>QRAM01000294.1:0-121288 GCA_013436055.1 Halocynthia roretzi | reverse complement strand
TTTACCTTTTTACTTGAACCCCACTGGAGGCCGGTGCGGGTGTGGGAGACACTACCAAACACCGACGGGCCTCTAGCGCTCACACCAGAGCATGCACCGACCATCCTCCAGAGCTCACACGGGGGCACTGGTCAGCAGGCCACTAGTGCACGAACCAGGGCACACACCAGTGAGATACCAGTGCGCACACTGGGGGAGATCTGCACTATACAATATATATATATTTATTATTTACTTTAGTGTTTGTGGTCTTTGCAATATGTGTGTTTAACGAATGAAGGACGCAGATGACATGACAACAGGTCCATTGTTCAAAATTGTATAACGATAAGTAAAGGATTACACAATGCATGAATAAGTTTCATGGATATAAAAATTGGCTTTGCGTTTTAAATCACAGGACTATTCATGATTATAGACATCCCACAAGAACGTGGTATGGCGTATGCTGATTCCAGCTACAGTGACAAAAGTCATGATTTTTGTCATTTTTCAATGATTCGTGGAATGGAGCCTTTCGGGCAGGACGCCATGGTTGTTTTGTATGCAGTATTATTCCTAAGTATGGTTTTTAAAATATAATATTAAAATAAAGCAATTAACCAATAAATGCTCATGGTGCATTCCTGAAAATAGAGCACTAAGCGAATCATCGCTAAAGAAGATTATAATAACATTAGTGTATGCGAGAGGTTTTTTTAAAAACAATAAAAAATTCTTGGTGATATAAGCATACTACTCTTTTCTAACTGATGAATTAATGACCTATGAAAAATGCACTGTAGATTATGATACATTGGTCACAGTGGAACTTAAAATGACCAATTCGATAAGCCCGGTTGGAGTTCTGGCCTGATGGCTAACTAAAAACAAAACGAAAACTAGTAAAAAAATCAATCAATCAAAAAGCCAACACCTCGTGTCACCATGTCTTGAGACCTATCTCTATCCACTCCATCGCTTCGTTAGTCGGCTTATCTCTACATTCACTGTGGGTCCCCATACAGTAATATCTCCCACAGTTGGAAGTTATGTTTAGGAAGTGATTGTAGGGCTTCACATCGTTCCCAGCATTGTACATCAGTATATTATCACGACATAACATATCCCGTTATCGTTGTATTCTCCACTACTATTTGGTCACAAATATTACCATCACTAGTTTACTGTACAAAGTCTACTCCCTATAGCATCACTTTCGGAACTTGCCGGTCGTTTCTTTAGGAACCTATCAAGAGAAATCTGCTTTGTTCTTGAGTGTAAAATGACACAAATATAGTCAACACTATAGTCGTTGAACAAAGCAGCCGCACGACCTGCAATTAGTTTTTGTGGGTGGTATTTTTCGAAAAAATCACTTGCCATCTGTGCACTTTTGCCACATCGCTTGCACTTCTTTAATCTCGCTCGTTTGCTCTTAGACCTGATCCTCATGGTTCTGACATTCTTGTACCACATCCATCATCTGGAGATGATGAGTCTTTATTAAGTAATAGACCTGCCTGTGCGAGTGCTGTTGACTTGGGAATTCAGCTCGTGTTATTGACATGTATCTGTGTGTATCGCATAAATAGTTTGGTGCCAATCACACGCAAGTTAGAATGTAAATGATACACTGCATTGATCTGAAGTGAGTACGGTGATGCTAGTGATAATAATGTGACAGGTCTACGATTACCAACGACGCGAGTTCTGAATAATTTTGTACAATTATAGTTTGTATATGTATGCACCATATGATATATTGTAAACACCATAACCTGTCTTTTGAATCACGAATATCGCATGTAAAAAATATTCAATTGCACTATGCCTTATCCATATGTTCATTCCACACTTGAATATTGAATATACGATGCAATTTACAATTCTAGAACACATTCTGTTGAACACTGCTTACGTTATCCGATCGCCGCCGCACCGCCAGATTGATGCGTCACGCATAAGCGAGTACTGTACAACATTTCTTTGAGACTCCCGTTTTTTACTGTTAATCCCATTAATTAATTACGGAAAATCAATGCCGAAAATGGAAAATGTACGCGACGCTAAAAATAAGCCTGTTTTGTTTAAGCTATAACTTGTACTGTATAACAAAAAACTCAAGGAGATGGGTGCACCTTAATTTCCTAATATTTACGTGAGAAAAAATATATTGGAGAAAAATTGAATTTCTCTGTACTACTGTACACNTGAGCTGTGGTTCCAAGAAAAAATGAAATTGAGACATGATCATTTGACTATGACTCTTGTGTAAATGGTGTTAGGAGTTGATTAACAAAAGGTTCAGATTTAGGTTAGGTTTGTTTTTTGCCGTATAACATAACTAACTAGTTAATTGATTAAGGTTTTGCATGGATGAAGTAGTAACAGAAAACAGATGGAAAATACTAACCGCAAAGAAACAATGTATATTACAAAGCAGTAAATGTTACATCGATATTGCAAGATTTCTTTAAAATATAATTTCTGCTTATTTTGTAGCAGAAATATTATATTCAAAACTGAAAACCGTTGCATAAAGCATGTCATCACCATCTTCGAGTGCTGATGCTGAAAATCAAAACTTGAAAGAAAAAGGAGAAGAAGCAACTTGGTGGTGTAAAATTCTAGTGAAAGTAGTTGCTGGAATTGCTGTGTTTGGTAAATAGACGCTAGCTGATGATTATTTATTGCAAAATATCGTTTTACAAGTATTCAGCGTAATTTCATGTATTTTCAGCTTGTGCATCAAGTGCTATTTTCACTTTCATTGATATCCTCCATCCGCTCTGCATAGTATCAGGATGCTTGATGATGTAAGTTATTTATAAGTAATATGGTTTGATAGTCAGCTGAATCTCAATTACAGTTATAGATACATTACTGATGTTTTACAGGTAGTACTATTTTTAGATCTCATATATATACATACAGTATTAATAAAAACATAAAGTACTTGATAATTCATATGGAATTTTGTGTTAAACATCTGTCAACTTGAGTAATGCTCTGTAGCTTTAAAGATGTCAATACATTTTGAAAGGGATGATCGTGGATGGATTAACAACGGTCGGATCAATATTTAAAGATTTTTTCAATGCTTCGTGACTGCTATGAAAATCAATACCAGGAATTAATATACATATCATTTAGTTTTCATAACTATTCTTATTTCAATGAGATATGGAATAATTTCTACACATGTTTCAAAACGTAATCTTATTCGAAGAGCTATATGTTTCATCATCATTCTCTTTGAACTTCCGCTCTGCTGTCAATGCTTTGAAGTCACCAAGGGATTTGCTGACTTCACTACAAAAATTAAGTACTGGCAGAAAGGTCTTCTATATATAACGTGAGTAAAAGTGAATCTGATTGATACGCTGTCGTAGATTGTACCCATTCAAAGCAGAATGTGTTTTCTCTGTTGCAGGATTTCTATTCCACCAGTTGCATTGTGTTTTGGTTTGTCGACAATACTTGGCTGCATTGTACCTTTTGCGACTGGGGTCATCTATGGATTAATGTCTATTGGAAAAAAGTTTGTGATTTATTTTATTCTATCATGACCTAGATCCCCTCTTCAATGGTTTTTATTTACAGAGCGAATCGTGGTGAAATGATGGCATCAGCTGGTAATGAGAATAACATGAGTAACTTTACCAAGTTCGAGAATGAGGCCGAATGATGATTGAGATTCTCTTGTTCTGTAATCCTCAATTTACCCAACAACCTATATACTACCATTGCTGTTGTTCCTCAATGATTTGTTAATCGCTTTGCACATATCCAATTTCTAAAGAGTATGGAAACAGATTACCGCTGTGGTCAAATGTTTATGTTAACTTAAATATATCTAGTACATTGTTATGCCGTACATTCACTTCACTAGCATTATTCTCTTACTCATTCTACTCTTGGAAATCAATGATTTTTTTTGTGTATTACCGCTGTATTTATATTCCTTGATGTGTACTTCTGTCTGTCAGCACAGTTCTTTAACTTGATGTTATAGTTACGTTTTTGTTTAATGTTTACAATAATATACTTGATAAGATATCACAAGATATGTTAAAAAACATCTAAAGTGCTAGAGATCATCTGCTATAATGGCATGTTCAGTGTAGCTGATTTGAGAGTAAAATAACAGTGGACATCTTGAGATTTAGTAATTTCTATAACAGCGGAACCCCATTATAATTTTATAATGCAATTCACATAGTTTCATTTTATTCAAGGACATTATTTTTATATCACTTAAATATTCTTCCTCTAATGCTGTGCTTTCGTTTGCTATCTTTTGCGTGTTGCATAACTGGCAGCAAAGTAATTTCATGTGTGTGGTAATTGTTTTAAATTGACTACCTTATCACATACAATTTCATCATCAACATAGTACAGTGCAGTGCATAGTACCCAAAGTATCAAAAAATGTGTCAAAGTAATTTACTTCATATGTTAGTAATTCTTCTTTTCTAGGGGCATAGATTGTTTGTACTGATTCTAATTGTGATTAGTATCATGTGAGAATATATAATTGATTATATTTTTCAGCACATCAGGTGTTGAACATAATCCTAATTTTATCTCAGCTTATTTGTATCTGTAGATATTAGCTGTTCATATTATTCATATGAACTTGTAATATGATGGATGGGATATGACTGATCATGTTTTTAATCAATTAGATTGTTTACCAATTCAATGTGCTGATCAATAATATCACACATCGTTGCACTTATTGACCGGTACAATGGAAATCATTCGCAATGTCCCAATGCTATTGATAATAATCTGGTGGTTGTCGTTATTCAAAATGTTTTTCGAGCGCAAATACTTTTGTAAATGAATAATGATAGATATCTTCTGGAATATTTGAAATGTAATGTACCATAAATGTGTGCAATAAAGGAGTTTGCTCTAACCTTGGTGATTGAATGTAATAGCATCATTGTCATGCATATCTCGCTCAGAGGGTTGTTGGTCAAATATTCATATCAATTCCAGTCCTGGTTTCTTTCCAATACTCTGCAAGCTTATGGTAAACAGAATTAAAGTCAATATTCCTAATTACTTATTTAAGCCATTTATTTCTACATATGAAATTCGTAACTTATAACAAGTCAAACATGTATTACCTTCGCCTTTTCAAGACCTGACACAAATTTTGAAAACATTACGCCAACCACTAAGATTAGTTCGGCATATATCCAACAAAACTATAGCTTAATTTTCCAGAATATTTTTGATTTCATTCGCATAAAATTTCTTTGAAACCCACTATAGCAGCAATCTTTTTTATAGAAATGCTTGCACATTGAATAGCATCAAACAGCTTATCTTGGTGAAGTAACATAAAGAAAGGCAACAGCAAAATTTTATAATATAACAATAAAGAAATTAAAAAAAAAAAAGGCTTGTTTTCTCAGCTAATATATGTGCCCTGGGCAGCTATATAAAAAGTCAGGGGGACTTGGGCTAGTCATCGAAGGTGGCTCGTTTATAGCCAGAATAGCTTTCCAAGGACTACAGCTTTCGTCATCGCTTGTAGTAGCTATGATATTTGCCATACCCGAAGATAAATAACCAAGCCAGTTGGTCTCATCACTATGGCATACATTATTCATTTCAGTTTGGTAGGCAATATCGAGGTCAACATCTGCATCCTGGCAAAGATATTTTTCCCTATCAAATATCTGTGGCAACATTGACGAATTCAGTGTTAAGTTTAACAGAACATTAGAGAAACAACGAATGTACGTACATTTGAGGAAAAAGGATTCCATTCTCGATGATCATAATAATGAAATGTTTGCTTTTCTGGTTTAATCACAGCAGAAGTTTTCCAGGTGTCTGCATCCACAGATATGATTTTTTGGTCTGTATGCTTAGGAGTGACATCTTTTTGGCAGACTTCGGATGAAGACACAAACGGTTCAATGTCATGTGCCCTCACTAAAAGTAACCCTGCAAAAATGGATCATTTTATATGATTGGTCATTCTGTTTACATGGTACAGCTGCTAGAATTTAATCTACTCCATTTAACCCCTGTTAGTTGCACTACTGCTTATGGCTGTCTCCCTATTGCAAAGCTCTGGAAAATCATTCTGCGTCAAGTGTTCAGTCACGACTTCTACTGGCTGTAGGGAAAACATCAGTTGCACTTGATATGAGTGTATACTTCAAAATTCTCCTAAACTGATTACTTACTTTCAACTCAACTCTTTTCTTTAGATTTACTTCTGCAAATGACACTGCAGAAAATGTTTTGTTTAACGCCACAAGATCATTTCGAGTTTGCACGATATTTCTGAGCCAAGACATATTATAAAACAAATTCAAACAAAGATTCTCATTTTGTCCTTATTGAATGTTTTACCTGACATTCTCCATATCATGATGATGAAGAGATGACAGCAACTCCTTACATGTTTCTGTGGCTTTTTCAACAGAAAATCCCACAGTTGGCAATGGGCTGAACTCTTCTTTCAATTAAATGTTTAGGTATTTACTTGTATTCCTAGAATCTAAGGCTTGTTTGTCTGTTTTAGGTGAAGATATAGTTAGTATACACTGTTAACCTACAAACTACCTCCAGAAGAATTCTCAGTTGACATATCAACAGTTCCTGGATATCGGAACACTTGTCTATCAAGATTTTCCTTCCCGTCATTTTTTGTATCTTGCTCTGTGAAATCTTGAACTAAAAGAATGTGTGTAATACATCAAATGAGTGCTGAAAGGAAAGAGGTAAAATGACAATTCATTTATTATCTGTCCAGAATAGAGCTACATTCAGGAAAGTGTTTCGAAATATACCGAGATACATATATATTTATCATGCTTTAGGAGCTATTAGCATCGTGTGCTTCCTATTATTGCACTTTATTCCACTACTGTATTTGTAATATTTCTCTTCTCTATTTTTTAATCATGGGATCCCTCTGAATGCCCTGGGCCTACGGCTGCAGCCCTCAGCCTCAATGTAAATAATCTGCCACTGTCAATATACTACTTTGTAACAGTACATACCTGCCTCAACTTGTTTTCCACTTTTAAGCCATTCAAGTAAACCTGTGGAACAGTTGTACATTATTTTCTCAACACTTTCTTCTTTGATTCGTTTGTTTTTTTCTCCTAGTTCTTTTTTGTTAATACTCCTATTTTTCACTCCTTTTACTCCTACACTTCCTAGTATTTCAACAACAGAAAATGATCAGGAATATGTTTTCTTTACTTAGAGATCTTCATTAACGTGAACATACTTGTTCCAGATGAAGTCGCTAAGATGTCCTTCAAGTGGGCATTGGCAATTTGCATGCTCTCATCCTGTTCTCGTGGTTTATCCTTGCAACGACAGCACATAGAGGATTTTAAGGTCAATCGTTGTTTCGTTACTATTGATGCAATCATCTGTTTGTAATGCTGATACTCGGCTAAAAAATGATGCAAGTTAATGTTTTATCATATTAATCTGATATCATGAATGATTCAGTAGATGGGCATTAACATTAATCAGACAGTGCTTCACATATTAAATGCTGTGAATGAAATGTGATCAAACAATGCACATCCAGATATGGAAAGAACAATACTGATCTTCAACCAAGAAGAGACAAAGAACTAAATTATAACAGTAGTATATACAGTAGTTACCAGTTACTCAGATCACTGGTAGTTGCTTATTTGTGACAAATCCGAACAATTATATAAGTGGTTGTGACAGTAGTCAACAACTTGCTACGACAGCATCATCACATTAAACCATGTCACATTTGGGTTAACAATTGATATTTTATGGTTCCTTAAAACCAAGCGTATGTTTACTAATATCAAGTAACAGTTCTCGGCGAGTGTGACATAATGAAGACCTTAAATTCATTGCCTACATCTACAATTGAAATGTAACTGCTGTAAAAGTTAAGAAGTGCAGTCAGGTTTTCTTCCCAACTAGTTTATTTGAATACGCTCTTACTACTCTTTAAAAAGTCGCACCTGTACCATTTTCTTTCTGGGTGATATTTCTTTTTTTCTGGCCACCGAGTCTTTTTTGGGTTTTGCATACAGTTTTCAAGTGTTTGAAGTGACGCTTTTCCCTATATTTCCATTTCTGGTGGTTATAGCGATGCTTCTTGTCTTTCAGGTAACTTTTCGGAGCCATGAACTCCCTTGTTACCAACAAAGAGCACGGATTATAAGTTTGTAGCTAAGGGAAACAAATTGTAAAGTTGTTTAATAGATATGTTGATAAAATATATGGTACACCTTTATTGAAAACCGATTCCAGGTTTTCGTAAACACTAATAAAAAGTTTCTAGAAATTTCCGCCGTATCAGGCGCCAAAAAAACGTCCCGTAAGTTTCAAAACGCGCACCAGGTGAAACCATATGCAGCCTTCCCAACTGAACGTGAACCTCCCTCAGATCAGTTTCTTATGCTGTTAGTTAGGTAGCGAACCACACGAAACAAACGTACACCAACAGACGGCATAATGGCGCTGTTCGCATTCGTTACAACGCAATCGCCGTAGTTATTATCAAAGCTCTTGTAACTATGACAATGGCCCCAAACCAAATCATCATCATAGCCAGTACAATATTATCGTCATCATGGATCATCGCAGAATGAACAAAGAATCTAATGTGTATCGGTTATATTCCTCGCAGATACGTAACGTAATTTACCCTACTTTTACTCTGTAACAACAGCAGGGGCGGGCTTTTATCGATGGTTAAAAACGTAGCCGTTGGAACAGGAAAAAAAATCTCCAGCTTCCACCCAATAAATATCAAATGTTCGCCCGAGGCCTCAATACAATTAGTAAGCGGTACAAGCAATAGCCTACTTGTACTATGTATTGTGGACTCCCAGGCCAGGGCATCATACAAAGTGAGCCATATTTCTATCCGCGATTGGGGAAAAGGGAAGCAGACACAAATACAGTATATGCTGTTTCCTCTATCTGTTGCCAAGTTATGCGATAAAGTATAATAAAAAACGATGACCATGTGATTCCTTTATTGGCAAATATTACTACCACACTAGTTTTTAATAATTTTTTTGGGTAATTCTATATTTAACTACAAATTAAGTCGATTTACAAACCCATTAAGATGTACAGCATGCCTGCCATAATGTAACTTTTTGAGATGGATGATTGATGTGTGATGGGATGTATTGCTTCAACCTAGATATTACTATGTAAGTTGTTTTCCATATCATAAAGGGAAGTAGCGAAAACAATCACACAAACCCACATAAAAATTAAGTTCATTATTCACTGTGAGACAGTCACTACGAATTTTCATCATCTCCTTTTAAAGCGAGATAGAGCAGAAGTCGATGTTTCAGACTGTAAATTTACATTACTTTCGACAACAATATTCAGATCTGATTCATTTGGGTCCTGTTTTCTCTTCATAGCCATTTTGCTGATTTCTCTAACTTCTTTATTTTTCATGACTTGTTTCCGCTTCTGAATATTGCCAGCAGAACTACGGCCCTTTTTCTTGAATTTTGGTACAAATTTTGTCTCCTCTTCTTTGAATCCCTGTGAGAATATACAGATAAAGCAACTATCTCATATGTTAGGAAGACAAGTTTAACCAACCATTCGTTGCTCTCGATCTGCTTTGATCTGTTCTGCCTTTGCATAATCCACATTGCCTACCATGAAAGGATCTAGTGAAATCATATCAGGTTGAATTTTCTCAAGCAAAGCCTTTACCTCCCACTCTCTTCGCTGATATTTGCTGCGGTAAGGATTAGACTCCAAACTGTCATAGTTTGCTTCACCAGCACCTGTCATCATTTGTTTGGATTCATTAAGTCTTTTTACAAAAGTTTGTCAATAAGTCACATCTTCAAACTCCTGCGTGATTTAAATATCTATGTCCATTGACAATCCGAATGTAAATGAGGAAAATAAGGTCATACCAGGTATGAGCAGACTTTCGAATCCATTGTGTCTTCCAACACCGAGCACATCTTCGTAAGGACAGAATTTGATATCGTTAACGGGATGTCGGAAATTATGCACAAGATAAGGCGTATCTGGGAACTGAAACAGTTTAAAGTTAATAAGCCAATTGTAGAAATTGTCAATATAATATCTATATCACCCCTACAAAATATACTACACCAATTAATTCCTGAGGAGCTGCAATATCGACAGAATAAAATCAGTGTGATTTAACAAATGATAACTGCAGTATTGAACTGAATTCAAAATAGAAGTTATTCCAACGATATTAGGAATCTGATCTATGAGAAGATCCCTGCTCCTTACTTATTCAAGTGTGCTCCTATCCACAGAAATACTTGGTATATCTAAAGACCTACACTGGTGCATGGATCCTTGTAGATCTCTACGATGTTGTTACAAGTAGCAGCCAATAAACCTTGCTGACTAAAAGCAAGATTGGAATGTCCGGTCCGAAGATTATAAGCATGAACAGGCCTAAACATTCTGATGTCAAAAATTTTCATTCGATTGTCTTGACCAGCTGTTGCCATATATCTAAAAAGCAGAAATTTTGGTACAGAGAGAGCATATGATACTATTAAGCTATTGATGGTACTATTTTTTCTATGATACTTACAATCCAGTTTTATCAACAGCCACTGCTCTGATAGCACTTTTATGGCAAAGCATTTTGACTAAGGGTTCTTTCGACATTGGGCTCCACATCGTGAGGTTACCATTATGGTGGCCGAGGAGAATCGTAGCATTGTATGGATTCTGGGATAAAACACAGAGGCGGCCACCTCTGGTGGGGAAACTGCTTATGATTTTTCCAATAGAAATGTCCAGGTAGTGAAGAAATCCATTACGGGACTGAACTCAAATAAAGCGCAATGTTAGAAATCTAAATAAAATTACTTGGATCTTGAGTAGTAATCTATTTAACCTTGTTGCGAGAAAATATTACTTACTAAATGTCATACATATTTCATTATCTCAGAACACCAGCAGTGCTTATACTTGTCAAAGGTGTGATAGCAATCAAACCAAAAGATAATTATTGAGACGGCATAAAGATTATGCTATGAGAAGTTTTCAACAGGATAGCTGTAGGCATTTCCATCTATTATTTATAGGTGAATGAGGGAAACAGGAAGCAAAAATAGCACTATAAAGTCAAGTGGGCATAGTTGAGAAAAAATCTGGGAGTTTTAAATAAATTTTTTATACATCAGGCCTTTGGGACTACGGCGAAGATATTTTGCAGGTACTTACCGAAGCTACGAGCAGAAAATGATAAGGGAGATATTCAAGTCGAAGCGCATTGTTCATATTCTTTAAACAGTGTAATTCAATCCCTTGATTATCATAGATGTAAACCCATTGCTTTTGCGCAACTGTGAACATGTTTTCAGTGTGCAGCCATCTTAATTTTAGAAAATGTAATAAGTCCAATGGAATGCAGTAGATTAATCATAATTTATATGCAATGCAGATTGCATTGATTTCTGGCAGGAACCGTGTACTTTTCCTGTCAATAACTTGGCCTTAGGGCAAAACACATACCATGTAATATGCTTTAGTTTCTATTTATAATTAAATGATACCACAATCAAAAAGAAAAACCAACACGTAGACACCCCGAGACAGTCAATGAACTAATTTTGAATGTCAGGAGAATGAATGCTCCCACAGCATTAATATAACAAATAAGCATTAACTGCACCCACATAAACAAAATAATGCTGATAATCGAATGAATGTAAGGCTTGTAAGCCAGGATGATGATAATTACTAACAAAACACATTAGCGATTGCAGTAAAGGCCGGCCGGTTACATTTTGTTACTACACATACCCCTGGGACATATTATTGTTACACTATACCAACTTACAAATTTATGCACTGCAAATAAGGAATGGATATTGGAATAAATGCATAACCCACTCAAAGAAAATAGTACTTATATTTATAAGCCAAATAATACTGAGTAACATCCATACTGTACGAGACGAAGAGGTAGAAGTAGGAGAAGAGTGCCGATGCTAGAAAAGCAAATTGGAAGACAAACCACTCGCAATGTTTAACGAAATATTTTGCCACAAGAAAACAGGCATCATAAAGAATTATTACACTTCTGATATACACCATCCTCTTTCATCATCCGCCATCCCGAAACAAGTTTCAACACCAAAAAAGTTTAGTGATTTATCTTACGTCTTTTTTCTAAAATAGGATGGTGAAAAGATGGGACTTGTAAGATGGGATGCTTGCAATTACTAATATCAGCCAACCAACTGCTTGCCAAGCAGTGTATTTGAATTTCTTGCAACTGTACAACATATAACCAGTGATCAAACAGGAAAGTGTGCGAATGTCAAATACATCTGCTTCTTCTCTAATCAGCTTTATGACAGGAATTGCTGACTGTATGTAACATTCAGCAAGCACATACAAAATTTCATATTGAGATTCTGACATTTTCTGGTTTCATGCTGTGCATGGTAACTGATGCAATAAAAAGTTGAATAAAACTGGAGCCACTACAGCAAAAGAAATGAGATAAAGGATACATTATTTAACGAGAATTCCCTAAGGTTCGCTGCTTCACGAAACATTTCAAATTAGGAAATATCAATGATACGGAGAAACTAAAGGAATCGGATTGTGCCGTAATTATATTTCGTGCCTAATCCCGAAAATGAATAATTTATAGCCAAACGTGTTTTTTTGATCGGGTAAACACAAGTTCCTAGACCGTGTTGACTGGCATTTCAATAAAGCTAGTCAATTGAATGAAAGCTTTAAAAGAAAATGGCATGACAAAATATTTAATAAACGTAACTGCGTTTTAAAGAGGGAAGTGTGTTGATGTAGCGTGGCTTTTCATTCGAATGAAATTTGCCAATGTAAGTGTTCTGAGAATTATGCGCACTGAACTTGGAAATATTAAAGCATTAGTTTCAGTAGATCCCTGAAAAGGTAGAAGAAAACTCTATCAATATTGTGCAATGCTCATTTGAATGTGACATTATCACACTCTATACCAATATTGTATAACCTTATCATATCAACATAATTCCCGAAGGACATTTTAATTCCTGAAAGATGATGAACATGTAATCTCATTTTTTTCTCATTAAGAGATCTGTGTACATCAGTGAATTTCAGAAGACTGTTATACCTGTCATATAATTAAAAATTGTAGGGTGCCTAATGAAGTTCTTGCATGATGAAATGAGTGTTTAGACAATTAGATGTGAAGTGTGAAACATTGATTCAGGACCATATGGCCTTTTGTGTGATCAAATCTCTTTTTGTTTCTCTAACTGTACATATTTATCAAAGTTATTTTTTTCATTTCTGTAATTCCCAAGTCAAGAAATGAGAATTACTGAGGTTAGATAAGTATTACTAAACCAATGCGCTATGTAGTAGATAGGAATGTCAGTATCATAATGTCGAAAGAAACTGTCAGTCATCAGTAGTATTTACATGTAATAACATGATATCTTTTGATGTGAAGAAATATAAGAAGATATGCAACACAGTACAACTGTTTCTTAATGTTCGAACTGATGATTCATTTGTGCTGTGACAGCTACATCTAATCATATCATTGATGAAATACTTATGTTCCGTTCGTTTTTCTCTGATACATGAACATACGGTTCAAGTAATATTCTAATGCACTGATATTTCAAATACCAGGAAATCCTGCTTCATTGTTACATGCTACTATTGAACGGCTATGCAATTCATACCATCATTAAATAGCAGGGTAATGATTGGTATAGTAAAGAGTATAGCTCAATCCTGTTATACATTCTTGGAGAAAGGTTAAGGTTTACTTTGGACTGTAATACGAGTGCTGACGGAGCAGAATTTCAGGGGTATACTGTAGTGATCAAATAAGGGTTAAATATAAAGTTTGCTGCAGCAATAAACAGAATATAGGCATATCTGGCAAATGTAATACGACACCGTAGTTGGCAACCTAATTCCGTTTCTTTACTTTTAAAGTACAGTATTAGCAGAGAGTTATTCAGCATTTGGAGGGAGGTCGAAGTCTACCTAACTGAATGACTTAGAATTAATGAAGTTTGTAAAAAAAAGATTGATATTCTAAAAAGAGAAAAAGGCAACACATCCTCTCATTATGACAAAGCGCATGTATGTTTATACAAGTCAGTTTAGACTCATGAAAATCACCGCATGAATTCTGGTGTGTGGTCAGGCAGTGTATGTGTATTCCTAATTCTCTGAATAGTGCCCAATTAGCAATATATATATATATATATATATAAATATATATATAAGAATTGTCTATAGGATCACATGGCATGTGGATATTGAGATATCAGAATCATGATGTAGAATGAGTAAGGAATACAGGAATTCCCATATGATGATACTATAAATAATCTAACCTTTCCTGACAGCCACACAGTCAAGACTGTAGACAACTAGGTAGCATCGGAGCAATAGAGCAACAGAGCACAGGTGCAATAACCCAATTATACTTTGAAATAAAGTACTCTGTCAATTCAAATTGAATTATAAAGGATATCTTTCAAATTAGCAAGGTTTGCTGGTGGCCAGTACGTACCAAGAGAATGAATATAATATAGCGCAGGCAAGTTTGCTATGGGTACAGATTTATTGCTACTACAATGGTAAATGCAATAAGGTTTCAGGGGTTAAACATGTGACATGTGTCAGATATATGAGTTTAAATTGCTTACCCATTTGTTATACTTGAACACATCTATTTTAACCCGATATAAATGTTGTTATGTGACGACATGTTGTGAAAGGAAACAAAGAATATTTATCAAAACAATCCTTTAGTGTCATATCCTTGCTGTAGTAACAGACAACAGTGAGCAGGTACAAATTTGTTCGTCAGGAAATGGTGATCGATTCAGTAATAGAAAAATCGTGTTATGAGGAGGCTCATTATCTGTTTCGAGAAACAGAATGACGACTGTATGTTTATACGTAATTTTAATTTTATGATGTGGACAGTGTTTGAATGAATTAGCTAGTTGAAACATTTTTAAGTTTCTTGAAATAGCCCTTAGCAATACAGTATTCAAGACGTGTAGTTTTGTAACATCTTGTTTGACCATACCCATAATAACTTATAATGACATAATAATTATCCAAATACCTATTAATTACTGAAGATTGCAACCGAATTTCAGACAAATTAGAGAGCACTGTAAAAAAGGGATAGCCAAGGGCGATCCTTTACGTCATTAGGACGTAATCAGTGACTGTTATCGTGGAACATCAAAGACAATAACTACCGTCCATCTCCAAGTTCAAGCAGAACGCTAGTTACCATTATTTCACATGTTTATGTTGCACACGCAGGAAATAAATCGATGTAAGTCATAATAGAATACCTTGTAAGACTTAGTTTCTAGGTCATTACCAAACGGTAATAGCCAACCAGTCAACGCTTGACCGGAAGTATTGGTTTAGGTATTAGTATCTTTCCTGTGTGCTGAAGGCGAGAAAAAAAAACGTCAATAGTAATTTAAAACGTTTACAACTGCTGATAATACCCTTGGGGTAGATTACTCAGACGATTGGTGGAGGCTGCGTGTGACGAAAACGCTCCGAGAAAAGGAATTTTTCATTCTGGAGTTTAGCACCAAACTGTCAAGCTGCCTAAGATACTCATGGGTTGTGGGGGTTCCAAGGAGAACCAGGATGCTGCGGACAGGTCGCATAAGATCAATCGAGATATTAAGGAAGGCATGAAGGTAAGTTTTTAAGATAATCTGTTCCGTTAGGCCAGCAAGGGCAAATTAAATTGTTAACGTTGACGACATATGGTGAATTAGGTCTCACATAAACAAGATTAAAAAAGTCATCAACAAATAGTAGGCTTATCAAACTGTGTAAATAGGAGATAAGTGGCTTATGGCTTATGTATATAAATTGAATCGCAGAAACACACACAAACCTTTTGAAAAAATTATAATTATCTAGTTTCTTGACTCAAGAAAAAAATTATCTTAAGTGAATGAGAATAAAGCAAATCATTAAATGGAATAAAAATATTATGATGGATTTTTTACAAATAACGTACTGCTTCAACACTTTTTATATTTTATAAATTTATGTGATAATTGACAATTAGCTCAGCTCAGCTTTCACTACACTTATTCGAATTTTTATTTTCCATTTCTAGCGGCAAATTACGAATAATACCGTTTTGTGTCGCTATGTTAAACAAAACTATATACATGCGTATGTTTTCAGGGAATTTTTGTAAGAAAAAAAACTGTCAAAGCAGGAACCACTACCATTCGATTTTTCATTTCATTGTTTGCATTACTATCTAGGGTGAATAGCAGAACACATTTACCACAAAACGCTTCTCTGAATAACGAATTAAGCGGTTAAACAACCTAGGAGTGATTTCTGTTATTTTTCATGAATTTGAAGAACTTTAACGAACAAATAAAGCTGCTGCTCCTGGGAGCTGGAGAATCTGGGAAGAGTACAATTGCGAAACAAATGGTCATTCTACACAAGGAAGGGTACTCGAAGGAAGAATCCATGAAATACAAGTAAATCAAACTAAATCACTTGAATGCTAATGACATCTGTATATATAACTGTGTAAATCAATCTCTATCAATTCCCTATTGCAAATTTTCATGACGACTAATTAATGTAGCTAAATTACATATGAATAAATTGATAAGCTTATCAGAATCGCAAAATCCCGAAATCTAAGTCAGTTATTAAAACAGTAATGTTATTTATCAGTTTGTGTTTAAGCCAACTAAAACATTCCGAGGTATAACTTCATTAAAGAGAAAGGTTCTTGGTCACATTTAAAATGGTAATGTCATCACTTGACATTCTCATTCTCTACAAATCCCTCTACTTTAAAAACAAACACTGAGAAACAGGAATAAAATTTTACGTTGCTCTGCCAGATGTAGTGATGGCCAACAACATCTATTTATCAACATTTACAAGAATTGGAAGGTCTGCCCTTGAGAACAACTGTGTACATCATCTTTTTGCTTATCTGATTACGGATAATTTGTGTTCAAAACGTGACTATCATGACATTGTATAATCTAAGAGCAACACAACAGGGCTTTGTATATACAGATACAACCATAGATATATTAACTGCTAAGGTTAGCAATTACCCGGTGGAATTTATTTTGACATTTTATAACATGTTTGAATCTCTATGAATCTTATCAAACTGGTGACTTCAACCTTAAAATACCAGTTCAACCATAAATAATAGAGCAAATACATAACGGATACATCATAATGTTACATCACAACCGCAACTCGTTCACCACATTATTACTTGTGAATTCAGTGTTCATGACGCGAATAATGTAACTGAAACGGTATTAACAGGGCAGTGGTTCACGGAAATGCCATGCAGTCAGCAGTGACGCTCATCAAAGCAATGGATGCATTAGGAATAGATTACGAGGATGAAACAAACAGGGTAAGAACTAATTTGCATGCAGTAAATTCTAACAACGGAATTCTCACTATTCATGATTCATTCACATTATATCTACGTATTCATCCTTTCAAATAACAGAAAAAAGCACAGAAAATCTCTATGTCATCGTCATCACTGGCTGACGAGATAAACCAGGAAATGGGAAATCTTATCAAGTCTGTTTGGAAAGATGGTGGTATCCAGGTGAGATTTAATTGAATAAAATGAATGGATGCGAATTAAAAAAACAGAACAAAGGCGGTCTTTGTGACTACACTAGATTAAACCACTGCGGACAAATACTACTAGTAGTTTATCTCAGCTTCCATCAATTCTTTTGATCAGGATTGTTACTAAATTTGATATTGTCAGTATTGCATAATGAAGAGTGAAATCACAACCCAGGTGTAATGCTACAATAAAAATAAAATAAATGGGGGAGGGATATAATAGTACACACTGGATATGATTCAGACTTGACCAGTCTCAACCTACGGTTCGATAGATATTCATTAGCTGTCATGTATAGCAGTGGTAAAGTACTGCATGCTCATAATGAATAGTCATACGGTGATTGTTTAATAAATAAATTTGAAGTCAGAAACTGACACGTAGCTCACTAATTACCGGTATTCTAGAACAGGAAGGAAGTTATGCAGTATCAGACATTCTCACAATTTCGTAAACTTTATGTAGACTACGACCGACTGCTATCAGTATCAGCAGATATTTTATTCCCATGAAATGACATATTACACAATGTCCCTTTACGACTACACAAATATTAAATTCAGAAATGTTACAATCGAGCAAGAGAATTCCAGCTGGACGATTCGGCCAAATATTACTTGGACGGCATTGAAACGATCACAAAATCAGACTATCGACCATCAGAACAAGACATTCTGAGGACGAGGATTAAGACAACGGGGATCATAGAAACAAAGTAAGTGGGTTTTTATTATAATATTCAAGATGGTTTCAATGCATATGGTAAATCTATAGGATGAGAGACACAGTGATCTTCAACCGAGTTAAGATATCATATATGTGAAACTTAAAACAGCAGATTCATGCAAAAAATGACCTGGAACTGTGCAATATATATTGATCAGACAACTTCAGACATTCTTGCAATTTTCATAGGCCTGAAACCTGCTTGTTCCAATAGGCTTCCTGTACACCGCTATATTTAGATTACTCGGTGGTGCTAAAATATTGTGTCGAAAACTCTTGCACGTTTTACATACTCAGAGAGCGCGACATATCACTACGGATATTACATCAATAACCTCATTTTATGTAATTCAATTGTTGGATTATTCTGCTCTACTAAAAGGCTTGATTAATTATATTACACGCACATCTACTCAAGTTTTTAATTATTGTTAATTACGGGCTAATTTCACAACGCTTCAAAGAAAAGAATGACAACTACTTCTTTTAACAGGTTTACTTTCAAAACCATTAATTTTCTAATGGTTGATGTTGGCGGGCAAAGAACAGAGAGGAGAAAATGGATTCATTGCTTTGAGCATGTAACAGCTATAATATTTACAGTGGCACTGAGTGGATATGACTTGGTAAGTCACTGCAATACTACTTACTTGTGTTGAAAATATACATAGTATATTGCGAATGCCATAAATAAAACTTCATGTTGAGACATCGTGATACAATAACTCCCTGTTACCTTGCCAATTCAGTTTACCCAATGATTATTAATTCATTAATTTTAATTGCTCTAATGCATTTAATCAGGTACTACGGGAAGATGAAGAGGTCAATAGGATGCAAGAAGCTTTGGTGCTTTTCGATTCCACATGCAACAATACGTGGTTCAGAAAAACATCCATGATTCTCTTTCTTAATAAGAAGGATATATTTCAAGAAAAGATAAAACTCTCACCACTGACCATATGCTTTCCAGAGTACATGGGTAATGAACCGAGACTTATTTTGACATATTCACATCCAAGACTCAAAGCCTTCAGAGCGACTAAATTACACATTAAAAATTATTGTATAAACATAATTATTTAGGAGCCAACAACTACAAAGAAGCGTCAGAATATATCAGAGGAAAATTCGATGAACTTAATGACCACGCAGATACCAAAGAGATTTATTCTCACTTCACTTGTGCGACCGACACAAAAAATATCGAGGTGAACACTTGGCTCGGTTCTTAATTCTTATCTCTTTTTTTCTTCATTTTTTTATAATTTGTTTTATTTTGACAGGTGGTATTCGATGCAGTAGCTGATGTCATCACGCAGTCAAATATGAAAGAAATTGGACTAATTTGATGAAAACAAAGGATCTAGTTAGTTACCGTACTGCTCAAAATACATCACGCACAATGTCCAAGTACGATATGCTGAAGGATACTCTAACAAAAATAGAGATCATAGAAACAATAACACTCTCTAACACCAAGCTATTCAAACAAACAATTCACACATGGCACAAGAAACTATCACTACTTCTCGACCTTGACACAAACAAAAAAGGCTGTAATGACTGGAAAATGGTACAATTCAGATATGTACTTCTGAACAGCCTTCTCTTCATACATTTTTAGGTAATGTAGTCATTATACCACATATTCAGACTGTCCCAGGGATGGATTAGCCAGTGGGATACCATAACAATGTGATAGGCTAAGTAGTAAGGATGTTCACGTTTTTTCCAATTCATGGCAATAGTTTGAAATCAGAGCGACAGTGCACAAAAAATATAATGTAAGCATGTGTTATATTTTTCCCAAACGCGCAAGAATTCTGTGAAAAACCTTTCCGTATTTAGATAGCAGTTTGTGCACACGTACTTCTCAGAAACCTTTTGAAAAAATTATCATTCCTGTTATGTCATTCCTACCGTATATTTTGAGCAGTAGTACCAATGATGCAAATCTCTATTTCGCTTTAAATGTATTCCTAAGCTCTCATGATTGTGGTAAAACATGTTTCATTTGACATTTAAATATTAGCAGGCAAAGGTGTTAAAGAGCAAAGAAATAGGTCTCAGAAAAGCTTGTACGCCCGAGTAATGTTTATTTAAATGTCAACAGCTTTGTGATGCTCGTTGTCTGTAATCTTTCCTCAATATTCATCTGCACACATGTAGAGGTATATATTTGAATGGTACAGTTTTGTGTTTGTGAATTTTTCTGTGATTCTTGGAATACAAACTTTCCTATGTGAATGAGTTGCTATTTAATATATAGGTAATTGAAGACAAACAATTTACTTACAATTATGTCATCAGTAAATTAAAGATTTCCTTGTAACCAGATATTAGAAAAAATCTTACTTGACATCATTTACTTTCTCCATAACATTCATTTCACACATCAGTTTCTTGGCAGACCAGTCGAATGCGGCCACATGTCCTCTGCTGCCTCCCAAGAGAAGATATCTGTAATTGGTAATAATGAAAGTGTATAACGGAATGCTCCCAGTAGCAGATAGTTACTATAATATCTTTCCCACAATAAAATACACACCCTATCCTGAACCCATCCCACTCTGCTCACTAAGCCCCATCATCACAGATTATCCCAACCCCTTACAAGTGAGGGAAAATGTTGACTGGAATATCTAAATCTTATTTCTTATAATGCCTGTATTGGTTCCCTAAATTTAGCTCTTGGAACACCATAGCCGTAGGGAAATGACCTTCTTGCGACTGCATGAAAGCATAGGGCTCCGTGTCAAGAAAGTACCTATGTCTGTTCTACAACGTACAAAGAAAATATCAGTGTTCAAGAATAGTGGATAATTACGAACATATAATTACAAAATAAAAGAAGGCATACCGTCCATTCCTTGTATAGCTTATTCGATATGGACCAAATTGATCTAGATTCAGTTCAAAATGTTTGTGACCACTTGCAACGTCGACATGTTTTCGAATATCTTGTTGCGTAATATCATAGGTTTCTTCATCTTCATCCGGCTGCAGAAACCTGAAATTATCGGATATTAACATATGCTTAAGCGGATTCGAGGTGTGGGTTAATGAAGTTGTATGGATAAAAAAAAGGCTGTATGCATGTGAGGATGTCACACAAACACACAGCGTAATTTCATGTAGTAAGGGTCTGCAAACTAGCATGGGGTGATATCACTACCATGGCAACAGAATGGTAAATTCAATGTGGATGACTTAATCAATGAGTACCCTAAATCTGCAGTGATAAACCTGAAATAAGAAGGACAAAGAGTAAGCATCTGAAAATAATGACTTTCAAAGCAGTCCTGACTGGTTGGGTATTGCACTAGCATCAGACAGAGTTATTAGCGCTCCTGGGCCGTAGCTCTGTTAGTAAATAGTAAACTGAAAGACAGTTGACATAGTTGACATAGTTGACATAAAAATTCGAAGTTGTAATATTTGAAAGCATCAACAACTGGACTTAAAATCAGTTTATACCCTGGCTCTTCAGTGAGCAATAATTCGTATCTTGTCGCTTGGTCAGCAGCGCTTTTGAATTTCTTTTCTTGAGATTTCAGCTTAGCTAAATGTATACAGAGGAAATAATTCAATACTCTTACAATGCAAGAACAATTGATGCAACAAAGAATTAATCAATGGTGCTCCCCACATTTCAACTTTAAGTTCTGAACATCGCTCGTTTCATTCTTTGCCCCACGTACATATGACTTTCTTTTTTCTTCTGATACTGGAGCTTCACCAGGATAAGGATCATCTTTCTTCTTTGGAAACTTAAAATAAAATAAGATACTTGACAATCCTTTATTGACAATGTATTGACAACAAACTTTTATTCTACATTTAATAGAGATTGTTATATTAGTATGCCACAACTACTGGTGGTTTGTAAACTCTAGAGAAACCGCACAAATTTTAAGAATGTGGTTTGACATATTCTGGAAAGCGAACATACATCTTTGGACACTTTTGATCATTATGATAACCCATGGTAGAATCATACCCGAGGATCTTTGGTATGGAGTTAAGGCACTCATCAGCATAGTGGTGTGGAGACCAATTTAAGTTGGCAGCATGGCAAACGATATGAAGTATTAGTCTTTGTGTAACGGCAATATAAAAAAATTCTGCGTTGGCATGACTGTATGATTGCTCTGGCGGGACATGACTAAATACTACGATGTACCTTCGGCATGATTTTTACATGGAATGTACCTAAGGTGCTAACCAAACACCATGCAGCTACTTATCCGATAGAGCATGATAACATCGGGATAATAAACAGTTGGCATTATCAATAATCACGGCATCAAAAGCACACTTGTGCACCTATAGTGTAGACAATTGTTTCCGAAACTACTGTATGGCGTGGTTCAATTTATAACTCTTTCACTCACTTTTTTAACTTTCGTTTTCTTTCCTACATTTTCGGAAGATTCATCGGTTATTTGCTAGATGATAGGAGTAACAAGACAATGAGCTCAGATGTATATTGATAAAAAAAATTATGAAACGCATAACAACACTACTTACAATAGCGTCGCCCGATGTCTCATTTATTTCGGTATCACCGGACTTAAAGTACCGCGTAGCCATAATGCAACTAATGTACTGGATATAGTATGAATAAGTCAAAGAATATTTTGTTACGAGATATTCATATCTTCTTTACTCTACTGACTTTATAACCTAAATCAGCACTGTTTGTACATGCTTTTCGTTGTAGCGAAAGTTTTACTGTACTGAGGTTCCGTTCGATAACTTTTTCAATACTTTACCTATCGATGATTTGTTATTTTACATTTAGACTGTAATGATTGTAGTTACACGAACACGCCACATTTGTTAGTATAATAACACAATTAAAGGCTAAACACGTCCACCAAATAAATGGGCCAAAGCCAGGGTAACAATTTTGTCATTACTCTCTGAACACATTAGGTCAATGTCCCTTACAATTACAAATAAATAAATTACGTCGTATCCGTGGATATTACGATAATCCAAAAGTTTGACATGACCTAGAGACTAGTATTGAACGTATATATAAACTAATTTTGCATTGGCAATGAGTTGCATAAGGCAATAACTGGTTTTTCGCTATAGCGAAACGAAAACAAGATGGCAGCCCCCACAGAATCAGTCAATGCTGTTTTTGTTAAAAGTGAATGTATGAAAGAAAATGCTGTGGAAGTCTCTGGATATGATTTTAACAAAGGGATTAATTATCAAGAACTTTTACAGTCGTACTCAAGATGTGGTTTCCAGGCCACAAACTTCGGAAAAGCGATCGAAGAAATAAATAAAATGGTTAGAAGTTGGAACTGCTTATACTTTTTACGGAACGTATTTATAGGCCAATATTCGCATGATTTTTGTATTCAGATAAAGAAAAAAAATGAACTTTTATCAGATGAACTATTGGAAAAAGTTAATCATAATCCCATAGAGCGAATACGATCAAATTGTACCATATTTTTGGGTTTTACATCGAATATGATATCGTCAGGTA
The DNA here is from genome assembly GCA_013436055.1 of Halocynthia roretzi. Taxonomy (NCBI): domain Eukaryota; kingdom Metazoa; phylum Chordata; class Ascidiacea; order Stolidobranchia; family Pyuridae; genus Halocynthia; species Halocynthia roretzi. The sequence goes on along the minus strand of QRAM01000294.1, from coordinate 97,370 downwards.
CAATAATAACAGAATGTACAATTATCATATATATATATCACAATTGCTATTGATATTCATTGCTTTTGCGGGCTCAGGAATTCGATCGACTCTGAGATTTTTAGCGCAACACAATCTCATCGATTGCATCGTTGTGACTGCTGGTGGTGTGGAGGAAGATTTCATCAAGTGCATGGCTCCAACTTACCTAGGAGATTTTCATTTGGATGGAAGAGATTTGAGAAAGAGAGGAATCAATAGGTGTTAGAATAAGTGTATAAGTTATAGTATTCAAGTTAAAATAAACAGATTTTCATCATTTCTTTCAATTGCAGAATAGGAAATTTACTGGTTCCCAATGAGAATTACTGCAAGTTTGAAGATTGGATAATGCCAATATTTGACAAAATGCTGGAGGAACAGAAGGAGCTTGGTACTAAATGGACTCCATCCAAAGTGATCTGGAGACTAGGAAAGCAGATTGATGATCCGGAATCTGTGTATTACTGGTGTTACAAAGTAATAATGTTATTATTGTATAAATATGACCATAACATTATGTAAAGAATAATTGAAGGAATTAGTTACCTCTATTACAGAATAAAATCCCAGTCTTCAGTCCTGCCCTGACAGATGGTTCCATAGGAGACATGCTCTATTTTCACACTTTCAAGAATCCTGGACTGATTATTGATATTGTAGAAGGTAATTAAAAGGCAGTTAGTAGTAAGAAGAAGTAAGAAGCCACATAGAAGTCATTACTCATTCTTTTATCCAGATATAAGACTGATAAATATGCAAGCACTGTATTCAGCTCATACAGGAATGCTGATACTTGGAGGTGGTTTAATAAAGCATCACATATGTAATGCTAATTTGATGGTGAGAAATACTACAAAGTAGTTGCTTTGTGCTGTTCAAACAACTCTGCAATAAAACTTTAATTATTTAAGAGAAACGGAGCTGACTTTTCAGTATTCATCAACACCGCCCAGGAATACGACGGTTCGGATGCAGGTGCTAAACCTGATGAAGCGATTTCCTGGGGGAAGATAAAAATGACCGCTAGCCCTGTGAAGGTAGTATGAAATAGGGTTAATGAAAACATCTCCATAATTCTGATCAAACTTGTGTGGATTTGAATTAAGGTTCATGCGGAAGCAAGTCTGGTATTTCCTCTCATCGTGGCAGAAACATTTGCTCGAGATTTCCATACGAGACGAGATAAAACAAATGCAAGCCAAGCCGAGGAAGACTCCTGAAAGCTGGAAATTTTGCATGCATTCTGTTTAATATATATTTCATCTCGATTATGTTCCTTCCAGTGAAAAAAAGAAAGGGTACAGCAATGTATTGTATTTTTGTCAAGGTAGTGAAAGCAAAGCAACCGCCCATAAATTCAATGAAAGAAAAAAAATTACCATAGGAGAAAAGAAACCTAATCAATGACAGAACTTACAAGTTTTTAGATTAATTTTGGTCTAATTTGGTAAAATTTCACAATATTGGCTGCTGTGACATCAGAAACAAACATATTACCCATAAATTAATAAAGTAAGGATGGGTCGCGTGAACGCAAGCAGCTAATGAACTATAAACCTGAAAAAAATCACATAATGAAAGTGTATAAAAAAAATTACCATAACATTCATGAACTATAAAACTGAAAAAATCACACCGTGAAAGTGCAGAAAAAAATTACCACAAAAGAAACCCAACCAGTGACAGAACTTTATGAACTTATGTACAGAGACGAATAAAAAAAATTAATGCAGTTTGTTGTGGAACAGCGTAAATAACTGGGAACGAATCAGCATTTAATAGTATCACCCACTCCTGCTGTACGAATCGGTGTCAACAACGAGATGTGAAGGAGCATCAGCTTGAGAATGCTGTTGAAATTAAAGTGTTATATATTAGAATTAGTTCAAGTAATATAACTAAATATTCAAATATCTAGCAACTTTAGCTTGCTCATATCAAGAAGTGAATTCACACCGAATACTGTACTAACAAAGTGATTAATTGACATGCATATTAAAAACGCGGCGAGTGACCTAACTAACAGGACATCTTCGGCTTCTACAAAAAGGGAGAATGTTAAGTTCTACAATAAGCTAACTGTTGTGTTTAGGGTCGCCAGATTGGGATCATGACATTTCAGAATTTTGCCACTTTTTGGTATAGTAACAAATTTTTTGTCTGGCAACCCTGTTTGTGTTAGCACCTTAATGCCATACCTGATTATTGATTTCCGCAGATGAATTACTGTTGGGTTTATCTTTGCTAGCGATCTCAGTAGAATCTATTTTGGTCAGGCTTTGTTTAACTGCAAGACAAAGCATTTTGTCAGATAAATACAACATTTCTGGAGGTAAAGGATCGCTCTTGAAATTCGTTAATCAATTTTTTTACTCCTAAAATGCCTAAAAACATACTTCTAGTGGTCAGTTTACCTTCAGTCAGGAGTTTTTCCCCTTCTTTCGCTTTGTTGTTATTTTGGTCAACAGGAACAGACGGCATTAAACTGGCAGTAGATTGAACGACACAGTTCAAAGGTTGCACAGTGATCTCACTACCAGAAGTAGGCCTTCTCTTCGAAACATCTTCTTTTGGCTTTGCTGTAACAGCTTGGTTGCTGAGAGTTTTCACTGATTGAGTAGCATTCAAACAGTTGTAATTTAAAGTGATTATCATATCACTCTATCTACTTAATTTTGTATTTCACCTGATGGTGCTGAAGAGCTTGAAGTAAGCATATTCCCCATATTTGTCGCCGTTGAAACTATATTAGTCATAGACAACGTAGTTCGCCCAGGATTACACACTGACGGTATATAAACCTGGCTTTGCCATTTTGATGAGCTGGAAAAAACAAAGCAATCTTAAAATATATTTCCAAAAAAGGAGATAAGGTATAAAGATACATAAATAAGCCACACCTGAACATCGGAGTAATTTGCTGTTTACAGATGGCTCCCTCGGTCGATCCATAAGAGCGATTGGAGAAGTCTAATGATAATCATGAACATACAATGATTTAATTATGAACACAAATTTACTACACATCTACACAGAGTTGACCCTTACTTTTCAAAAATGCATGAGTGAGAATTTCTAGGGAATGTGAAGACCGGCTAAAAGTTTCACCAGCACATTAAACAGTACGATAAACATAACACAACTGCCATCTACTGGACACTGGGAGTTTCTTGTCCATATTCGGCAAATGGCGTTAAGTTCAAATTTTGCTATCTGTTACAAATGTTTATTATACCATTTGTTGTTGTGACTTCATTCAGCATCGAACTAACAGAAGAAGGTGTCATGGAAATGCCAACATTCTTGTTCGCTGCAGAATAGTCAGTAGCAGCGAGATCTCTTCCTGAATAAAAAATCAACCACCGAATTTAAGATAGACGAATGAATTAAAAGCAGGAGAATTAAAAAAGTAACCTCGATATGGCAGTTTATTGTTGCCCATAAATGTCGGTGACGAATCTCCACTATTGGGTGATATGGTCTAAATAATAAGGTTGTCTAATAGTGTTATTATGATCAATACAAATTAATGACTGACATAATGGTTAGTGATATGTAACATGTAAAAAGTTGTATACCATATCCATTGGAGAAACCAAAGTATGATGATGGGGAGGTTCCTGCTTGACAAGATGAGTGCATGATCCAGACGTCACATACTCCGGCTGCGACTGTTGTTGTTGCCACGGTGATTGGTTAATATGCATTGCACCAGCATGTTCGTTTCTTTGATCGTTTGACGACACAAGGTTGGAAATATTGAAGTAGGACTTGCGGGCTAAATGTTTAAAGATCATATATCAGTCTCACTGATGACAAGACAGAATCTGCATTTATGTGTTTCAATTCATACCCTCCTTATATATTATTCATATTATTATTGCAACTGATATTTGGGGTCTATGATATATGAAGCTTTCTCCATTGTACTAAAGGCAAACTTCAAATGTACAACAGTCGCCAATTTACCAAAGCAGAGCATTTTGCATGAAACAATACTCGTAACTGATGAAATTGAAAATATACTATATTTCATTCAAAAAATCAGGTACTTTACCTTTGGCAATCATATCATCCATCAAATTGGTCTTGTTTGATGATAACTCACTATGGTTGCAAGATACGCCCACGCTTGTGTTGGCGATCATTTCACCATGTTGAAGGTTAACATTACCGGCATCAATAGGCGACGAACTACATTGTGTGATAGGCTTTGGAATATTGCCTTCAAATGAAAATGGCAACAAATAATTACCTACTATAACAAGTAAAAAATATTATTCTCACAAACGTTTTTGAATGCATTTTACAAGACGATATCAAAACAGGAGTCTACAAACCCATATACATGAAGAACACTATTAAGGGGTGAAGTGACTCTCGAATATAGAATTAGGCATGGCATGAAATATGTCTTCTCAAAGTTGATTGTAAATCTGTATTTATTTGCTCTAGTTTACCAAGTTTTGAAAATGGTGGAATAAATCTGGCATTTGTGTAAGGAGATGGTTGCTCATTTTGTTTTTGCACGATGGTGTACTGGTTCGTGAGTGGCGACTGACCATAAAAATAATTACGGTTGGTGTTAAGAACACCACTTCTGCAGTCCCTGTAATATAAATAAACTGGTATTTTGATGACATATAAAATAAGAATGTGAACTGATGTTTTTTTACATACCCAACATAGGAAATGTATGAGTTCGGAATACTGTTATTATTGATGTTTGTAATAGTTGGATCAAGGAGTTGCTGTTGATGCCAATTTTGTGAAGACTGTCCTGACGAAGACATTCCTTGTTGATGGACTCCTTGGTCATAAGACAGTCCAGGACAATGACGTTTACCTTCGCTATCAATATTGCTTTGTTCTTGTATGATCATAGTATTGCCATGATAACCTTGAAATGCATGAGCATGCTGATGCTGTTCTACTGCAGCGTAAGAGCAACTGCAAAAACAATTTGTTTTTTAGGGTTTATGTGTTGGGGGTTTATTTATTGATGACAGTAAGATGTAACACAGGAGTAATCTAATCCAATGCAGCTAGTGGTGGTTGTATTGCACTATTCAGTAGCATACAATAATTATACAGCTATTTCAACTCACCCAGCAGCAGGTATTTTTCTTTTAGCGACTTTCCCTTTTCGAAGGTACTCATTTTCCTCCACCTTTCTCTGATAAATCATATATACCTAGCAAGGAATGAGTTTATATGAACCAGAAAAAACAGCAAATGACTAGCACTTTCATGGTTTTACTAGAACTACTACAATGATTTCTAGTGCTTGACTCTGTTATTATAATATAGGATGTGTGACACTTTAGTAAGCATAACCAAATCTTTAATTAATGAAAGTGAAAATTCTATCATGCATTTCTTATACCTTTGATAGACAGGCTGGTTTTTCTTCATTTAACACCGTATGCATGGTATTTATGTATTCCACCGTCTGTTCTAGTAGGGATGCCATATCTCGTTTCAAACTCGTTTGGAACGGGAGCAACGAGCGAAGCTGGTCCAGCGAATTATTTACTCGTTTTCTAAACAGACAGATATATAAAAAATAGTACTACTAGTTGTATACAGATCATTCTACGCTACAAAGATATCATAAATATCGAGTAATAATCTCACTGTCGTGCCATCACATTGTTTCCGAAAGACCACAGTTGATCACTTAGCAATCGCCTTCAGGTGTATTACTACACTACAATATGAAGTAAATCATGCGATTGTACGACGCTCAGGTTATCATACTAAGTCTAATCAACTAGATGACCACCGGACAGGTCCTAAACTGTAACATTTTAAAAGCGACGCCATTATTGCTACCCAATTGGTGGATTTAATAATTATTGAAGAAGCGATAACGGTACATAGACTGGAATTGACAACCGAATTAGATTAGAAATAAATAATAACCTTCTTGCTTTTTCCATGTCAAAATCAGTCCTTTTAACGCGCTGTACATTGTAGAATGATGTAATAATGAGGTCCTAGGTGATATAGAGATCGTATACGTGTTATTCATTCCCCCTTTAAGCTAGAAACCAATCATTACTCTCGAGCGATAGAGGCCTTTTTTTATATTAAAAAGATGTCGTTTATAATAAAGAAACTAAGAGAGTGTTCGTTTCTTCGGCTACACTATGTCTTGCTTCATTTGGAGAGAGAAAAGAGATCAGCATTGCTCTGGTTTGCTAATGGCGCGACCGCTCCAGGAACTTCGAGGCCCAATTTAGAACATGTTTTTCGTTCCACATGATACAGAATCAGCCCCGTAAATGAAGTTTCGAGTAGGGTCGAGTATGCTGTCGTTCGTACACATTCGACCCTGTTCGAGAAACGTTCGACTATTTACTTATTCGTATCGAGGATCTAAAGACACTATTCCGGACTAAAGCGTGTAGTACTAAGGCACCCTGACAAGATATCTAACCTGAACCATTGTCTGCTAACGCGAGAGGACACCATGTTATTTCCAATCTTCAATAAATTCATTTTTAAAGCAATTGAAACTACTGATTTGCTCAAAGATGCCCACATAGCGGTTTTATTTCATTAAAAAAAACAGTAAATCTTAATATTTCTATAATGTAATAACCATATTTCCAAACAAATGAATTGACTAAATGCAACTTCTATGGCTCCGGTTCTATAGCAGAATACTAATCCATGATATTACTTCAATACGACATAGAACATAAATAAACACAAAACAGACAAATCGCAACATGTGTGAATCCTTCAATTCAGAGAATAGACCAATGGAAGTTTGAATTGTAGTTGAAGACTAACGGCACTTGTGTGAAGTAGGAAATGAAGTCAGGCCAGCACGCAAAACCCCATTTCCAAATTCAGATTCAAGCTCCTTTGTTTTCAGTTTGTTTATGACATACGATTTAAGGCTTCATATTTGTCGAATTTTTATTAAACTAGCTGAAGATTTTCATAATTTCTAATACCCTCCTTTAAACATGATGGAACGATAGTCGCAACCAGCACATTACGACTGACATTCAGATCATGATTAGGATAAACAGATTTTACTTACTCAACTGATGAAAGCTAAAGAAAATGAAGGAAAACAACATACATAGACAACAAATAACATCACAGTTGAAATATCGTGCTCACATACGCTCTGGGAAGTCGAGACAAACTCTTTTCCCTGCACCTTACTCCCCAACGCGAAGTGCATCTTCCGCCCTTTGTATTTTTATGTAACTAATTTTTAAATATGATAACAGTGATCCAGAATTATTAATCGTTACATATGGAGGCCTTAGAAGTGCAGTACCATCAATTCTAGAATTCTGTTTTGTTTATGGTGTCCATTGTTACCGATCCCAATCGACCGTTAGACTGTGTACCCAAAAAAGCCCGAATCTCATCCCTCAGCCACTGAAGCATACCTTTCCGAGATGGTAACCATGTCGCTGACTTTTGGTTTCGCCAAAGTCAAACGACTTGTAGTCGACAAGTGGTAAGGTTTCAACGTCTTCTGCGATAATCTCCAGAACTACCACACCAGTGCCGGTTCGGCTCTATAATTCAGAGAAAAAATGAGACATTGCAAAACGTTAGAAAATGTTAGCAGTAGGCCGTAGTTTTCTCACCCTGCAACCATCTTCACCCATCAAGCTAATACGTGGATCAGTGCTCGAGTGGGTAATGACTTCTTCGTTGGCACCCATCAGTTGTATGGCCTTATCGAAACTTCCTCCATCATCTTGCCACCCGATCGAATTAACGCATTCATAGGTGAAAGTCTGTCTTCCTTTGCGAGAGAGCAGACGAATGAATTTCATTTGCGTCTCGGGAATGTTGTATTCAAACTGTAGGTAAATGGGAAGATTTTGTGAGTTAGATAGGGATAATAAAATAACAATTATGTGCTTGAAAGATCTTTTTATTCACATACCTTATGTCCTTTCATGTAAGTACTAAACCAAGATCCTGGTGTAGCTCTTGGCCATCGAAGCGGTTGTCTCTGAAAAAATCAATTCATCAATTAACATTTGATTACAGTATGAAAACACAACAGCAAGTGTACTGTTTAATTTCTGAAACACTAATATGTACCTCAGGTGTGGTAGAGGTGAAGCAGGTGTCACCTTCAGCCTCCATGTCACAATAGACTTCAATAGCATCATGAGCACATCCGGCATTAGGATCAATCCAGTAATTGCCTGTTAAAATTTCAAGTGGTGAAATATACACATTTTAGTTTAAAAATATTTCTTGCAATAACTGGTATTCAATATAATACTTCACTATACTACAGTATTTGTTCAGTCAAATCACCTGATTTAAAGTCTGAATGGCAAAGGAAAAGATCTTTGCAGCTCCTAGCCGGATTATCTTTACTGCCGATTGGTTCCTTGATCATGCGTAGTTCTTGTGATAGTGCCTCAAGTGAGGCAAATATCTCTTGCATACCAGGTGGAGGTTCCTTTTGATAGCATAGAAGATGAATCCAGTTAGATATAATAATTGAATTGGGAACATAACTGTCTTTCCTCCACTTACATCGAATCCTCGGTCGATGGGACTTCTTTTTTTGCGTCTTGCTTCTGCTTTCACATTCGCCGATTGGCTACTCATCAGAGCTTCGTTACTGAATATATTTCCTGGTGGACCGGGGGGTCCCGGAGGTCCCGGTGGACCAGGATCACCCTTCGGACCTTGAGGGCCCTATAAAATAATATTTATAGTTAGATCAATAAATTCAATGGAATTTTCTAGATAATATGACAAAAACTCACTTCAGTTCCTTTGTTCCCTTTGAAACCAGTTCCTCCCTAAGATATTAAAATAGTACATAGTATAAACATATTCACAGTAATTAATTGTCAAGCTATATGAATCTATGAATCTATAAGATGGCAATAATACCGGTAATCCAGGCGGTCCTTGGGGTCCTTGCATACCAGCAGGTCCGTCTCTTCCCTCTTCTCCTTTCGTTCCCGGTTTACCGATCTGTCCTTGAAAACCCCGATCACCCTTTTCTCCGTCATCACCACGCGGTCCAATCACACCCATCAGTCCTGGATGGCCTTTTATTCCTTTGACGCCGATGTCTCCTTTCACACCACGAATTCCTTTTTCTCCCTGATTGGAAACAAATGAAAAATAGGTAAAAACAAAACCAACAAAAAATGTTACAGCAGATTCATATATAACAGGGTCATAATACCATTGAGCCTGGCGGTCCATCTCTTCCTGGTGGTCCAGCAGTGCCAGGTACCCCCTGCAAAGTACAATGTTTATTAGTGATGACCAAATAATTCCCTTATTTAGAAATATACATCGGTAAATGTACTTACCACGGTACCCGGTGGTCCCATTAATCCATCTATTCCTGTTTTCCCTTGCTTGCCCTGTGGAATTTATTAGTTAATTCAGCACTACAACTCATATTATAAATTCCAGTTAGAATGAACAAGTTCATGCCTGTGCTCCAGGTGGTCCAGTTTTACCAGGTGGCCCTGGCTCACCTCCTTCACCCTACAAACAAACGTTAGGCATCAAAATCAATAGTCAATACTAATTTTCATGGACTGCTGCACATATTGAGTCGTTTGGTCATACCTTGCTTCCTTTATCTCCTGATCTTCCCTCAGGTCCTGCAGAGCCAACCGGTCCCTGATAAAACACAAAACTACTTAGGATTGTATACTTTCATTAGATATGTTGAGTAAAATGTGTTTCAAAAAAGTCAAACGTACTCGACTTCCGGGTGGGCCAGGGGGTCCAGCATCACCAGCGGGTCCAGGTGGTCCCTACAAAATGAATCAAACCATTGCATGTATTAGAATTGTCCAATATGACATTCAGTGAAAACTGAAATATATTCAATATCTGAAAACAGAGTAAAACTTACAAGTTCTCCTTGATCTCCATCATTACCTTTGTCTCCCGTATCACCATCCGTTCCCTAATGTCAAATATTGTGCATTAGGAAATATAATTTACTCTTACAAAGGATGCATATACGATGTAATATATTGCAAATAGCCAATATATACATATATATCTTACTGGAGGTCCGGAAACACCTTCCGGTCCTGCATCACCAGGATATCCAATCGGTCCCTGCATGAAACAAACAAATAAGAATATTTAATTCCATTTTCATCACACCACACAATGGATCAGACGAAGCTACGTACAGGGTGTCCTTTCGGTCCGTCATCACCATGTGGTCCCCTTGGTCCAGGTTCACCCTGAGCACCTTGCGGGCCACTGTCTCCTTTCTGTCCGTTATCTCCTTTCTTACCAGGCCCACCACGTTCTCCAGGGGCTCCCGGTCCTCCTGGTACACCAGACTCACCCTTCTCCCCAACATTTCCTGGTTGTCCATGACCACCTGTAGGTCCCATGGGTCCCTAAATAGCAACATAGATTAAAGGTTCAATTTTCTATTAGTAAATCATGTTATGGAATGTGAAAGACCAACTCACATCAGTTCCCGGGGGTCCTGGAAGTCCACGTTGTCCGTTAGGTCCTGGTGGTCCCTATGAAATAAATTATCTCGATTACTGTACTGTAATAATCTGACTACAGTAATAAACAGGTAACTTGAAATTTATTCAATAAACATAACATAGTACAATAGGCAACATACCAATGGACCCATGTCTCCAGTGTCTCCCTTGGCACCTGATGATCCTGGCATTCCTTGTAATCCAACTGGCCCCAATGGTCCTTGGAATCCCCTTGGTCCTTCATCACCTTTGGCACCATGCAGACCTTGTTGTCCACGTTGACCAGGCTCACCATCATTACCCTTTAAATTAAGGTAGAAGGGGGTTTATTTCTTTGTTTAACAATACTTAACAATAGCACAGCGCTATACCCAAATAATGAAATGTATAAATAGCATTACAATGACAATAATGTATGCTCATGGACTTATAAAGAGGTTTGTTCTTATCTCGGATAGTTCATAACTTGAACATTTAGAAGTACGAGAGCCCCTCTATATATATATATATATATAATAATTGGAATACTTACTGCAGGTCCTGGTTGTCCAGGCGGACCAAGCTCACCGGGGGGCCCGGGAGGTCCATGATCACCTTTGGAACCTTTCAAGCCTTGTAATCCTGGAGGACCTGTCTCACCTTTATCACCATCTTCGCCTCGAATACCCGGCGGTCCGCTCGGTCCAGGTAAGCCACTGGGGCCTTGAAGTCCGTCTCGTCCAGCAGGTCCTATAGGTCCAACTTCACCCTAATTACAAACATGGGTAACAATTAGATGATCATTCATATTTAAATCATCTTTACGAAACGAAAAATACATACAGGCTCGCCCTTTTCTCCAGATGGTCCCGGGGGTCCTCCTGGTCCTGTTCGTCCCTGGAATGCACATAGAGTTACAAATAAAGTAAGAATAAATGTAATCCTGCGTTTATATGTTATGTACCGGTTGTCCAATTGGTCCTGATCCTCCTGGAGAGCCGCGAGAACCTGCTCCACCCTGTAAACAAGACATTTCACATAAAATGTGTCCTAAATATAATACGTATCAGCATTAACAGACTTACAGCTGGCCCGGTAGGTCCTGCTGGTCCTTCATTTCCTTTCAGTCCTTGATTACCCTGTGACAAAAATTTCACTTAGATTATTAGATCATGCTAAATATAATAATATAAATAATATGAAAAACTAGGATAAGACAAAGCACTTACCGTTTCACCCTGACTTCCTCGGCTACCCGGAAATCCTTGCAGTCCTGGTGGTCCTACTTTTCCTTGTGGGCCTGATGGTCCTGGATCACCCTTTGTAAAAGAAAAACACATACAAAGTTGAATACAGTATGTCAAATTACCGTAGCTAGAGATTTTGAAATGAACTTACCTTGGATCCTTCTTTGCCGTTTGATCCAGGTAAACCTGGTTCTCCAGCAGGGCCCTGACATTCAGATACAAATAGTTAATACACAGCAGAACAACAATGTAAAAAATGAAGCATGGAGGAAATAATCTTTACCGATGGTCCTGGATGACCTCTTTGTCCAGTCGGACCAGTTTCTCCGGTCGGTCCCTGGGAACAAAAACAAAAAGTTGTTGAGTAATCTTCCTCCACAAAATAGAAAGATTTTAATAGATATTAAATATCGCCTCACCTGTGGGCCGACCACACCAGCTGGTCCGGGAGGTCCAGTATTACCTTGAAAGCCCTGGAATACATGAAATAAAGTAAGATCCTACTGTGAATTATGATACTGTTAAAAAAATGAGGCTAAAGTTACCGTCGCTCCTCTAGATCCAGGATGTCCAGGCAACCCATCTTTTCCAGGTGGTCCCTATTAAAAATTTGTGTATAAATTTTTTTTATTACTTTCTGAACAGTGATTAACAACACAAGCACATTAGTAATATCACTCACAGTTGGTCCTTTGGGTCCAGGGAAACCAGTAGGTCCGCTTGGTCCTGGTGATCCCTGATATTGTTAAGTAAACGTTATAACATATACTGCATATGTAAAGAATCTAACACCATGTTCTAATACTATATATATCTACTTACTCTTTCTCCAACTGGGCCTTGTGGTCCATCTTGACCTCTCAAACCCTGAAAGAGACAATTAAAAAAACTCAAGACATCTTATATCAAACAGAAATAATAATTCAACAAAAATTTCAGACATATTTTTACCTTTTCTCCCTTTTTGCCGGTCGTTCCTCGCTGACCTCGAACTCCCCTTTGACCCTAAAATATTTAATTTGCTGGTAAAGAATCGGAAAATATTTGTGTATCCTGAAATTCAATTATCAACGGTTCTTACCCTTGGGCCTCGCTGTCCTTGTTGGCCTGTTTTTCCAGGGGGTCCCTGAAATAAAGAAGTAATAGTTTTAGGGAAAAAATTCTAAATTATCTAGGAAAAGTAAAAGTAGTTCAATTACAACAGTCACAGTTAGTGTTTATTCAGCTATTCATGCAATACAGTGTAATCTATCGAGGATAATAAGACCATTTATTTATGCTAATCTTCTAGGATTAAGTATGCCAGTCTAGTAACTAAAATAATATACATGCAAATCATCACAAAAGAGTAGTCATGCATAGAGAGACAAGGATGGACAGTAAATAATTTAATGTAATTATTGGTTCTCCTACTTACATGCACTAATGTGTTATAAGTGGATTTATGGGGAAAAGATTACATGAAGACATAATTGAGATTAAAAACATTCGATTAGTAAAGTGTTGATCGTATCGTACAGACCCAGCCGATGATAAGTATATAAATTACCATTCCCATATAAGTTCCCCTTACCTTTGATCCTTTCGAACCTGCAGAACCAGGTCTGCCTGGAGAAGCTTTTGACCCCTTGACATCAAATCACACAAAAACAAACAAGCAATTAGATAAATAGTTTTCAATTACCTTCTCTCCTTTTTCGCCTGCTAAACCAGAATTGCCTACTGGTCCTAAGTCACCCTGTTTGGAAAGCAGAAAAGATTTGAATCACAGGTTCGCTGCTGCGAACAGCTTGCATACTTCACTTTCACAAAACTGTGAAATCCCACAAAAAACCCATTAATGATTAAAATGCCTAATTCCCTATAGAATAAATCTTTCTGCTCTTACGATTGCTTTAACTCTCTCAATACAGTCTTCTGGGCTCCGCACTGGGAGATAATGGCTTTTCAGTAATAAAGCATAATTTTAACAAGAACACTGCATCCCCATTACACCCCACTATTGAATGTATTTATTTATTGATCATACGAAGCTTGAATTTTTAAATATCCATACCTTCGGTCCTCTGTTTCCAGGATAACCAGCGAGACCAGGTATGCCAACTGCACCCTGTAAATAACGAGAACACCATAAGTATAAAGACAAAAATTGTAACTGGAAAGCCTGATGTAATGTTTATTCAATGCTGAATTAAGCAAACCTTTTCACCAGATGGTCCTAGAGGTCCAACCTCACCACGCTGTCCTTCACGACCCTAAAACAGAGATGGCTGTTTCACTCTGATTCCAATCAAAATATTCCACATGAGCATTCAAACAGTTTTGTATAAATACCTTGCTACCATCCGGTCCATCTTCCCCACGCTGTCCTGGTGGCCCAATGGGACCCTGCAAGAAATAAATATTGCATTATATTTCCTATTATTTTTCAGTATTAACTGCTGATGTGCACTTACATGGTCTCCCTTAGTTCCCATGTCACCTTTGAATCCTGGCAATCCGTCGTTACCCTATAAAATATGATATGAATAGTCAATAACAAATATTTCACCAAAAGAATTACTGCTGATATAAACATACCTTGGTTCCTTTGTGTCCTTTTAGACCTCTAACTCCAGGGTCACCCTAAAGCAGATTTAATTTAACAGTATTTCAAAAAACCAACAGGCAGATAGAGATAGTAGACAGATAGACAGTAGATCCTCTAACATAATTAAACAATAAAATTTATTGTGTTTTACCTTGACACCTCTAGGACCAGGATAACCCATTTGTCCTTGTGGTCCAACAGCTCCCTAGGAAAGGATTGATATTGCATTACAAATATACAATACGGAAAACACAAGAATGATTTAATGACTTACTATCGATCCTTTAGATCCACTTGGACCTTCCTTTCCCGGATGACCTGGTGCACCATCTGCACCAGGAAGACCAGGCAAACCAGATTTCCCAAGGGGTCCTTTTTCTCCTGGAGGACCCATAGTGCCTTGTGGACCAGGAATACCCTGAAATGCAGAAAGAAAGAAATTGTATTCAAGAATTCACAGCATTTTGAAATCTTTTTTAACAATTAGGAAACTGAATATTGTTACCTGTGGTCCAGATATTCCTTGCTGTCCTGGCGGTCCAGGTGCTCCTTGTGGTCCCTGGCAATCACAAATAAATAATGGTAAGCAAAACTACTTTTTTGGCTTATTCCTTATCACAGAGAATATATAACATACCAAACTTCCTTTTATTCCAGATGGCCCATCTACTCCTCGGGGTCCCTGCAAAATGGTGGAAATAAGTTAGGTAACCAGGCAATACAGTGACAAAGTGATACGAATATTACTTACAGTCTGTCCTCGCACACCAAGTGATCCCTTCTCTCCTACTTGACCTCTTGGACCCTGTGTAAAAGATTTTATGTCAAAATTACAAACAAGCTACGGATGAGAAAAAAATTTGTGATTTTCTACTCACAGGCTGGCCAGGTAGCCCTCTCGGTCCAGATTCTCCAGGCTTACCCTGTTGTTTAGAAAAGAAGTATTTAAACAGAGTCTGCTTATCACAGATTTGGTTTGGCAAGCCACACATGTGAATATATACATACTCTTTCTCCATCTTGACCCGGTGGTCCATAAGGCCCTTTTTCACCTCTTTCACCCTGAAATCGTCAATGTGAATAGATGAGTGTCATTTTTATCAAAGTTATTCAGGTAAATTATTAACAGAGATTCAAACTTACTCTGTGGCCTTTAATCCCAGGAACACCTGGAAGTCCATCAAAACCTCTATCACCCTGAAAAGAAATGATTATTACTTTACCAATAATTATTCAGTTTGAAAAACAGATGTTTTCACGCTTTCGAATAACAATATTGAACAAATACTGAAACGAAAATTAATCTGACCGAAGAACCTGGAGGTCCTGGATTTCCTCTAATTCCAGGAGCGCCTGTGCGTCCCTAAAAGTAATTTGATACAATAAACATAAATCATTATGGTATAGAATTGTACATTTACAACCTCAATTGAAATATGTTCTCAACTAGTCCTTACAAATGTGAATACATACCGGTTTTCCGTCTGTTCCTTGTAGTCCAACAGGTCCTCTCACACCCATGAATCCCTTAATATTGAAAAACATTGACATTAGTTCAGTCAAATTTGTATCATTTTTCTGCCATCATTCATACATTATCGTCTTATGTAATGTGTCAACAGAAATCTTATTTTAGGTATTTTATAAAGTATTTTATTTGCTTTTAATAAATGTAAAGAGGCTTGGGTAGTCAATTATAGCTATTAATACCAATACACTAAAAGATTCATTTCCTACAACTTACCATTGGCCCTGGATCGCCAGGATCTCCCTTGAGACCAGCTGTCCCTGGATCACCCTGTTAAAAATATGTTATATTTAAAATCTTGGGAGTTCGATCACCATGTACACTAGTTTTGTTTTTCAATTTCATTTATTCACCACTGGTCCAGGTATTCCTGCCAAACCAATCGGTCCTGGTGGTCCTTGAAGTGACAACTGAAATAATAATAGGTGTTATATATATCTGCATACGACATACTGATCATATTTGTTAAAGAGAACTTACTCTGGCTCGTGATAACATCATTTGAGATCGAAGTTCAGATGCTGCCATAGATCCTGGTCCCTTTTGGCTACCTTCTGATGGCATTCGGAACTAAATATTTCAAAACCAGATTAGAAACGTATACAGGCTTCTGAGAGCTACGTCGAAATTTCTTCTTTAATTACGTTAACACCTGTGCAGTACCCGAACTGATTAATGTATTAACAGGTCGGTTCAGCAAGAGGCACCTGTGGAAAAGTGCGAGATAGCGAACAAGTGAAGCAAACAACACAGAGCATTGGAAGTTACATCAACAAAGAAATGTTTATTTGTCGACTATCAAAATGAATAAAATCAACATTTTAACTTTCTTGTAGGCTGCCACCTCTTGAAATATTTCTTTGACAAGGGGAAGTACATCAAGTAGCTGCAACACCATCTACTTGCTTGACTTGGTCATTGAAAAAACCTTCTGGACAATAGCATCCATAGGAATAGTAAGCAAAAACAGCTATCAAGAAGACTAATCCGACCGAATAGAAGAAATCTACCAGCCCTGACCCACCATCTTCTGGGTTGTCCATGATTCTATTTACGTTGATTTATTTATCTCTATTCTAATCTGGCCATTAATGATGAATTGTTATATAATGTGATTTATTAATCTACAGATGAAGTTTCATTGTGATGTCACAATATCCCCATTATTTCTCTGGACACATGGTGTTGTTTTTTTAGCTAGGGTAGTAAAACACTTACTGGAACCATGATCTGGGTGCCAGGTGGTCCCGGTAACCCTTTTTGTCCTGGCAATCCATCCTTTCCTGGGAAGCCCTATAACAAAATATTTTTGGTGTTTATTAGTAAAACATTCATGACTGACAATAGATGATCTGATGAACATACTCTATCGCCGGGTTCTCCAGATGTTCCAGGTGGACCAAGGTATCCGGGAGGTCCGGGATCACCCTATACATTGAGAGAAAATAGGATCAGTATATTCTTTCAGCCTATTATTGCTTTAATATCGCTTATAGTGCTAATACTCACAGGTGGTCCTTGAGGTCCAGGTGGGCCAGGAATAAATACTCCCTAGATAAAGAATTATTATTTAGAGACTTATCAATATCAAATATACAGTGAATGCCATTTAAGTTTAAAATGATCGTGGATAAAGTTATCTATCAGGTATTGTCATCAAAAAGAGACTGTTCCAAGCAATAATATCACACTAAGCGTCCACTGTACAAAATGAAATTGAATAAATTAAGTAAAATTCATTCTCACTGGTTCCAGAACAGCTTGATCTCCTTTTTGGCCTTTCAGTCCCTGAGAATTCAAGATTATCTTTGTGAATTCCACTCCATGATATAACTGCAGTATGTAAGAAATCATGTACAGGTATACTCGTTTTTACCTTAAATCCGCCTGCACTGCCTCCCCCTCCACCTCCTCCAGCATTTCCACCATCTCCCCTACCACCATCATCTCCCCCTGGAGTTCCTGTCGGAATTATGAGACTTTCCACATTATCATCCCCCTCAGCTGCCAGATTAATCTGTTATTAAGAACATAAATTTACAAGTGTTCGCAATCCTCTTTTATTCTTCTGAATTTCCGCTCTTTTACCGTTGATACGTCGTTCTGAACAAGGGCTGCTGCAACTCTGGTACCAGTGTAGACCTTCTTACAAGATGGTGTGAAGTCTGGACACATGAGATTAGCATGGGAAGGATCGTTGGTCATTTCTAGTTGGTAAACTGAACCCTGAATGTGATGAATTCATACAGGTAATCACCAATGCCAACTATACTAATATTCGAAACACAATATTGATGAACAGATCTCACCTGGAATCCGACCGTTTCAGATTGTCCGGTATCACCCAAAATCATATATCCATCTGCATTGAGAAGTGTTTTAATGTTACGGGTGATCTCAGCGTCATCAATCAATTTGCAGTCAATGTAGAACTGGACACGCTGATTGTAGACGGACCACGCTACCCGATGCCATCTAGTGAATGAGTTTTAATCATGTATACATTTTCAAGTTACATGCATGAATAATGTCAATTCACCTATATACTTGTAACATACCTATTAGGAGCAAATTCCAACGGATCATTTGTGGTTCCAAATCGTGCATTTCTACGTTCGCTTTGTGGTCGGTTTCGGTCTTGATATACGAAATCTGGTTGGATTCCAAGCCGTAATCCGAGTTGCAACCAGCCTTCTTCATGAAATATGGACATGAGAGACGCGCTTGTTTGACTGACAGATGGTTTGATCGTCGCAAAGAGACTGAATTCATCAGGTATATAGCCGGCTGTTTGATGAATATAAAACAGAGTCAAATATGAATACTTTTCGATTGAGAAAAATATTTTATATGTGAATATGATGGCTATTTACAAAATGGTAATGTATACAGTAACCAATACCTGTTTCTTCGAAGACATGGCTGGACCATGCTTTTTCACTATTCTTGTTTTCAAAGAGAAAAGCATTCAGTTCACCATTATCGCAATAACCAGGCACTTTAGTAAGCGCTGAGTCGGTCAGGTTGAATCTTGATAAAATGTTAATCCGTTCTACATATATAAAAGAGAAAAATTTAGTTATTTAGTCCGTTTATTTACAATGCATATAGGTTTTCTGGTTACATGTTGTTTTCATTGGAACTTCAATATTAACAGGTTGTACGCCATTATATTATTAAGGTTCATACCAGTTTTGAAAAATAGGAGAAGGAAACATTTCTATAAACGACCAAATACTAAATGTTTTCGGCTATACAGGCCAAGCGGCAAAGTCGAGGATATTTATGTAGGTAGGACTATTTATATAACAAGGAAGGGGCAAGTGCTTTGCCATCAAATTCGGTAAAAAATGAATCACACTCCACTCTGCCTGAAAAGCACGGCATTCGGAGTCCATTTTTCTTGTTTTGACAATGACATGATGGATATTCGCGGGTAGAACAAGGTGTCGCAAAACTGCGCTACAAGTGACGCTGCCAAATTTTAACTGCGTGACAGCGTGCGATCAGCTGGCGCAACGACGCCATCTGTGTCTGAACGCCGTTCAATTACAGCTCGAACTTTAATATTCTAAATAATTTGAAAATGTAAAATCCATTCGTTACTCGCGTTCCGTTCAAAATTGGCCCGCGGTCCTCAGTTTACCAACCCCTTCATAAGAACATTGATAAAAAGGAAATCACAACTACTTATAGGTTTTCCATTTAATGGTATGTAATTTGGTTGGAAAGACAAGAGATGATTACCGGCACTGATCTTATTTCATCTTTTAGTAAACTAGGCTCATTCAATTTCTTTAAATTATTCGAAGTTGTGTTTCTTTAATTGTTAATTTTTTTTACATTACTTAAAAGTATTAAACATATAAAAATGGTGCACGTCGCATTGAGGGTGAGTTCACCCAAATCATAGGCGAAGCAAAACAGGAGAAAAATAAAAGCGGAAACCAACGGCGGGGACGAATTTAGTTTCGAGAAAGTCTGCAACGATTGAAGCGAAAACACCGCAAATACTTTCGGGTTACTGACGCTTAACAAATAGCAGACGAAACCGCATGAATCTCGTTCTGTCTGCTAGGTTATAACAGGAAGTTGAAGCTTCGCAAAATTACAAGGATTTTTAAAATTTTAGCCGTTCACTCCCTAGAATTAGATGATTTTGCAGTTGCTGTATTAGAGATCTCTCCATCAGCGCTGACTAAAGATAATATTTTGAATAACTTACATTAAACGTCATGGGAATTATAAACGGCTACAAGACTGGATTTTATCGAAGATTTAACATTACGATATGAGCAGTCCGGTGGGAAAACTAAATTTTCGTCTGACCCTACCGAACTTCATTCATACAAAAATTAAACGGTATTTTACAATCTCAAGTACATACAACGACGATTCTATCGATATTACGTTCACTCACCGTAGGCCGTCGATACTTGGAAGCATAGTAGCAGACATATGAGACACTGCATCCATGCAGCTACATGCATCTTAGCGCGGGTCCATTTCCAATATTGTGACGAAACAATGGACGGCGTGCTGGGGCCCATTGCGTCGTCAACAACTGCTCAATTCCTACGTCCGTGACTGGCGGACGATGCGCCCGACGTAGAGCACTCTGCTTCTCTTTGTTTATCGTCTGACTTCGCGCGTGAAGCTGCGTTACTGCTACCACTGCGCCCAGCTTAATGTTCTTATTTTTCACAATCGGTTCGTTCTCTTGTTGCACAATGTCGGCCTTCAGCTCCGCACCCTCTGAAGAGAGAACGAGAGAGGCCTAAATACGATGGCTTCGCACCCCCGTTTTTACAAGGAGCAGACTTTTTTCCTCGTCTTTTCAGCACTAGTTTTCGCTGCTCGACGTCTTGCTCTGTTGGCAGCTGGAATGTCGCGTTCGTCTTAAGATTCGAGATCTTATTACCCCAGTCCTGTCTCTGCCGCCGAAAGCGGCCTTGATCGCCGCAAACTTTTGCAAGTCAGTCGTATTTAGACACTAGGAAAAAGGGGGAGAATAAAAGAATGGGGAACAATAGAGCTATTGTTCTAAGTAAGTTTTAACCTATTCAACATAATACTAACCCTACTAGAAGCTGTGGCAATATCGGAGAAGTGTCTTAACAACTCGCGTACGCGTTTTATATAACCTGTTACGGCAGTTCGCAAACGTTATTTCCCCAATAAACAAACATTCCGATCTTGCACTAACTATCTAATTGAGCCATATAAAAAGAACAAACAAACCAATGTTAAATGGGATTAAATTTGAATTCAATCAGAAAATTTAGTACTGCTTCAATAAGGTTTTTCATACGATATTTATAACACAGTGATCTGATAAATCACGTTATGTCATTATCCTGTACCGGAAAATTGATTTTTCCTGAAATATTAATGAGGTGGGGGACATTCTGTATGTTACAGTATAATCAATCAGTTTGCTTTCACATTTAACGTTTGAAAAAGAATATGTATTCCATGGTACAGTTTTCAACTTGTATTTTCAAAAGTAACAAATTTGCTACAGCGAAATATAATGTCAACAATATGCGATGTAAGGGTTCCGTGCAACAAAAATTCTTAGGTTTGCAATGCTGTCGACAAACTTTGAACTAGTTAGCAAGGGGTTGTTATAGTTTGCTAAACAGCGACAATACCATTTTTTAGTTTATCGTCAAACTGTGAAATATTTCATGGGCGACAGGGCGTATAGAGACAAGAACAGCGCGCACTGTCTGCAAATTGTTAAAACCCACTGAACAGACACTTGACAAAACTTGAATAATTTACCTTTACGGAAGATGCGATATAATCTTTAAAAAAAATACCAATGCAACCCGAAAAGTACACGCGTGAGGGTAGTACATTCACTGCTTGATTTATTGAGCCGTTTACAGTACATCATGTTGTCGTAAAATCATGTCTGCTTTATGTCTTTAGCTGCATGAGCACTGTTCGAGTTCGGTAGAACAATACTCATTAACTTTAACGAGCTATTCATTATATATCAAAGGGATCTTAATGAACTTAAACAGAATGGCCTTACATAATATAGGTCAGCTCTAAATTAATAAAAACGGTTAGCTCTTTAAGGCTGACTTCATCTTTGCAATATAGTTGAATTTCGGTGAAGCGAGAATCAAAGGAAATTAAGTTGATTCAGAAAGTAGGACGATACGAAACCTTCTCACGATTGTTCTGAACAATTTAATCTCATCACCATACTGTGCAAATTTAAGCACACCACTAACTGCAATTTTTTTCTTCCGTTTATCCCATGGTAGAAGATTTACCTACGAGAAACTTACATAGCAAACATAAGGTTGGGGGCAAAATGAAAGTAATATATAATAGATATGTGCATACTAATTTGGCACTTTTACTGGGGTTTAGCTTCAAGATATTAGCATGGAGACCAGTAAGGTTTGACGACTGCCACCACGTGAATAAAACGCTCGTGTCCACGAAATTTCGATCGGCCAATGTGATAACATTGCGACGTGGATGAAATTGATAACGGCATTGGCCAAGGAAAATTACTTCCTTGACAATCCTGGGTTTATTAGAGTCTGTATTTCGTAAAACAATTCGTAAACATTCAATAGCCTACCAATATATAGTACGGAGTATCATTGTTGTGATATGAACAATTTTGACCTCTGCGTCGTTAAACAGGCCTAAGGCTGAAATCAATCTATATAATAAATAGGCCTGACAGGATGAGTGGCAAACGAATACTTCAGGGAACTTATCATTCAGTTGACATATAGTGTTTTTTTTTAGACTATTCATTATACACATTTGTTTGATAAACTTATCCAAGTCCATGTTTAAATAAACCATTTCAACTACAATTCACTGGCCTTGTACCAGTAAAGCAGCGAATGTGGGACATGAAATTCAGCTATGCCTATTCGTTTGAACGATGGAAATGCCCGAAATATCATTCTTGTATTATATCGATCGCAGACCGAATGGATCTTTCAACTTTCGCGTGGAAAGGAAACAAAATACTTCCTATTACTCTCTTTCAGTGACGTTTGCACTTCCTAAGAAAGGGCTTCGGTGTATGCGTAAACAATTCGAAATGCCAAAGCACTCACTTTCCTGTGATTTGGCATAAAATTACGGCGCCCTAAAGTCTGTCGAAATACATGTTTCACGTAACATATTACTGACTTCTGGATTACAAACATCAAACTCTAACACACTTCAAAGAGCTGCCATCTAGCTACCCAAACCTTTTATTTGGTAAGCTTTCTCGCTCACTTGTTTCACATCGGAAGCTTGACAGCAAAATTATTATCGCAGTGTAATTCTACCTAGTAGTGTAGTCCTTCAAGGGCTAGATTTTAATGGGATCTGTAATATATACAAATGCTTTCTTGAGTAACCATTGAAATAAAAAATAATTGAAGCATTTGGATGAAGATTATTGCGAGGTTGATTTTGAGCTCTGAACCCATTACTGATCGACGCTTTCACTCATGTTTAAATGCTAACAGTATGATAGGATGTGATAACTGATAAAAATGACATAGTATATTTCGCACGTACTCATTGCTACGCTGATGTCTCATTATACACTAGAGAATCAAAAAGTCCCAGGATGCGAGCTAGCCATTGTAAGATGAACTACGTTTCTATATGATTTTGCGTAAGCCTACCGAGGAATTTTACTTCTATATGTCGCTGTATCAAAAATATCATACCTCTGTCTACCTCTTTTCTCACTTTACCTTAATACTTGGGATGGTATCTCACAAAAGTTCTAAAAAACTTTTCTCAAAGACCTTCCTTCTTGCTGTTGCTACACCAATGCTCGTCCAGTGATTGAGGGTGAATTTTACAGGTCAACATAGGTCATCCTAGTTTTATCAAACTAAAATTACATAGAGATTAACCGGTCTACGTTTCCTCATAACAGGTAACATATACATTGTTTATACCTAATAATAACACCAAGTACTACTTTTAAAAATTTATTTGTGTTTGCGACAGAAAAACTGTAGATAGAGTAATAAAAATCCGTTTTATGAACGACAAATAGCACATAACTCAATCAGCAGTACAATATAAAAAAGAACAGTCCTTTGCAACTTGTACCGAGAATTGAACAGAAATATTGTTCTGCAAACTCTAGATTTCTGAAACAGAACAGAGATTTGGGACAAATTTAAAAAAATGCTTATCATTTCATCATGAGTTATTGAACAGCAAACATGCACATGGAGTTTGAGAAAGAAATTTCTAAGAAAATAAACTGTATAACCTAAGGAATAACCATTTATCCACCTATTAGTGGAATTCCTACATTGCCAGCAAAGTAATAGTGTAAATGTACGGTAGTTTGAAAACAAAACTACTAAATTGTCTACAATATAAATATTGAGTAATTCTTAATTAGGAATGAATTGCAAGACACCAAAGGAAATCGTTTAGTCCTAATCTCTTTTGTACATAAGTTAAAATTTGCTAATAAATGTATAAATTGTGTTGTTCAATCTAAAGGTCAACAGATTTTATTCAGATATGTTTGGAACTTCTAAGAGAGCAAAACTCCATACCACATCAGTCAACTATTCCGAAATAACGCATGCATCAACACTCAGACATCACACAAAACTAATGCTCTATGATAAATACAAAGAGGTATAATTAAAATATAACACAAATCAGATACAGGAAATCTCAGACAAGACATCAAGAGTAATATTCAGCTTGCCATGTGTGATACGAACAATAATCAACCATTACATCAACCATCTTGCTATATACACAGAAGTATTCGCCTATGATTTCAATAGGTCCCCACTTAATGTTTCAATAGGTTCCCACTTAATGTCGTGTATAGGAATAAATTCTGCAAGGCAAAAATTGTACGGGGCAAGTCTTACCTCCACTCAACTCAAAACCAAACATTGTAGTACGGAATTATTTACTGTTATATGTTTGTATGATTATCGTACACATATTTTTATTTTATATTTTTTCTCATCAACATAACGGAACGACTTTAAACAAAATGACCTTATCCGAAACACCTAATGTCTTTAGTAATACCATGAATGGAATGCCGGAAAGTATAAACACCACTCAAATACTGCTTTTTCATCCGTACTACTCACAATGGAAAAGCTCAAGAAGGAATGCAGAATGCACGATTTCTTTTGAGTTACTTTAGCACCTGGAGTTCGCTTGAAAACTTTTCCTCATTTTGCTAAACTATTGAGACAACTAATAAGTGATATAAAACTTCAAATTTAATTATTGTGTATATAAGAACAATCGGCATGACATTAAATAGCTAATACTTCACAACAACAACCTAACATAGTAGTAAGTACAGAGGTTCTACATGGACTGTTTTGTCTCTTTGTAATTTATAATAATGCAAGTGGGATGAATTCCAGAAAAACGGACAAAACTGTAAACATTCATCCATAAATGCTTATGCATCTAGAATGCATCTTACATAATCACCAGGAAAATACCGATTCCATTTTAACTGCAGACAGTCTCGCTCACACGGAAGTGCAAACAACAGTTGCTCTCGATAAAATCTCTTTTGTGATACTTGGTGGCCAGCAAGTGGCAGAGATGCTAGTCTCTCAAGCTGTTATTTTACACAGTTTCCAGCAACACTACACCCCAAGCTGAAGCTTCATTTTTTCGTAAACGACGTAACTGATGCTAACAGCAGGTGCAACCTGCAGAAGAAACAGCAAACGTGTCTTATACTATAATAACGGTTACTATGAATATAAACCAAATAGTTACCTTGAGAAAATTTGGTCCAAGGCCTCTATAAAAGCCGGTCAAACCTTCATTACGATAAATGATCTTTACCAGGCCCACCATGGTGGTCTTTTCAGCAGAAATTGAGGTAGCTAAGGAGTAACAATAAAAACACTCATCCATGTATCCTCATTGGAAATAATTTTCATATCGAATATGCTCTCTTACCTTTCGCTTGCATTTTGGTCCTAATAAGCGCGAGAGGGTAACTGGCAAGTTGACCACATGTGCTTGATGTGGCCCCACAGGCAAGAAGGAGGGGAACAGATGGTTTGTCACTGTCAGGAGAATGATTTTTGACCCAGTAATTTCTCAATGTCTGAAAAATAGTCACCACTATAATAGTTTTAATCTTAACACATAACGAACACAAACTCTTGAAAACACAAACCTCGTAAATGCATAGATCGATTCCGGCGTAGGGAAGAATCCCAATGAGGTTGGGAACATAACCTTTAAAAAAAACCGACGGACCTTCGTTTTTGATTAACTTCACAGCGCAATCTAACATGCCGGTATACTGACCAGTCTTTCGCAGCGCGAGACGAGTCTTGATGACCTGGGTTCACAAAATTTGTGATAGAAGTTAACTTGGGATTTATCTACTATCAGAATAAAAAAATAGAAAAGGACAGAAGAACAAACCTCCATGGGATAAATACATGTCTGTGAAAAAGCACCAGCCAAGGACCCGGCAAGGAAACGTTCTTTCATTCCCATTTCCTGGGAATTTGCACTGCCGATTATTGCTTTAAACTTCTCGAAAGCAAAGAATTTTATGGCTGATTCGGGAGCGATCTTTTAGAAAAATAAAATAAATCAATTGAAGGCAGTAAGAATTGCTAGCTGCTAGACGAATATCTAGTACAACTCAACAATCCTTACGCTAATGAAAAATTGATCTAAATACCTTGATCACATTGACTCCATTTCCTCTCCATAATCCTCTCCAACCACCTTCATTCAGTAAAGCACTGAATCCAGATTTGATGTTAAGGTTATTGGTCTTTGATGCATGCACCTGGAAAAAACACATCTTGTGTATTACGTCATCGAGCGATGTATATCAATATACTAGAATTTTATAGTAAAAACATTACCTGCATCAATACTTTAATCCTGTCCAAAGGAGCTGTGCATGTCCGTGAGACGGCACCAGCCGCTCCCCCAGAAACAAGAAGTTTCCACCAACGACCCGACGCCTTCTCATCTTCGGTGAAATCATCAGGGACTAGCAGGTTCTCTCCAATGTCCATGTACTATATAACAGGCAGATACTCAATATATTAACTGTAGAAATGCAACAGCAAAATACTAGTTTGACTACAAGAAAAATTGCATCTCGAAAAGTATCCCAAAACATTGGTGAAGAATTCTTAATTCCAAGGCCTCTAATAAACCCGAGTTCTCTATAACTTTGGGACTATCCTACCTTACTATGCTCCGGGTCAAACACTATTGGCGTGACCGAAACAGGCTTTGTCGGTTCGAGAATAAATGACTGCTTGGCTCCCATACTACCACAGCAAAGATTCAAGGCAGAAAAAAGCCTATCAATTCGAAACAATCAATAATACACAGTATACAACAGTCACTGTATACACCGAGACTTGCAGTGGGAATGAGCAGAAATGAATTCACCAAACCATTCATTGATTCTGATTTATGATGTCATAAGCATAGATATGGCAATAGCCTGCACAGCTGATTAAAAGGTTTATGAGTAATAGAAATAAGAAAAAATCTATGATTTGATAACATGACACCTGTGTGACATTTTAATGGAATTTTCATTGTATTTTTACATCAGAGATATTGGAGAACTCATCATGATGCTGTTCTACATTTTAATATTGAAATGTTGATGATACATTGACCAATTGACAGCTATACCAGAATTATCAAG
The DNA here is from genome assembly GCA_013436055.1 of Halocynthia roretzi. Taxonomy (NCBI): domain Eukaryota; kingdom Metazoa; phylum Chordata; class Ascidiacea; order Stolidobranchia; family Pyuridae; genus Halocynthia; species Halocynthia roretzi. The sequence goes on along the minus strand of QRAM01000294.1, from coordinate 69,811 downwards.
GTAATTGGGAGATGAGTAAATAATAAAAAATTTAAATATGTTTGAATATTGTAAAATGTCCTTCACATCAAAGCAGGAGTTTGATCTGATAGGAAAGAAATGGATTGAAACATAGAGAGTGAATCCCATTCCAGTGTATTTTCGGTTTGGATTTAAAGTTAATGAATAGCTTTTAAGTGCTTCCTTCAATCAATTTCCAATTATTTCTTTAATTACGGGCGACCATTTCGTACTTGTAATACGAAATCTGTAATATTTCATAAGGAAAATATCCAATAATATCAAATTTGGAATCTTCTTAGTCTGAACAGTGCTGTTACTGTATTTTTAATCAAGGACACTTGAATGAAATAGCTCTTGGTTAATGATTATCCCGCTTACCGTAGCATGCTTCCAGTAAAACAGTATGTCCTTGATATCTGTTGACGGATGTAAGAGATGATGATGCACCCATTCGTCAAGGTCTATTGTTGATGTTCCATCCTTGTCCATTCTAAATTAAAGAAATTTTTTTGTAAAAGACTACATTCTTTTGCTGAAAGTACTATGATCATTATTTTTATCTTGTGAACGTTACTGCTATGTATTTAACGGTAAGTTGACCACACTTGTGTTTGCGAACAGTACAAAGTGCCTCATTAAAGCAAATATTTTCATAACGGATTCTATGAAAATGTAGATCAATATACCGCTGAAAATCATATTGCATCACAGAGCTATGAGCAACATGCACGTCATGACTAAAGATCACATCACGGTTCATCACCCCAATAGTCTAGAGTACTCAATGATACCAGATATATCCAGATACACTGATATATCCTGAACTACCTACTGAAAGACTGACAACAGTAAGAGATATAATAGAATTTCTGCACCAAACTAACATCAGAATGTATGACTTTTAAATCACAAAATTAACCAATAGCCATAGAATAAAACATACCATAATGTTCATTGTAGGTCAATTACTAATAGTGGTAGTCTCCCTTCACTAGGCAAAGGCAAGGGAATATATAAAAAAAATGAGACTGCAACTTGGTTACAGTAATCAGTTTTACCTTACCAGGTAACAATGAAAATTCACACAGAGAATCGCAACTCAGTAACTGGTTTGTGATGTGGCTTAACACCAAAAAGTGTCGTAGCAGGCAGGATTTGTTTAGGACCTATCAACATCACCTGCTGAAGTGTCAGAATGTCTATCAAAAACAACTGTTCACCACACCTTTTCATAATATCCTTCGCTTCTTCATTAGATATGTTCAAGCCAACGGATTTCAAAGCTTGCTGAATTTCCAAGGCAGATATTTTTCCTAGTGAATAAACAAGAATTACAGCTCTTTAGCACAATATACAGTGGAGTTCTGATACCGTGACTGTATCAAAGTATATTGGGCCATAAGTAAAGATAGAATCAACAGCCAGAAAAAGATAACTAAAGTTTGAATTGTCATAAAAATTACAAATATTCATACGTGAGAAATAGTAAATCAAAAACCATCAGCAAGATTTATTCACCAACATTTCAACAAGAGTAATACAGTACCATCTCGATCACGGTCAATTTTCTTGAACATGAGCTGTAACTTCATTTCGTGTTCATGCAAGTATCGACAAAACTCTGTGACGTGTAGTTCTCCATCTTTGTTCGAATCGCTAGCGATGACAAATTTCTAGATAAAAGGTCATATCACAGTCAAGACTCTGTGCTGGTGAATTGCACGATCCAATCATCAGCATACCTCAGCTTGCCCTGGCACTTGCAGCATTCCAAGGTTTTTGTATGCTTGCTTGAGTTCAGTAACGTCCACTTTTCCATCCTGATCTACGTCGAGCTGTTCGAATAATTTCCTGTAATACGCTTCCTTTGCAGGAGATATGGTTTGAGCTGAACCGTCTTTACCCATGGCAACATGAACAGATGATAAGCTCAGTTCGTTCAAGTTCAAGCTAGTCAGCAGCAGGTCAAGCGTGTCAGCCTTTTTCCGTCTTAAAATATGACAAATTGATCAAAAATCATGTATTAATGAAAATAAAATCAGTAACTCACCTAGGAAGTCTTCGCTTTAAAGAAAATATAGTTTGACTCCCGCTGTTATGTCTGTACCGTCGAGGTTTATAAACAGATCGCTGAGTTTGTCCTAAGGGTTCTTCCAGCAAAACATCCAGAGGAAGCTGCGAGTCATGAAATGGATATCGTTGGGACGGGGTGTTTTGTCGGGGTGGTCGTGGTTTCGGAAGATAGATCAAATGGGAAAGACGAGAAAAATACTTCGGCACGGTTGTTGCGAACTTGCTGCTGCAGTTTATGATCGGCAAAGTTTTTACTGTAACAAATCTTTCTGTGGTTTGAATGTTGGCCTGATATACTAAGTTCCTTGTCGTTCTTATAAAATCACTGCTTTTCCAGGCCTGATTGTGTTGTACATTCAATGGTGTTAAACAAAAAAATAGCTCTTTCGTAGGTTTGCGGCGTAGGTCGTCGTACGTTGCTGTATCATTGAAGTGATTTAAATTTTTTTCTGACAAATCCTTCATTACCAATGGGTATCTTCTATTTTTCAAAAACTCAACCACTCCACCTGGTAGTCTACGTTGCTTCTTTACTATGTGTTGTGCTTTTATTGATTTATCTAACAATCTACTCACACGGGAAAGACTGAATTAGACCAAAAACATCGAGAGGAACGAAACAATTATTCCAGATAGCTGCTGTTTAGTTATATCGTCCCAGTAGCCAAGCACATGAACTAAGCTTGTGACTGGCACCGTCTGTTATCGAACACTTCTAGATATTAGTTTAGTAGTGTGGTTTCTCCAAAAACTCTATTACGTTAGGCGAGGTTTGCTGAGACGAATCCAACCACTCACCTCATCCGTAACCGGGTTTTCGGAGCGAAACACTGCTATTAAACTAGTACTGACTTTTACATTATATTACTAATCTAACGTCTCTTTTGGTAACTATCGACATTATAAGAACAGTTTATTTGATTTTACGCACACCCTAACAAATAAAGACGTCATAACACGGTAGAACAGTACTGTACAGTATTTACTTAATTCAATCATCATCGTGATAACGTGTTAGCGCCAAACCGAACCGTTGCTTTATGACGCAGTATACATATTTAGTTCATACCATAAAATAATTATATTCGATTAGATTTTATTGGACAAATAAATCATGTTCCTGCTTACAAGCTGTTCCGATAATAACAGCACAATATTTTGCCAATAGTTAAAAATTAAAGTCAACTTTAGACCACTGCAGTATGGTTCCTACTTTCCTGACTCTCATATATAGTGATCTTGGAATTTTCATAATAATCAATATCTTAACTTACCTTGCAAATGGCAATGGCTCCCCACGGCAAACGCTTTGATTTTTGAACAGCAAGGGAGAAAAAATTCACACTACAGTGAATGTTTAGCACAAAAAAAATTACAATGTGACAACAGCTTTAGCAAGTTTAAAACTATCTCCTAGATATTCGAAGCACCCACTTTATTCAAGCAATAAAGCATATTATTGCTAATTTGCTGATAACAGAAGACTTACACAAGTAACGCTCATAACAAATCCACTCAAAGAGAATACTGTAGAACTGTTTCATGTACTGTATATACAAATAGCAAGTATTTACAAAAATGCTTTAACACGAGGTAGTTCATTGAAAATGATTATATCTTTATTATGGAACATGTACAGGATCTAAGTCAATTACATGAGAATAATGTCCCCCATGAAAAGCAACCTTTGGTTGTTCACATGTACTTTTCATGATAAGATATCAAAGTAGCATCATATACCATAGAAAAAGTGATTTCAAGTTACGGTATTTCAAAAATATATAAAACTATACGTATGATTTCTCCTACTTTGTGTACTATACAATCAAATATAACTGCACTGTTTTTTACAAGCTGTTTGGAATTAACAAAACTCTTCATGCGAAAAAACATGCGTGCTTGTGATCAAACAGAAGAAAATGTATGTAATTCAAATGTTTACTTGTTCATGTAACTTGTTGCAAAGTTCCAATGAATAAATCAAGTGAAACGGTTAATTCCGCAGCGAAAACAAACATATTCTCTTCAATTAAACTGAGTTGAAGCTTAGCAACAATCCGAACATTCATCTTATTCAACCATATTCGAACAAATTTTGTTGGGTTGCGATACTCTTGTTTGCGACAGACGTTTTCAGATAAGTTGACTTAATAATGTCAAATCTGTGAGCTGAATTTCAGAAGAAATGGTTATACTGAATTGTTACATCGAGCAAAAATAAATTTACAGTGAAGACAACAAAATTATTGGACATCTTAGAACACTTATATTACCAATCTAAACCCAAATGGTGTCGCCGACAGATCACGATATTAGTACAATTTCTTGAACCCGTTTTTTTAACGTGAAGTCAAAGAGATAGCAGTGTAGCTTCACTGACAGTGGTATATCAAAAATAACATGACCACATCATACTATTTCAATGAAGCAGAAACTTTATATAAAAACACATAGGCCTCCATAGATACTTTTTACTCCACCCCTTGCTTACAAAACTCCTTTAGTTTTGAAGGCAAAGGCAAACCATCAATTTTTTCTGATAATGATTTCTCTATATAGGCCATATCTTCTTCATCTGCTGTTGAGCTGGATAGGCGACATGGATCATCTTTCTTGTTTTTCATCTGAGAGATAAGGATTATATTTACAAGATGATCGTGAATCTGAATCTTGCAGAGATTCGTCAGGGAAGCCGGAGTGCTTGTCAGCGTAAGGACTTCGTAATTACGAAACAAATATTCCTTGTCCTTGTACGGGATATAGAGACATTTGTGAGAAGGATGGACTTTTCCGGGCAGTGCAGGCTGAAAGGCAAGCAATGTTAAGAAGACAGTTCATGAAACTTACTGTTAGTTGAGATGAGTAAAAATACTGAGTGATAGAATTACTTGTATATCAGAGTCTTTTTTGATTTCGCTCACAGTTTCCTCCTCTTTCTGAACTGCTGTTTTGTTCCGTCTTTGAAGTAAAATATACAACAACAATTTATGTGGATCTGGAAAGCAAAAACAATAACAGGATCTCAGCAAAGCATACCTGTGAGCTGATAGATTTGGAGAACTGTACGGACTGCTCACTTCCGGTGACGTCAGAGTATGCGGAGCCTAGAAGAAAGAATAAGTTACTGCAACTTATCGATTCAAGAATAGCTGGCTAGTTGTGGTAAACTACCTCATTGAATGGATCTGGAAATCTTTGTCCCCTCCAAGTCCTGCCATGGATTAGCTTTCCTCTTGTTCTTCCAATGTATAATGGTTCTGAATATGAACAGTCTATTCCACCAATAACGGCATTACTTGGAACCTGGTAAATCAAATGGAAATTATTTCATGTTAGATAAAGATATATTTCAACCAGACGCAGGGCTAGTAACTGGGGATACCAGTAAATATGAACCTACACCCTTGAAAAACCTAATGTCCACACATCACCTAATGGAAGCGACAGATCTGTTGGAATGATAAGAAAATAACTTACAGAGCCATTGCTGCAAGGCACCCAGTGCACAGAAAAAGGGTTGTTTGCTACAAGCACTTCATATTTCGTTGATTTATGAGAGCCGGTACCATACGATACGACCAAGCATCTATGAAAAAAATACAACAGGTTAAACTGAAAGTTACGTGCATCAGATAAAACAAACCTAGAATAGTATAGGAAATTCAAGACCATGTTTTAGTGAAATAATATTGATGTTATTTCTAAAATAGATAATTGTATCGTTCAATTCTAGATGATCTGAATGGATTAATATCATTGATAAGACTGAAACTTACTGGCCGCTAGGTACAAGGATGCCTGGAGTCCACTCACTGTGATTTTCCAACAGCCTTGTACGACCAATGTAGACCTCCTCACCGTGGAGCGCACGACCACCTGGTATCGCACCGCTAGGCACAAAACCATTACTGGCCTCCACCCAATGTACTTGGCTCACCACAACCGTTGCTAGACACCCAGGATAGTCATCCGAGATTGACATCTTGATGTTACTTTTTACGCTAATTGAATCAATGCAATGAAAGATATCTGGAAAATTATTATCTTTAATGTTATTATGAATTCTTACTGTAGTAATTAATGATAAACTAAATAAAATCAATTAAATGATGATCAAAAAGTTGAATAATAATGCTTGGAGTCAACTGTTTACTGTTACAATAGTAAACAAGATTATGACTACTCGCCTTGCTAACAAATTGTTATACAGTGTACAAGTTCTTCCATGACACAAACAAACGTTTTAATTCAGCAACGAAGTTCTTCAATGACACAAACAAACGTTTTAACTCGTGTAAAAACAACTGCAATGGAATCCCTGCATGAGGGTAGTTTATGTAATGGCAAAATTAGCAATTTCAACACGTGAATAAGCCGCATTACTATACAAGGAAAATTTACATATGATTTTTGCGTACTCCGCTACGCGCCACGAATACTACAAATGAAACACACACTATCATGGTTGATTCATTTACTACGAAACTGGACACCGTCAACTTTTTCTCATTATACCTTAGTAAAATACTCTAACACCTTTTCTACGTGCTACACATATCATGTCATAAACTTTGTAACTGAAATCAGTTGTCAACAAGGCCTTCGGGCAAGAAAAACTGAGAGATAATAAGTAAACATACCTCGCTTTCAAACTTTGTTTTTCTGTTGATCTACTTCTAAACTCCCCGTGAGTAATAGGTTCACACTACGGATCATCACACTGCAACACTAGACAATCATCAGCTATTATTATTCAGTTCTTTTACATTGCAACGACTAGTAATGCATGGGTTAAACCTTATTGCCTTAAGTGGTATACCACAGTCGCAGCGTATTCTTGCAACTGATTGGTAGGGAATTCGGACACGCCTACAAAACTCCATACATTACATCGGGTCAAACGAGTACATGTTATTCATTCGCAATGACGTCAAATGGCAGATGATGATCATCGCAAAAGCTTGGTTTTCTGAATTACTCTTTCTGGATCAATTTAAAATCCATATTGGAAGCGAAATGAGGACATGTTATGAATATAGTAAAAAGTTTTAATGAATAGCCTTTGCTACAACTAAAAACTGAGTTCACCGAGCTGCGCATGTGTTCACGAAATTCTCACGTTACGGGGAGTAGAATTTACAGAAATACCACAACATAGCCTACAAATCACAATTGTGCAATCACCTAGGAAGCATAACATTGTAATCTTGATTCCTTAGAGTGAATAAAACACAAGAATTAACGATTTTGTTTCAGGTGAAAAATCACTATACTGCGTAAAAGTGTGTGATCAATTCTCGCTGGTTCTCAAAATGGCGTCCATGACGTAGCAAATCGACACTTATCAACTACATAACTTGTATATACAGTCGTCCCTCGCTATATCGCGGTTCACTTATCGCGGATTCACTACATCGCGGATTTTATATAATATTGTCTTCTATGCATTTTAATGCAATATTGTATTTATTTTATTTCATGATAAATGCCGTGCCGTACAGTACTAGTATGTTTAAGCGCTAAAAGTTTAGAAAAATTAAATAACCGGTCAAATGATTGTGGGAAAGGTTAATAAGGAAAATAAGAGTGTGTAAATGATTTACAACGGTTCAAAATACGTTTAAATATATTAAAATAGTTAAATATGTGGTTTCTACTTCGTGGAGTTTCACCTATCGCGGGACGCTCTGGAACGCACTGACGGCGATAGGTGAAGGATTACTGTATATAGACCAGGGCTACTCAACTAGCGGAACGCAGTCCGAATCCGAACCTTTGATGTGTTAAAGCTGGATCTCAGGCTCTTGGTCTAGGGATGAGATAAATATTACCGTATTCACCCACATGTAATACGCACAGGTTCTACTGTATATTGTGTTTTTTTCATCATTTCGCGCGCCTTACATTTTCCCTTACCATACCATTAACGTTCAAACTGCAATAGCTCGTGTTTAAGAATGAGTAATAGGCGAGCGTATACTGTGGAATTTAAAATGGAGGTCGTTAAGTTTGCAAAAGTTTATTAAATGTTTCATATTGTCCACTGTTTGTGACATTGCCGTAGAAAAATGATCGGAAAGGCTTAGGAAGGCTACCTTATGTTCTAGTGCGGCTCTTTTTTCATCATTTCATGCAGCTTATAATCAAGGGCGGCTTATTTTCTTTTTTTCATCATTTTGTGTGGCTTATAATCGAGGGATAATCGAAACTAACTAACTAACTAACAAAATGTGCCAAATATACTGGATATTATTTTAGAAGCTGCTCATGCAATGAATGATATTCGTAGCAAGGTCCGGCTAGCATATTCATTATTGAATACTTTGTTCCAAATCTTCTTCGTATATAGCGATTAATAATAAAATCGCCCATCCAATGACAAGACCGAGATTTTGTAGTAGGAATTGAAGCTTTGGGCTTTGTGTTTTCTCTGATATCATTTCGTGCATCTTAACCGTAATGGAAAATAGTTACTTCGAATGTGATATCAACAGCAACACGGCGTCTGAAAAGTCAATTAGTATCATTCTCTTTACTTACGACGTCAACCAGAGCTATGTAAAGAAACATGCCAGCAATAACAGCCATCAACCACTGTCTGGCCTCTTCGTCGTGGGACACGCTGATTCCAATATAGAGACCGATGAAAGCGGAGCAGGCAGCAGTAAGATTTAGTAAAATAGCCTTCCACTTGGTAGCGCCACTTTTCAAGTAGATAGCAAAATCACCTGTATCAACAAGAAAATATGTATTTACTGAACTCGACGTGGTAAATTCGAGATAAACAGTAATTAGTTTTACCAAATTCATGAGGAAGTTCGTGGCAGAAGATTGCGAGCGAAGAGCCAACTCCCTGTGCCCAGGAAGTGCTAAACGAAACACCTAAAGCTAAGCCATCGCCAAAGTTATGTAGCACATCTCCAATGAAGATCATCACACAAATAGTGCTGAGACCTGAGAAATGTAATATATGAATATATTTCAATACATTTGTTACCGATATAAGTGATCTTATAAAAGGCTGAAATGTTATACACCCACCGAAACATAACATATTATCTTTTTGCAGCATTTCTTCCGAGGAGGAAATATCAGAAATGCCCTGAAACCATTAACCATTTCAAGTTAAACGAAGTTGTACAACTCATACTAAAATCATATATAAAAATGCTGACAACAGTATTTCTTTTGACTGATAAATAACTAGCATATACATTACATCAAGTTCTCTATTGTACGGTGAATACGGGCAACCCGTATTTCAGACACATTTGCTCTATAGTTTTTCAATATTGCACATTACTGAGAGAGACAAGTTACCCCAGAAACAGTGGCGATATGATTTTCATTGTCTTTTGCACTGAATGACGTAACCGTATGGAGATTTCCGTGGTTGTGATGCTCATTTCCTGATGAATCTTTGTTCGACTGACCAAATGAATTCGAAATTTAACGCAAAATTTCTATATAATTTAAGTCATTGAAATCTTTTAAATGCAATTGAAACTACTTCTTTCCTGCGTTTCGTTAACCAAAGGCCGTTTTCAAACAAGTAGAAGATGTAGATTCCTCCCATAACAACAGACATTCTCCAGACGTAAGTAAGGTCTTTTTGCCCGTGATCGTGTTCCTCTTCTTCCGCGTGGACGTGAAGCCCGAGAATCTGCGAGTCACCAAAACAACAATACGCATGGAATTAACAGGGTAATCGATAATAAGGTTGCAAGATCTACGTACGTAAGGAATGATGTGTAGTAGAGAGTCAGCTGCCATTGTTCCGACTCCAAGAGCTACAAAGAACTGCATTGCCATTTTGTAGCCAGAAGAATTCAGTGCTGGAAACATAAAGATCCCGACAAGCGACAAAAGGCTTATCAGTGCCACAGACGCTGTCCCGTATCCGTAAACTGAAAAAAAAATTGTATATTAATAGGTTCAGTTTAACAAAAATTCAAAAGAAAAAGAATCCTTTTTCACGCCGTACTCTGCGCCTGAGTATAGTTTGAAGTTGTGTTTGACGGTGGCTCTGTTTCCGTCTCTTTGGACGCGATACAAATACCACTGGCTAATTGTTGAAGAAATGCCGGGCACATCTTCAAAAGTTCTTTCTTTGTTGTCTGATTTCCAACTGCAGCTCCAAAAATAGAGAATAGTTCGCCCGCAGAGTAACACTAAATGCATAAAAATGCACTTGAATTAAGGAATTCAGTGCTGATTTGCAAAACAAAAATCAACGCATTCGAAAACCTTATTAGAGGCACCATGCTCTTCATCGTGTGCGTGTTCGTCGGCCTGTCGTTTTCTCCTTGAATGATCATGATCGTGTTCGTCTGTCGCAGTCTCTGCGACCAGATTCACTTGACCAATCCCAATTTTAGTCATGAAGTTGACAACCGCTGTCATTAAAATAAGTATCGTTAGTTGAAGAATATGGAAATTATGAGTTAGAAATGGAAAAGTTACCTTCTTTGCTAACAACGCCGTCTTCGTTAGCGCTAAGGTATTCCAAAAATTCAACTTCAAAAAAACTTTGATCAGGGAGAATGCATCGTCCTTCAAACATGTATAGTATCAAGCGAGTGAAAATTTCCTGGATCTCCGATGAAGAATCTTGCCCTTCCAAGAGGAGGAAGGCGTTAAAGCACTGTACAAATAAATGAGGGTAAGGAATTTGAAGCTGTGTCGTTGGATAGGATATGAATTTTAAGAAATTCGCATCAGAGCCTACAATAATTTGATGACAGAATTCGTTAGACGCTTCGCGGCAAGTGGACACCCAAGATTTATTATAAAACATAGGCGGCACAAAGCCAAGTGTCCAAACGAGATTAAAAGATTAAATATCAATGTCTGAAATACGTGATCAGAGTGGGTCTGGAACAGTGTTCACGGAGGCCTTGTTTCTCTGAACTGTCTGAAAATATTCTATAAAAAGATTTTCCGATTATTGAGTGAGAGTGAGACTGTCACGAAATCAAATATTATTTGAATATTTTTTCGATAATTAATGGAAAATCACATCATTTAAAGTGAGTAAGTTCATAAATTCAAACAACTTGAGCTTTCCTGCCATATTTCCTTTAGCAATGCGAAGGACTGGTGATGAAACTGTGTCCAGATCATCCCAGACAACTTATCTAGGCAGATAGAAAGCAGAAACGAGATGCCAAGAGATTTCGTTTACAATCCACTCACACAATTAAAAACACAAGTCCACATAGCATCAAAAAAATACCGTTATAAATTCTTCAAAAGAACATTTATAATTTCTCTATTTGTTTACCGCTCGTCAGTCAAAGTAAATGGAACCCTTCACCTAAATATACGGGAAATGTCATTCAAGACGCAGAATTTATTTGTGTTAGGGATTTTCTTAATTTGTCCAAATTTAATTGACATAATGAGAGCGAGGTAGCTCTTTTTGGTCGACAATACCGGTGAAATTTCACCCATTGCGTGATAAAAAGTAGGAATTTTCACAAAAAAATATAAAAGTAACCATCGACCTACTGGGAAAAAAGGTTTCCGACCCTAAATTGAAACGAAAAAGACTCTTAGAGGTCCTAGAAAAAAGAGACCGACACGAATTGTATCAAATTCGAATTAATGATCAGGATAATAATTTCAAATTAAGTTATCAGTACCTATTTATCCAAGTTCAAACGGCATATGTAAATTGCACAGGAAGAGAAAGGCAAGAACTTGAAATTATTCACTCACAAGTGTCACTGTAGGGTGAACGTGAAAAGCTCATTCCTGAACTGACAGGGAACGTAGATTAGTGGCTGTAGGTCCAACCAAAACAAGGTGCAAGGTTTCCTCGTGGTTCCGCATTACACCAAATTACAGCTCGAAATCGATATATAATGGCAGAAAATTACTATTTACGATTTATTATTACCTTTCCTTATCCACCCGACACTTGGTCGTCATGATTTTTAGTCATGACGCATAAATATGTTTTATCATAGGCTTCAGATAATGCAATAATTCAGATAAAGTTACCCTCCTAGACGCATGTTTTTTATGCAAATACAAAAATATAGATACTGGAACTCATGCTGACTGACTATGTTAACAGTGTAGTGTACTGAAATTGCTATTAATGAAACTAATGATGTGTTAAAAAAAAGATAAGCAGAACTACTGATGACAAGAAAACACTGAACTCAAGCATAAAAAAGTAAGTATTTCTATATCTTTTTAGCTATATTTTAGAATCGAAGAATTTTGAAATAAACGCGACCAAATGGCCATTGCGTCCTCTGACGTCACATTTTAATCATACATGCAACGATTCAAAGATAATATTTTTAATAATGATTCAAGCAAACTAAAAGCTCAGCCTGTGAAAATTTCTATCCGAGGAACGATGGTAAATGAAAAATCGCTTTCAGAGAACCGCATCGAGAAATGTTTTCTATTTCAGTGTTATTTTTCGAGTTCCAGTTGTAATATTATTCATTAGGTTTCCGACCTCTCTAGCGAATTTGTATAAAGAAATATGAAGGTATTTGAAGTGAATAATTGATATAAGACACTGAAGCAGACAGGGTTGTCGAAAAGAAAGTTGTTATATCGCGCAGTATGAATAAAAATTTCCCCATAATCCAGAGCGTGGATGATAATCGTGTCTTATTCTGCATTAATAGCATAAATCAAAAATTCCTCGCCAGTAAATAAATTCAACACGAACTGGTGTTCATTTGATTCCCAGAAGCATGCAATCACGTTTAAAAAAGGAGTTACTATGACATACTGTATTGAAGTGTGGTGTTTGATGAACTACATATGAACTCGTCGTCTCTCCGTTGCAAAACCAAAAACTATTTCCCATATGATTCATTTTCTTTCTTTATTAATATTTTACACATCTTTTAATAAACGCGATGAAATAACAGCGATGATCGTCACCTCGGTTATTAAATAATATTTAAGGTCCATCATCATAACGTGACTGCAGATGATAATAAGCCTAAAGTTCTCGAATGCCCTATGCGATGATTGGAAATAAAATCTTATTAAAAGCTCAGCGAAGGTAACCAAAAATAGATGAACGTATTACATGTAGGCATAATGTAACGAAATAATTGATAAACAAATATTACCTAGCAAAGTGATCGACGTAAAATGAGTCACGACAGATAATTTTAGCGAGAACAAATCATCGAAAATCGAATAGATGAGGTATTCAGTGGCGTTCATGCCTCGTAAATTATAATTCATCAGCACGCGGTAGATACTATATATTGCAATGACAAATAGATATACTGTTAACCGGGTTAACGGAACTTTTGTCGCCAAAAGCCGAAAGATGAATTAAGGTTTGGCTAATAGATTTGCGCATAGCTCTACCCACCCAGAGTTCGTGACACAGTCAACTGAGCAGGTTTGTTGCATTTATAAAACGCGAACCGGATACTGCGGTTGATTAATAGATATGTCTGAGTGTTTGCATGCGTGATAAGGCAAAATGTGGCAACTCATTTGATCGTAAACTAAGATTAAAATATTCGAAGGTTTTATTGAATATTAATGTCACGGAAACGACATGAACAATAGGATACTGGCACAGAAAACATCAGATTGCAAAACTAATGTATTTTAGTTTTTTCGATCATTCTGAAAGGGTGTCAAGGATACAAGATTCTGCTTTATCAATTTGATTTAATAAATGAGCTCTTTCAGAAGTGCTAGAATACCTAAGAGTATATATTTTGCAAATGTTGAGGAAGCGACATAGACTATAATGTCGGGTAGAGCACTAGCCGATTTTTCTTCACTACCGATACTGTATTCTGCTATAAATTATAACAGAAATAATAATATAATTTTATATCCCAAATACTGTATACAGTGTTTCGAAGAACGCTTAAGGCACGAGTCGCGGGATTGATTGAGAATATAGAACATAATTTTCGATGAGATTCTGGGAACTCATTCAAACCTAGGAAAGTAAAGTAAAGCCTTTACTAAAAAGCGAGGTGCTCTGTTACATAAAAATGTGTAGCGTATTTTATGAGTAGTAGAAATAATTTTATCGTAGTATCAGAGAGTTGAATGCGTGACTGTATGACGCAAAAGAAAATAGATATGCTTCTTTATGCAATAAGAGAATGGATTGTTTTGTTTTCCACATCAAAAAGTCCAATTAACCCACTTGTTATTTCTGTTTGAAGAATTAAACGCAAATATTCCTGATAGTGCATGCAAGCCGTCACCAACAAAAATGTATAACACGTCGATAGAAACAACAACCAGTAGTGATAATTACAATGTAACTTTCGGCTTGAAAACTTGGTATGTGAACATAGTAATTTGTGGATCGGCATTCATCTTCGGCCTCTACGTTACGACTGCTTTGTTAATTTACCAATATTTGAGAAGTATCAGAATGGATAAACATTCCAAAAGAAATGTCAGGGAAAAGAGATTCAGTACGATTGCAAGGATACTGTGCATCATGACAACACTACTGGTCACTGTGCAAAGTGGCCTGAAAACGCTCACTATAATCATTGAATACGACGCTGCAACTAACAAGACAAGAAAGGAAGATTTTTGGAATTGCGCTGTCATCAGTAAAACAAGAGATCTTTGTCTAGTTCTTTCGGTTTTCACTGCCTACATTTTTCTTTGGACAAGACAAAGAGTATTTTACATCCATAAGACCCTCGCACAACTCAATAGCACGACCGTAACAGTCCTTAGCTATGTAGTCTTAATCGCATGGCTGATATACACTATCGGAGGAACGATTTCCCACATGGTCTTAGTGCAGTATTACTACGAGCCTGGATTTGGATGTACGACAGTAGATGGAACAGCGATGCATTTACGGAACATCTTAATCACATTCGTGCTTATTTGCGGATTTATGCAAATTTCTCTGTTGATTCTTTTCATTTATCCAATAATTCGAAGATCTTCTCTCAAGATTAAACCGTCATCATTTCGTTCAAGAAAATCATCTTCCGAAAGCAAATCGCTACAGCGAGTAATGAGACGAGTAAAAAAGGCGATTATCTTGGCGTCTGTATGCATCATATCCGATGTTCTGGCCGCCGTACTCGCTATTTCACTTTTCTCGCGTGTGCAAACATCGTTTTCGTCGCATTACGTATTAAATCTGACTGTGAACATGATATGTTTGATATTATGTTTCGATTACTGGAGAAGGATGCTGTTTCCGTGCTTGAAAGTCAAAAATAGGCAAAGGTCCGTAACACCACCGCATATCAGTGGAAATTCACACAGCATACAACCAAGAACTTCGAACAACACATCTGGGTCTCTGTAACGACAACAATACCAAAACTTCATTTCACAGCTTGTCAAATCAGTGTCTGTATTTATAAAATACACTTTCGCAATCGAGAATCAAACTATAAGATTTAAACTGTGAATTTTTACTTTATGATTTGATTGAAATGCTTGAATATCCAATGCTATAATTTTCTTCATTTTTGCTTAGTTTCAAGAGCTATTATATTCTTTATCTGAATCTTCCTGTTATTGGAAACAAATATACTACTTATATGTAAAAAATATTTTGCCATTTCCGAATAAAACTGTTGCGTGATTGTGACTGCTTTATTGACGAATTCGATAACTAGTTTTTGCAGCTATATCATGTTTAACTGCTGGGTCGATTGTGAGCTATGTGAATATGTCTTGCTACAAATAGTATGGTCAGTAGTTTAGCGTGCTGTATCATAGCGATACATGAATCAAGCGGCCTGCAGATCGATCACCCGCTGTTCTAATAAGTAGTAGCTTTAATATTATACTATTCTGTTATCTAGAAATTCATACAAAACATATCCATCGACTGACAAATGGAATCTTACAGCGGAGACGACAACAGCACAATAGAAGAATATGCAAACTCACTTCCGACAACAGTATCGACACCGATAATAGGAAACGAAAATTGCGATGACATCTACAACGGAACAACGAAACCGATTCTGATTAACTGGTCGACAAATCTGTTTACTGCTGCCGCCCCAGCGTGCCTTTCGCTGTACGCAGCGTTTGGATTGGTGACTTACGAGGTTACGTTACGCAGAAGGTCCCGTTACCAAATAGGAGGTCAAAGTACCCGCGTATCGGCTGAAAAAAGGCTGTCAATGATTAGTAGAATCTTATGCATTATAACGTCTTTCCTGGTAGCCTCACTATCAGTTTTACAAATACAAGTATTGCTAAGTGAACAAGCTATTTATTTAGATCTCAAGGTGAGTCCCGAATTCATATGCGTTTTCCTTGCAAGTCTCCGCGATTGGATTCTGGTGGCCATGACAACGCTTGTGTACTCATTTCTTTGGGCTCGTCAACGAGTATTCTATATCAATCCAGCACTACGTCAACTCAACGGACCTGTTCTAAGAATCTTCAGCCACGTAGTCGCCGCTTTTTGGAGTCTTTATTTTATAAGTTCTACTATACTCCTGCTGGGTTTCATGCGATGGGATTTTGTTGAGAATAAGGGATGCAGGCCAGCTCGCTATAAGATCCCTGTAATAGATGGCCATTTCAAGAGCTGGATCGTCTGTTGCGCAGTGATGCAACTATCGGTGCTAATTCTGTTCATTTATCCGATTATAAAGCGTAGCACAATGACCAGGGCTGGTTTGAATACCAATTCCAAGCTGTTCCATCGTGTCAGAAAAGCAGCAATTCTTACAGTGGTGTGCATCGCGACTGACGTAATATCGTTCTGCGTGGCCTTTCTCATAACAAACAAGGCAATTTCCCTGTTCTGCATTAACGCATGCGTCAATCAGTACTCCATGATATTTTGCTTTGATTATTGGAAGATTATCTTGTGTCCATGTACCAAGAAGAAGCACAGAATTGGCCCTGCGCCAAGAAACCGAATTGTCAATAAAAACACAATGTCGACTTCCACATCACAACTGTGAACGTCAACCATACTTTTCATCAACATTCCGTTTTATGCACGTTAGGCCTGGTGTCGTCTTCCTATTTCAATAACATTCTCTGCATGCATTTATTTCCTGTATACTGTGCATGTACATGTTCTCATCAAATGAACTGATCAGGATAAACAGTTCGACGCAAAATTTCAGTGATCCCAAAGTTTAAAGACACATTCATCCTCATCCGATCCAATCCTATTCACCATAACGGGACTCTACCTCATAGTATGTGCCATAACAAATAACAATCCCAATTTTGTCCATAAATTATGTCGATATGAAAATAAGCAATTTGGTAGTACAGGTAACCGAAAAATTAATGATCAATAATCATCTCGAGATTGTTCCCAATTTAGCTCCCGACAAAGACTCCTCACTTTACCAAAACCGTCTCACATGCACACCCATATGGCCCCGGGTAATATCACTGTCGTTTCATTATGTAGCTCTATTCTATTTTCTTGGTCTTAAATGTCTGATTTTTGGATTAGTTCGATCGTTTCAGTCGTTTTCCTTTGTTATACATTGTGTCGGACATCACTATATAATTTTCATGCATTCAAACCTTTCAATGTCTTGTCATATTTTCAGATTTTCAGATTTCAGTGAAGTAGGTTTAAATATAATAATAAATTCAAGTACAGAACATGTCTGGTGTTCCAAGTTTCAACAACAGTAACATTATAACAATTTCAAAAGGCGGCTCCGGGGGAGGCTTGAACAACACGGCATCACATGAATCGAAGGAATGTACTACGGTGTGGCTTGCAAGTTTCGTCACGGCGGTCATGGTAACAGTGATATCGGTTTACATCACTACGTCGCTGATTATCTACGAAATATTACTTCAGTGCAAAAGAAGACAGGAAAGATCTTCTTTATTAGAGAGAAGATTTTCTATGATAGCCAGAATCCTCTGCATATTAACGGGATTCTCGACTGTTATGGTATCTTCACTTCATACCGTTATCGCTCTGCTTGAATCGGATTCCTGCTTAGACGTATTCCACGGTACAGACATGCTTTGTGCTATCGTAAGCCCCATGAGGAACATCTTTCTGGTTGTAACTCTCACAGGAGTGTACTCGTTCCTGTGGTTGAGGCAGAAGGTGTTCTACATAAATGAAGCCTTGAGGGTGCTGAATAGCAAGAAGATGTTTTTTATCAGCAATTTTTTGCTGGCTTTCTGGATGATTTTTCTCGTATACTCAATAGTCGCCTACGGCGTCCTGATCAATTTCAAAAACTCGGAAATTCATGGTTGCATGATATCAGCCTCTAACGGTTCCGGCCCGTTTCGCCAAGGACATATTATCGCTTCTGTTACGTCTATGATCGCGATTCAAATTTGCTTGTTAATTTTGTTTATTTATCCTTTGCTCCGACGTAGTATCATCAGCGTTAGATTGCATTCACAGTCTTCGGCTAATGGAAAAAGGACAGGAAACTGCAATACAAGCTTAAGGCGAAGGGTACTGAGAGCGGTTTACTGTTGCGCCTTATGCGTCGTAACAGATATTATTGCGTCGACGGCAACTTATTTTCGCGGAACCTCGAAAACTCCACCATTCCGCGCGTACTTCATGCTTGATTTACTCATAAATCTGTTGTGCATCATAGTCTGCTTCGATAATTGGCGAGAGATGCTAATTCCTTGCTGTGCATTCAAGATGAAAAGGAACAACAGCAAAAGAAGACAAGTACTACCATCTCAAACACGATCTACTGAAGTTTGATCAAAAAAGTTAAACTGCTTCTGGCATCTCTGATTATGTATATCAATCCATTTATCACCTGCTTCACCGGATATATTATTGACCTGATTCGCAATTACGTTCTATTGTACATTTTCATGCCATTTGTTTCATATTTGTATCGAAG
Source organism: Halocynthia roretzi (assembly GCA_013436055.1). Classification (NCBI taxonomy): domain Eukaryota; kingdom Metazoa; phylum Chordata; class Ascidiacea; order Stolidobranchia; family Pyuridae; genus Halocynthia; species Halocynthia roretzi. The sequence goes on along the minus strand of QRAM01000294.1, from coordinate 50,909 downwards.
TGCTTTAGGTGTTGATGCTGTTGGTGTAGTTAACCGTAAATTTATATAATTTTCATCGTGATTCTCGTGCTTTGAGTAACTCTACTACGCCATCTTGCGGAACATGTCATGCGAAATGCGACGTTGATAGCCAATGTAAGATATTACGCGGTCGTATGAAAGCACGTCACATGAAAATAACTTAATCATGTTCACATGCGTCACCATTGCCTATATGTTCTTGTGGATGAGACAAATAGTATTCTCAGCAAGTCTGCAGCCACAACGTCTAAACAGCAAGAATCTGGTTATTTTCTGTTCCATCATTATTATTGCTTGGATTGTTCTTTATGTTGTAGTCTGTTGCCTACTCGGACTGTTAAAGTACACAAACACAGGAGGGGATGGATGCTCATAGTTACAAGCGATACAGTTTTACATACATTTTTACAGTTTTCATAAGTTGGTACTGCTTAGTTTCCTCAATCAAGTCTGCCTCCTTGGACAATTCATCTATCAAGGAAACCATTTCCGACAACTGCTGTTTCTGGTGAAAATCATTTAAATGGTATATACAAGTCATCATCAACTGTAACGTCAAATTCATTTGCATCGACAGTGCTACCAAGGTTTTCAATATCGGACAGAAGAACAGAGAGGAATCTGTTTCATCATAAAGTCAACGAACGTCCGATACATTCACAAAGAGACAGTTTAAAGTTAGAGGATATTGACAAATTTGCTGATATTTTGTATATTGTATTGAATAGAATCAAAATTCCATAATTCACGATTTTCCGTTTTATCGAAATTTTTTCCATCGGCATTTCCGTACAACTATAAGCTAATGTTCCATGTGATTCTCTTTTTCAGTAACAAGAAACGGCATGCCATTTATTGGCTCTTTTCCGTTACAGTTTAATAGCACTAAATCGAATTCTTCCTCATCACTTCAGAATTTCTACGAATCAACGAACCCACCGACAACAGCAAATAGTTCGAATCTCATGCATAGTACCGGACTCGCGACAGAAACTGCTTCAGCGTCTACAGAGTCGTATCCTTATACATTTAGCAAAAATTACTGGCTGGTGTCAGTTGTTATTACAGCAGCTCCATGTGGTATGTCGATATACATAATAATATCCTTGGTTGCATACGAGTTAGTGAGTTGGAAACGCAGCGCAAAGCAAAACAATTTACGGATGAATGTAAGGGAAAGATATTTTTCTCGGACTGCTAGGTTGCTCTGCTTTTGCACGACTCTTCTAGTAACCGGATACAACATCACCAAGCTATTAACGTTGTGGTTGGAATTGCCATCTACAAACCTGGAGTCGTGGCGTCACGATTATGCAAAAAGGATATGTTCGTATGCCGATAGAGGAAAAATTATGTTGATCATACTCTCAACTGTAACAGGATATCTGTTTCTATGGGTCAGGCAACGAGTTCTCTACGTCCACCCTGTATTGGTGGTCCTCAATGGAAAAAGACTCTCGATAGTAAGCTATGTTGTGTTGTCAGCTTGGCTCATTCTCACAGTGGGACTGGTCGTTTCTGGCTTTATTCTGCTACAATATGAATACTACGAGCATGTCGGATGCGTAATAAGGAAAGCAAATCGTAAACATCTAATCGGTCTTTTTCTATCCTTTGTGTTTATCGGCAGTTTCATACAGGTTTTGCTTGTTGCGCTATTCATATATCCCATCGTTAAGCAATCTAACATCAGCATACATTTCTTTGGGAAGAAAAATGTTTCACGATCAAGTTCGCGAGCAGGTTGCTTGGTTAAAAAATCCATAATACTTTCAACTGCGTGCCTGGTTTTCAACATAGCCTGGGTCATTTTTCCAGTTCTAGTCCATCGAAACGAAAAGGGCAACTCGATTTTTTCGTACGGTATTTGCCTGACCATCAATGTGATCCTAATTATTTGCTACTTCGATTACTGGAAACTATTGCTGTGGCACTGGCCTTGCTACCGGAGCATAAATCGGGTGGAAATTTTTAGCATGAATCTGGTCAGCGTCAGTGTCATTAAAAATAAACGCCGTGCATCATCGCCATTTTAATTTAAGGTTTGAACGTTTATATTTTTGAATAATACTATATATAGATCGTAATAAACGCACCATCTTAGTTTCATACTACATCCGCAACATGACCTCAACCTTTAACCACGTGTTTGTAGCATGTATATACGTGACATGAATCTCTATTACTCATTTATTTTCAAATTCCACTTAGCAGTCAAACTACGGACACCTGTGGGCATTAATATATGGTTATTTATTATTTTTGTCATTGCCTTCTGTTAGAGCAAATAAATAGGCACATTTGCAGTTCCGGATAAGGTACGCGGTTACACAAGCAAAGATTTCATCGCTACTACATCGTTATACACTATAAGCGAATAACCTGCCATAGGATTTATAATAATATCTTTTCCGCTTATTTTTTTTGTTAGCTAATTTCGTATGAAAATAATTGGCAACCAGAATGCCTTAACAATATGCAAATACAATAAGTTCTAACCGTTGCTGAGTCTTCATTGCCTTTATATCCATTCGTACGTAGTTTTTCAACTAGATTTGTCGCCACAGATCTTGTAATGTTCGAATTTCTTTGAAGTAAAACGTCTTTTGCTGTTTCAACATCTACACAAACAAAGAAAACTATTATGGCGGAAGGACAAAGCGAAAAATAATAGGACAAAATTTTTTAAAAATAATTATAATGTGAACGTCAACTTCCTGCTTTGTTCATCGGACAGATACGAAGAATTTGAGACCCCTCTCAAGACAAGGAATGTGATAAAGAAAATAAAGCATATTAAATCGTTGAAGTGCACTTGAAATTGATTCCTTAGAAATGACGATAACAATCAATTGTTTTTATTCCATTCTTCGTTTAGAACCTGAATAAGTTGTTTTGATTTTCTATTCAATTTCTAATTATTCCTCAGTCATTGTATTGCCAGTTTTTCAAGAGTATAGATTAATAGTGACTTTGACAAATCAAATCCTCTTAAATCCATTAGATTGTTTCGTGTCGTTAAAAATAATCAAAGGGATTTTTTTGACCCAATAGATGTTCAGTTCAGTACTGTATTGCTATTACAAAGATGAGGTTTACACCTTACCTTTAACTGTGCAATTCTTCTCTGTAGCGTAATACAAAAGTACAATGGCAATATCATGGAAATCTTCTTCGTGTATTTGCAGATCAACCGCGGAAAAATTCAGAAAAATTGTATGGCGCAATTGTTGAAGGGAAAAGCACTGTGAATGTGAATTATAGAATTAGGGAGGATATTCATGATAAAAGATCCAAAAAGAATAAAAGAACAACCAACATTCTCGATTTCATGCATCGTTTCTCTTAAGCTTCTCAGAATCGTTTGTAACCCGGATGTAGATAAAACAGCTTCGTGTTCCTCGTTATAAACGGTGGTTAATTCAACAAGTTCATGAAAAGGATCCTCGCTGTGTTCGTGGTCTTTACCTAAAGATATGATTGGAATACTTATTTTCTTTTACTTGCAATTATATTCCCTCTTTTGACATCATGCTGTGAAAACGGAACGAACGATTCATTGTCAAGAGGGACTTTCCGTGAAATTTTGTCATCATGATTCACAAGACGACTTTCAATATATACAGGGAAATTGCGACATAAGAAAATGAAGTGGATATGGGATATATTGGGATGACTAATTTATTAATAAGAAATAATGGCAATTACGACATTAAAATTTTAAGTCGCGCGCTGCTATCGTCGGAAAATGCCTGAAGCAATATGGATATTATTTACTGGGAATTCGCAGTTTTTTTTATTTATTAGAATACACGCAATTTTCCAAACTATAAAAATGACTTATAGCAACAGATTGATGCTTCCTAAAATAAGATTGAAAATAACTGTTCTGAATATACTTATTATTAAGCTAGACCTGGTTTTGAAATACATTCATCAAAACTAACTAAATATATAAACAATCTTAAAAGAATTCTTACCTTCTTCTGTTACAACCCGGTGAATATTCAAAATCAGAACAATTACAGATAGCCAGACAGATAACTGATACATATTATCTATTTTTCTATACGAAATAAACATTCCCTGTATAAGTAACACAAAATCTAGCACGATTTATCAAATGTTACCAAACTATTAGTTATTTCATAATAAAGTAGCACTGAACAAAACACTGACCATTACGCCTGCACCCTTGAAATTTGAATTCCGGAAGGTAAGTCTAGCAAAATAAACAATATTCCTATTTTCAAGTGCTAAATATCCCTCTCCATATTCAAAATCGAAAAAGATATGTTTACTCTGTGTTTACGACCATGACATAGCACCACGCGCGTCTCGTTAAATAAGTAACTAATGACTACGTCCGATTGGAAGGACTCTAACAGTATAATTAAGTACGCCGTACTAGGCGTCATAAAGACAAAACTATTATATATAACTTGCCCTTGAGACGTATATATATATACTGAGTATATAAGCGTATATATACTGCTCTACCATCAAACTGTTTTATGTTCGTTTCACATAAATCGCTTGTGCGATTTCATACGTTTCATCACCAACCTTGGCTTGGTTAAGCCAAGGCTTAATAATTAACACAGTTGAAGTATAACTGCATGTGTCCGTGTAATCAGCTGCCAGAAATATAAGCTTAAGCGATTCAAGGAATTGCAAGTAAGGCTGAGTCTAAATCACAAGGAGTCAGGGAACAAACAAATTAGACCAGCGCTTACATACTCCTCTTTTTCCATTATAAAAATTGAATAATTTTTACACTCTTCCGTATTAGTAGTTGATGCAGCATAGCACTTACTAATTAATATACCTTACTTGGGCAACTGTAAACTGTAATCTCCTCCGACTTATTGAAATTATCTCAAAGTTTTGATTGCTGTGATTGGTAGACTAGTAACTAGCAACATTTCTTACTGTTGGCATCATTACATAATTTTTTCAAATGAACACCAGAATCGAGTTAAGAGTCAATTGAAACAACCCTAGACTGGTTGTCTTATTGTTCACTAAACGAAATAACTACATGCGTCGTTGCCCTGAATCGCATAATTTAGCACTGAAGCGATCTTAATAGAAAAAGGCTTAGGTGAAGTACGCCGTTACTAAAAGAAAAAGTCATGGCAATACTAGGTCAACAACCCTGGAATGGGTTTCTTGTTGTTTACTAAACGAAATAACTTAACCATCCTTGCTGAATCGTCTCTCTCACTCGCAGTAAAATTCTTATTTAGCTCATAAAGGCTGTGTATCACGTACCGAAACCTAAATACCCTGGTAAACTTGTAACGCGAATTTAGGTATTACAGATAACGAAACAAGTGTGGAAAGAAAAAAAGAGTCTGGTTATTGTCAATCAACCACAACAGCTCTTCTCCTTTAAACATCGATATCTCCTGTTTAGAGCACAGAATCGAAACGGCTCTCATAAATCAGTAATTGTGAAATGTCTATAGGTTAATCAGTGACTCGGAATTTCGTAATTGTTGGAGGTCGGTGTTGTTCATTGTAGCACCATTGCATTTAATTTGCTAACTGATTACAACAATAGGGATTCAGCTCACTTGTTATAAATCATGTTGTAACACCCAGTGAAATTGGCAGCAGTTTATTTATGCCTGATCGTTTCCCTCCAGGCACATTAGTAAAAGCACCGTGTGGCTCATGTGCTTGTTATCTAAAATACATCGGTTTCATATACAGTCGTCCCTCGCTTTATTGCTGTTCACTTATCGCGGATTCACTACATCTTAGTATGCATTTTAATGTAAAATTGTATGTATTTTATTTCATCATTAATACCGTGCCGTACAGTACTAGTATGTTTAAGCGCTAAAAGTTAGAAAAAATTAAATAACCGGTCAAATGATTGTGGGAAAGGTTAATACGGTGAATAAGAGTGTGTGAATGGTTTGAAATACGTTTAAATATATTCAAATAATTGAATAAATATGTGGTTTTTACTTCGCGGGAGGCTCTCGAACGCTCTAACCGCGATAGGTGAGGGATTACTGTACAGCAATTTACCTTCAAATATATAACCTTGAATACAAATTTCACAAGTTGTCTGCCCTTGTTATACCTTGAAAATTCCCGGGTACTGTTTTTTTTTGGTTTTTACACATTAAAGATCTATGGACATCAAGAGATTTATCAGTAAGATAAATTTATTGCACTGATGAAGTAGAATAATCACAACAAATAGGAAAAACATTGCAACAATATGGAAAGAGATGTAATGCAAGGATTTAACGTCAGATGGCAATCAAGCTTACTGGATTCAAATTCGAATTTTACAAAAAATGATAAAACTAACGTAAATGGTCAACTTATATTAAATTGAACATATCTAAAACAAATGTTTGGATAAAATCAGCATAAAAAGTGTTAAACAGGAATGTCAATTATCATTTAATAGGCGGACTGGAACTGTTCAACTTTCATTAGAATCTCGTTGAAATTTTTAATGCAATATATGATCAAGCAATAGATTCGGAAATATGGCAAGTAATATCTTACAAAATCATGAAATAACTTTGCTGATGACTAATAAAATGTTCATTGCTTGGTACAAATTGGATAAGGTAGTTTCCGCAGTAATTACTTAACACCTTTCGCATAAATCGAAAACCCAAATTAAAAGTAAGTGTAGATTCATGCTGAAATTTAGAAAATGTATACAACGATGATAGAATCAATTTAGTATTATTACTATATATGAATGAGGTACTAAAGCTTCCAATTCAAAAGTGCACAAACGAGAAGCATTCCTAGTATAATAGTTCAATTTTGATTTTCAAAAATCCAATTGCAAGTATTATCCTGTATAATCAAAAGAGCAGAACAATACTATTGCTATTTGTGTAAATGCACTCTCTTTACCCTTAGACCCAATATATTGTATTGCTGTATTCACATAATACATGTGGGCTAATAAAATAGATTCAGGCTGATATTTGTAGAAGTAAAACAATAGCATGGGCTTATATCTATATGCATGCAGATACTCTCGACTGTGAATGATATGGTGCTTGAAGAAATTAATATATGTCATAATAATCATTTCTGAATTCTCAAATTCATTTCTTCTTTAAAATCAACGCACTATTTATATTTCTGCTTGCTAACAATCACTCGACATTGATCCCCTGCATCACTAAAAAATGGTAAGATATGCAGCAGGGTGGCTTTAGTGGGACAGGCTTTGAGCTGTGAGTTATTTTGGAAAATGTTATTCATTACCATTCGCATATATTTCTGGAATGATTTTCTTCTCTCCTCCACAAATTTGCTACTGCGATTGCCAATACCCTGAAAAACAGAAATATCCAGGTAATCAATCTCAGTATGTTGAGACTGCGGGTGACCATGGGGTAGTAACAAGTTGCAACACTAATGAGCTTTCAATGAGTGGCGATCAACTAAACAAGAATGATTCTATAACACGTCCCTATATCCTACTCCTACCTTCTTTGGAGGGAAGCCGAAGTTTTGGATCTGAGGATATGATTTACATAGTGTCGAATGCAGACTGTGAAAATCAGAATAACGACGATAAACATTCCATTCATCCTCACCGATACAAATGTACACCTGAAAATTCAACAGATATCACTGTAAATCTATGTGCAGTTCATCCATTATACAGAGCCAAACTCAATTCCAGGTGCAATTCTTCGAATGGCATTCTCCCTTCTTACTTGATAAACGTGATATGATTCAGGTCCTGATCCTTGTGAAAACACAGATGGTACCCAAACGTTGACGAGGGCTCGTGTCATGAACGACATAGTTACTGCACTTCTCTTCGACGGAGGTTTATCTGCCTCGATAGCTTTAATCACGTCGTCAGTCGGCATTGGTCCGCGAAGGGTAACAAGCTCATCATGCATTTTGTGAAGCAGAGAAAGAGCAGAAAGAAATCGGGTGTGCAATGACTCAGTGAATTCCATAAGTTCTCCGTGCATCTCTGCCACATCTACCAGTTTTTTCTCATAGAGTTTCAGCTCACCTTCTTCTTCTAATATTTAGGAAAAATAGAAAGAAAATATTATGAACCAACCATATTTTTCCCCATATATGACTGAATTGAAACAAACTATATATATCCTAATGCAACATATCATACCGTTTCCAAGTATGGTAGCAACACCGGCTTCTGGGGCAACCGATATACCAGCAACATCATGTGAAATCGGAAGATTCTTGTTTTGCTGCAGTGCATGCACAGCTCCAACATATTTCTTGAGCTGATTCCTCAAAATGTCGTTTTCTCTTTCTTGTTTCAGACATCCTTCTTCTTTTGCATTTTCCTGCTCCTTGACCCTCTCCGTCAACCTGCCGATTTCTTCACGGAGCATGGCAGAGTGCTGCTTTTCCGCCTCTAACAGTTCTTTTCTAGCATTGTTCTCTTTGACCAATTCATCTTTACGTTCAAGTAGAGCTACAAGAGCTTTTTGTAGATCACTGATTTTGCTGTTAGTCTCAGTGCAATCGTCACTTAGCGAATTAGGGGATACGCTTCTGGGTGATAAACTACGTGACATCAGCAAAGACGAATTGCCGCCAAGTAAAATTTTCGGCATAGTAGAAAGGGAGTTTCGAGAAGCAGAAGAATCCACGTCATGGCCCGGAGGAGTGAACACAATACCGGTCGACATAAAACTGCTGGCGCTATAAGAATTGTTATTCTGAATGGTCAATGACTGCTGAGAACTAGAAATGACATCTGGTGACTCGTTCAGTGAGGAAACATCACTTGAACTCTCAAATTCGAGTTGAAGAGATGATTCAAGTTTCTCAGCAATTTTTACAACACTGTTACTGCCTAGACAAACTTCCTCTGTGTCAACAGAGTTTTGATCATCTTCCCTTCCGAATGTTGTTCTATAAATATCAATATCGTCATTTAAGGTATCATCCAGAGTCTGGGACACCTCTGTTTTATTAGCGTTGTTACAAGACGAATTGTCAATGGGACAAATGCCTAAATCATTATCGATTTTGTTTGAGGAATCTAACAATTTTTGCAGGGGTTTACTCAAAGGAAGGCTATCAACAGAGGAGTTGGAAGTGTGATGGGACTTCCTTCTCATTCCCGAGATTTCTTGACCTTCCATACTGGAAAAAGATGCCGTTCTATCACTGACATAGCCACCGTTTGCCCCGAATGATATTATTTTCATTTTACTCTTCTTTTTTCGCTTTTTAATCTCAGATGTTTTCGGCGACTGAGCAGCCTGCATCGTTGCTTCCGGAAATTCCTCCATTGGAACTTCATGGCCTAAAATTGCTCCCACTTGAGAAAATGTTGGAAATGAGTAACCGCTCCCACTGTCTACACGTTTATGATTTGAAGTGCCTGACGAACTCTGGGAAACGCTGCTGAGCGCAGAATCATCTATGTTTATGTTAAAAACAATAGATTTTAATCCAGCTGCAATCTGTGGAAGTAGGCTAGCCTTCTCTTCATCTAAAAGGAATGCGTCAGGCATGTAAAATTCTGTGAGGCAACTCAAATCGCTCAAAATCATCTGAAATACTCGCTCCAAACAGTGTTCGTTGAGTGCACTACGTAGCCATGCTCTACCCTTGCCTACGTCTGTAGTGATATATTTTAACTTGTTGTAACGATCTAGTTCATGTCTAGTTAATTGTCTTTGAACACAGTGCCAAAACACTACATCTTGCTGATCAACTAACTGAATTCCTGTGACGTTTTGAATGGTCGCTATACCACTCACCACTGGTTTCTGCTTCAAACCATGATTAAACACATCTTCGAATTGTCTACATACGCAGGAAACGCAGCTGTTTGTTCCGGTCATAATCTCCTTTTTGGTTGAGTACTGTGTCTGACATTCTCTTGTCGCATCTAAGAGTCTGTTGAGTAAGGTTTGCTTATGGACAAAAGACATATTTCATCTGAGGCCTAGACCTGCAAAAATCAGAATATAAAACAGTCACTTTAATTTAAGCTACTAAATAAACAACCAAAACTACATACTGCATTACTTTTCTATTTTACTGGTAGATGATTGCAAGATCTTTTCTATACAGTATCCTGCAAAATTGACGGTAGTATTTAACTCTAATTTTGTCAATTGCATCGTACTTATGATATAATAAGTGCATTATTTTGCCTCAAGTTTGAGCTTCCTGAAAGTTGGTAGGGGATTGATTTACATTTTAGATAATCACAAATTGCTCATGCGAAGGGACTGGTCAGTAGCCTGTATGCCAGCAGGCGGCTATGGTTCCGTGTACTAGATAGATATTACTCTATAGCGCCGTTTAACGGATGCTGAGTCTCTAATTTATTAAACCTATGATTACTTGCTTACTTGTCACGTAATTATACCAACCTATGACCTAAAGGTATTACTACATAGCGCCGTCTAACGGATATTATTTTGAACTTTCGCATTGTCACTGCTTATCTGTTAAGCAATTTTATCACCTGGATGTGACCTAACGATATTATTCCATAGCGCCGTCTAACGGATGTTATTTTAACTTCGCATTGTTACTGCTACTACTGCTTACCTGCTACGCAATTTTATCACCTACCCCCGCACCCAGGAGTCACAAATGTCCCTTTGTTACTATTCACAGACATCATCTTCAACATATTCATTCCGTAAAACACACAACGAATGGAGTGAAGTTTATATTTACAGCAAAAAAGCACTTAATGCTGACATTCCCCGAAGTTCAATACAATAAAATAAATTTATATTCGTATCTGCATGATAGCCTGAGCTCTATGTTCTGTGTTTTGAAACAGAGCTCGAATTAGACCCTTGACTTCAGTTATTGTAAAAGCTACAGCCAAAGGCCCTTTTCCTTCCGACCACCGAGAAACGATTTCTTTCAAGTTCGAAGACAAAAATATGATCATCTCGGAGAGACGTGACGATTTTGATACTTGTTTTTGCCATGACATATCTTCTTCCTCCTCCACCTCTTCTTCGTCTTTTCTGAACAACTGAGGAATCTGCTCCGATAACAATTCACATAATAGCTTCAGCGACATGGAATCGTCTTCTGAGATATCTTCCATTGTGCAAATGATAGCAGTAAGCTCTTTTATCATGGAGTTGACAAGTTTGTAGAGACTTTGCCTGAGGGTATTCCATGGCAAGACATTCCATATCTTTTTCAAATGAAAGAGTAAATGCAGTACCTGTTTTATTGCCTTTTCCACATTCCTATGCTTATCTGCTCCTGTGGTTACTGCGAACGTTCGAAGCGGTTCCAGACACTGCAAGATGTGATCATTTTGACATTTCAGCTGAGCCAGGTAGCACACTCCACCGAGACGGCGAAGAATCGGTACCTGATCAACGAAAGTCATGACCTTTCCGATCTTGCTCGCGCAAGAGGAGAGGGATGAGAAATGAAAACCAAGTGTGAGAAGGTGGTGAGCTAAGTACATGCAGTCGTTGTAAAAAACAGCAGACAATTGTGGAACAGATTCAAGGGATTCTTTGTGATAAGTAGGGACAATGGCGGCATACAATTCGAAGATGTTCTGTACGGTGCTGACCAATCGAATGGCACACTGAGGTTCGGCGAGAGATGCTTCCTTTAGAATGCTATAAGCAAGACGCATAATGCCTTTGACGCTTTGACTGATACGGCATTTTGGCAAAAGCAGTGTTCGGTCACTAAGAGATTTACTGGGTTTGAGACTAGCGCGAACCATTCGCATGTCTTTAGGATTGGTATCATCCTTCTTATCTTTTATTAACAAGCCAAATTCATGTATGTCAGAACCGTTTACCTCTACCGTATTATGCGTGTCTTTTAACATCAGCGATCGTGCTTGACACAGAATATCTGTGCAACGACGATTGGCAAAATGAAAACTCACTTTTAATGCATACACCGAAAGTTCACTTGCAGGCAGGTTTAGATCGCTTTGCGATGGTATAAAGGCAATGCGACGAAGGGAGTTCTCGTAGCTCTTTATTAGGCTGGCCACCTCTTTGTAATTATCGAGTTCCTTTTGGTTCTTTGGTACGGACAAAGCTAAACAGTTATCGATCAGAAGTTGGAGGAAAGCATCGCGAATGTGATCGCTGAAAACCGTCATCAACGTTTCTTCTCCATCTTCCTTTGTCTTGAGACACAATAAATTAGCACTGAGACATTGCAATACAGTAGTAGTATTTTCAAAAATTTGAGCCGGTAAACTCTTCGAATCAGACTCTTTTGCAGCTTGCATTCCTTTTTTTATCAGGCCAAGTTTCACATATTTTGGACAATCTTCGCCCGCTTCGCTGTACTTTATTTCAGGCAGAAGATCGGCAACCATGACAAGGGGGGACAAAATATGTTTCACCAAGGCATCTGCAAATTTTTTGACCTTCGTGTCAAGGCAATTAAGCTTCCCTAAAGCCATGACTATGTCTTGCATCTTCTCCTTCTCCAACAAGGCTTTATTACCACTATCGACTGCTTCAACGGCATAAACTGGTTTGTTCGACGTGACAAACGCTGGAATTCTTAAAATAGTTTCGGTATGAGTAATGTCGTCGACTGGGGTGATCCACGAAATAGCCATACGCCATTCGTCATCCAAGCTACTCATTACAGTTTCCGAAAGTATGATATATTTCATTCGCAAGGCTTTGAATATGTTTACGTCACACATGCTCAATTCTTTCAGATTCACGAATACATTATTCATTTCCAGCAAGGACTGTACAGATGTCTTGAATGACTTGTTGTTAGAGTTTTCAAAGGCATCAAATAGTTCATCTAGCTTGCAGATGTTCTTCACAGCTCCGAGCAAGGCAGATGTTCGGCCGTATTCTTTAGATAGGTGCTCGAATTCACTGGTGGAATCTTGCAATTGTATTTTCACCATATTCGATAAGGTTTCTTCAATGATTTTTACATTTCCTTCCTGGTCGGTGAGTTCTTTTTGCAAAGACTCGCATGTGAGTAACACTGGGTCGAACTCTACATATTTATTCTGGATAATCTCCCTGAGCTTCTTTTTCATCTCATGGGAAAGTGCAGAAAGCTTCGAAACTCTAGTTTGCAGGTCATCCTTATCGAGCTTACCAGCTTGGAGTAAAACTTCAGTAACTAATGATGTCATTCTGTGGACTTTCTGCTTCAGTGATAGTCTTGTACAGTTTTTGAACTTGACTACTGCGAAACAACTCACGAAGCCCGCTCTTCGTTTCACTCCGGTAGGTATCTCAAAATCATGCGTCATAAATTTCAAAAATGGCTGAATTCATTTCATAATTATTGCAGTTAAATATCATAATAATAATTTTCATTATTGCAGACATCGGCGACAACTGAAATAACAAAGCCAACACAAGTATTTTCAATATAACATTACGAAGGATTTTGTTATGGTTGAGTTGAAATGTCGCCATAATCCCATGCCTGTTGTCACACAAACACACATATTGAAGTAAACTGAGCAATTTCCAGAGTTTCTGCACAACGTACCTGGCAAAGTATAGATAATATATAAGTATACGAAAAATAGTAAGCAAGAAAAGACCTGACAAGCTGCTTTGACGATTAATTAATGTACCATGCTGCTATTCTGTGGGAGGGTATGTCTTGTCGAAAAGAAATGGTGTATTCGGGTTATACGGAGTTTCATGAGCAATGCAACAAGACATTCTACTAATAATACACCCGTACCCGTCACAAACGACGTACTGACTAAACTGAAATGTCTGTTTACTGGACATGTTAATATTTACCATTCCTCAAGTCTAAGACTTTTGTCACAATTGCGACAGCACTCAACTAATGGCAGAAGAAAATCCAGAGAGAAGAAGCCCATTTCTCAAAATGTTGCCTCGAAAGAAGACGAAAGCATTGACGATTTAAAGTCCATCATGGAAAGCAAGTCGATGAGTTTGACTTCAAAGTTCAAAATATTATTTCAGCAATACGGGGTTGTACTCGTTGTCGTGCACAGCATCACAGCTGCCTTCTGGATGGGATTATTTTACTATGCTGTCAGTAGGTACGGTGTACTCGAAAAACGTAAGTTATTACAGTAAATGTTAAATTAAATTATGTTTCAGAGGTTTCGACATTGTGCCGGTTATGGAGAAGTATGGTGTTTTTGATTTTCTTGAAAAGATAGGATTGCCTGCTTCAGATAAGCTCAAATCACCTGGAGCCAGCAATATTCTGGCTGCATACTTATTATACGAGGTAAAAATGCCTGTATGTATATATTTACAGTTAAATGAAGTCGTTATTAATTCTGTTCACAGGTCGCCAAACCGATCCGTTACCCCGTGACGATTGTCGGAACGATCTATGCAGTAAAATTTTTAAGGCGTCTCGGTCATTTCAAACGTCCCCCGCCTTCACAGGCTACTGTCACTGATCTTGTTAAAACACAGGGAAAAATAGTACGCCAACAATTTAATAAAACTGCTAATAGGTATAGGGACCATTACAGAAGACCAAATGGGAAAAAGCTAAGAGCAAATGGAATTCACAAAGTTTCTGGAAAGAAATGATCCGGATCATGGGGATTAGAAATCCCCCAACATATATAATTATACAATGACATACTGTTATCTAAAGCAAAATGTTCCTTCCCATGATACACGAAAACTAATTGAAGTTGCCTTGTTCTCTTTATTCCTCGATGTATTCAGGAGAATTCCAGCTGCAGTAAAGAATGATTGTTGTTGGTACTTGAGACTAGGGGTGGGAAAAACAATGACCGCAGCAAAATTTAAACTTGTGTGGCCTGTAATTTCCGACTTGTTTCTCACTTCCTTACTGTGATTCAAAGTATACGGTAAAAGACTTATATTGTTATAAAAAAGTCCTGGTTATAACAACAGCAACAAAAGTAATATTACCAATATACATACATACTAAATAATGTCGATTCAAAATAATTGGTGAGTTTGTCATAAACATGTTCCAGTAAACATGGTCTACGATTCCTAAAATGATTGCAAACTACTTATAAGACCAAAAGGAAAAAAGCAAACATGAGATGTACTGCCTACAAAGCAATGTCAGTAAGTGCATAAGAAATATTTTTTCTTGGTGGGGTCCTAATTCAACATTGCTAATTGCATAGCAGTTAACACAAACAATATAGACCAGTTACATATGGGAATATCATGATTATGTAACTGTATACAAAGAGTAGTAGTAAGTGTCACAAGCACCATTAGTTTTCATGAAGAGGAATGCTAAACGAGGAAGATTTTATTTATAGAATTTTCTCCATTACAACATGATTTTAAATCATATTCAGGTAATACTGAGGTAAACAGTGATAAATCTTTACTGTCACAATGCTGAATAGGCAGCAGCCATTATTGCGAACAATATAGAGAGGAAACATTTCAATATTGTAAGGTCAATATGAGAAAGGATAATAGGTTTTATGTATTTTAAGAAATATAATCTGACTGAATGTGCAACCTAGACAGTTGGAAAGTACAGAAATCTTTTCTTTGATGTGGAAGAGAACAAGAATTTGTGAGCATTATTGTAATAATATAAAAATATGTATCTCGAAACGATGAAGACTCGAACAATCTACCAATCGTGGAGTTTGGTATATGATCCTCTTTCCCACAACCTAATAGGTCTGCTCTAGAAATTGTTTCATAAGGTTTGAGAAACATATTTCACAATGATAGAAATTGATTTGAAAGCAGAAACTATTTGAGTATTTGGTATGGAATTTCAGACCGGGAATAAGATTTCTTAGTGCTGAACAAGAAATGATGGCAGCTTCGAAAGAATTAATTAGTACATGCAACATACAAATGTTTTTTTTTATCGAAATTCAAGCTGCTTTTGCCCTGCCATGAACAACTTTGGGTTATGGCTGACTGCAAGCTGAAAGCATTCTATTGAGCTACACTGACACACCAGTACAACGGTAACACACAAGAGAAATTTGCTAAGAAAACAAAGTCTCGTAGTGAGTCAACATATATTCGACGATTGTATTCTGGTATATCATAAACACCGCCATGTTCCCGCCACCCGGATCATTATGGCTGGTCGACATGGGTGGCTTCAAAAGCAATGTGGGACCAAAAACAATTGCCACATTTTGCACATCCATGCGATTGGCACCTAATTTTGAAGCAACGCTGAAAAAGAAATAATTCCCTCATTGTTCTCTGCAGTGAATTCTTATTTCAACTTGTAAATGATTTGCAACATTTTAATCTTAAGTAACTGAGGAAGTTTTTACAGAGAAGAAACACACACGACGTAGTAACTAAATCTTTATGAGATCTGTGGTAAAATTACTAAATTCCATTCTATAAAAATTAGAGGAACAGTGTTCACTACATAATTACATACCTGCAGAGATGACGCATGAGGTATTTCAAAGTTTCCCTGTTTGGTTTAGGCAGTGCTCTGATGAGACTTTTTGTGGCATCAAACTTTGAATTTTCATCAGAAATTTCTAAATAAAAAATTACGGAATGGAAATAAGGAAAAAAATATTTAAACACGAGTTATTATTAACATGAAATCATATCAATACAACTGGAAAAAAAGCATTGTAATGCGCTCAAGAGCACTTACTGCAGGACGCTATGAACTTATCAAAGAATTGGAATGGGATCACCGGTTCAGGAAGTTCCCTCAAAAACATTTTCAATGCTCCTGTGATAACATGGATGTCTTCCCATTCCTTGTCTTTCAAATTAACAGGTATATCTGTACAAGAAAATAACATCAGATAGAATTTTGAAATACTATGATAATAGAAATTATACTAGAATATTCTGGAACCTCTGTCTATCCTGTATTTTAATTCATTCACTTGTACCAGACTTCCGCTCATTCTGTAGATCCCATCTATGTTTAGTCCTGCAACAACATAAATCATATGTATAAAAATACAGATAGGGGGAATAAAATCTTGAATGAATCTCTCTGACCTCTTTCCTCAACTTCTTCGACGCACAACTTGACAAATTTCGGAACAGCTGAGCCATCTTTCTCGCAGAGTTTGGCCAGAGGACAACAGAAAACCGTTTCTGATACAGAATAAAACGATATGTTGGAATATTAGAGAAAATTTGCCTACCTCTGTCATATAATAAACCTAGGATTAGTCCTCTTTCTTGCAAGCTTTCCATCGTGGGTCTTTTGCTAATGAATTTTCTCAGCTTATTTCGCACTTTGTCCGACTGTTTTGCGTCAGATCCATGTCTTGATGCTATGGAATATAAATAAATGAAACGGGTTCCTTTTTTTAAGAGGTTAACATTCTAGTGAAGAATTCAAACTATCCCAGTTGCTGGAACTTACGAGGTTTTCCCTTTTTATCTTTTTTCTTCTTCTTTTTATCCTTGACATCTAGATTTGACTGATGATTCTCCATAGTTTCGTCTTCAGTACTGCCGTGACTGTCTTTCCTGCTCAGCAGACCATGATCCAAAGGTTCAACTTGATTCTATGTGAGAAGCAATCAACTATTTTATTACGATAATAATCAATGTATACTACAATTTTTTTCAAATTACTGTGCAACAGAAAATCTAGTTCCAAAAGAACTAATGTAGAAAATATTATCACTACCCTTACCCAAACAAACTTATATATATATATAGAAGGTATATCCAGGTCACTGCGACATGGAAAAAATCGAAAAATATGTATTGTGTGTATTCATACAGCGTACCAATAGGCATTCGGTTTGCAAATCATTATTAGAATGCTTTCGGTGACTCAATCGACGGAAAAACCATGATGCCTTTTTACTGTTACTGCTTTTTCTACTGCGATTCCAAACCGTCTCATATTTCTTCAGCTCGGATGGATTGCACGAAAGAGTCTTAGTTTTGGAAATGTTGATGTGGGACAAAATATCTGGACCTTGCATGCCTTGGAATTGGCTGAGGCAAGCGTCATCCTTTACAAAATTCCTCGGTGGAAGCTCGGGCATCGCTTGATGTGTCCTTCTAGTCTCCCGCAGTTGCGATGGGACATGTGATTGCAGAAGATCTATTGGAGTGGTTTGCAACATTTCTCCGCTGGAAACTTTACGAAAATCAAAAGGACCACTAAGAGAAGCTTTCAGTTGTTGATGAGATGTATAATTACCGGCGTCGGAAAACGTTCTCGAAAATATATCTGGCTTCCGTGGTGAGAGGGTAGAATCGTCTGACCGTATATGCCGAAGTTTTTCTTTCGATTTCATTCTGAATTTTTTGACTGTCGCATATATTGGAGGATGCTTTTCCGCTTTGATTATCTTTTCATTTTCAAGAAAAACATCATCCAAGTCTTCCGAGTGTTTCTTTTCATATTTCATCTGCATGTTTCTGGCAGATGACGGATGCTCACAAACTTCCTCAATTTTCATCATACCACTGTTAAAATTAGGAATGTATGATACTGTCAGTGATGAGGCTGGCAAATCTTTTACTTGGGCAGTAACGGTCAATGAATTATTTAGTACTGTACAAAGAGATGTTCCAGTTCTTCTGGATTTCACCCTAGGTGGCTTGGGAGGTGGCTGCAGCGAACATCCTGTCATGCCAGGTGCTTTGACAGAAGGAACAGCTTCCTGAGTAACGTTCGGGAAGATTTCTTCGTACGGATGCAAAACAGAAGAAAATTCGATGCGGGGCAAACTTTCCTTCAGTTCATCCAGATGCAGTGTCTTTTTCTGTGCACGTCCAGAACAGAGGTCTATGTCGACAGTGACATTTTGAGCATCATCAGACTTGGCTCTATAAACTCCAGGCAGTCCTAAGTCTAATCCTTCAGATGACAAGACCTGACCGAACGTCAGACTCTTTCTGATCTTGTTTCTGGAAATAGGTTCTGTGCATGACCTCGACCTTTCTAATGAAAACTTGCTAGATTCAAAAGACAAAGCACTGGCCCTTTTACGAAAGGGAGAGCTGGCAGAACTGATACTCATTGATACTGCTGATTTATTCCTTTGTGTGCCAATAAAAAATTACTGCGTTGCACAAAATCCTAATTGTTTTAGGTCCAGTTAGGAACAGGTTACACAACTTAACTCTGCGCTTGCAAAATGCCATTTTATTTCCTACAATAAACAACATGGTGTTCTCTAGCTGCCAAGCGCCTGAAAGCCTATTCCGGATATCAATTGACATTTGCATTTTCTTGTTGTTTTCGTTCACTTAGGACACCTCCATCAACCCTTTTTCTTGGATAACATATAATAGTACAAAAAATTATCCAAGTATTATGCTGGCATATAATTAACATATGTATGTGTATGGTGAATATATATATATATTGATGATTTTATTGCTTAGATTAATGAAGCTGCAATGTAATTTGACATTTGAGGTAATGCTTTTACCAATCTGCATCATACAGGAAATAATTCATATAGGGAAATCAAGGAAACTATGTCTGGAGATGTTGATATTTTTTACACCATTCCTAGGCCGAACAAAGTAGAAAAACATTTTGGTGGTTGGTCTGAGGGACAATGGATTCATATGATTTTAGCTGAAGACAGTGAAACCGTTTTCGTTGCAATCCCTTCGAATTTATACTCTTTTAAAAATTAATTTTATTGCATATTCCAAGAAACATAAAAAAGCAAACAAGATGAAACACAAAAGCAAGTGCCATATGTTATATAAGAGACTTTATAACTTGCGAGTACATTATTGGTGTATATTGATTTATTATACTATAAGGCGGTTAGAATACTGCTGGGTTCTGATCTTCATACTTCAGGAAATCTACTACGGTAATTGTATTAAAAATAAGTGGAGACTCGCTGTCTTCTTTTTTTTCTGAATTTGAAATGATAAAACGTTTAGCTAATTCTTTTTTTTGCAGCCTTCCATGCCCATTCAAAAACAGAAGTATCATAGTAATTGAGAGATTTCATCGCTCTACCCTCTGTAATAACCTTTGACCAAGAGGAAGTAGACGACCTCATAAAAACTGTTGCTTGGGAACAGATATCCATTTCCAGCTGAGAGAATACATCTTCGTAGTTATCCTTCATAAGAGAGCATGAAAAATAATTTTCAAGGTGTCCATGCAGATTCTCCTGCGTAAAGATATGAACCTCTTTGTCGTCTGCAAAATGCTTGAGTAATGATGATGCCATTTCATTACTAAACTGCAGCATGTTCAGAGGGCAGGCAAAATAAACTGTTTGTATTTCGATAGAATACTCTACTTTCAGCGAGCTAATAAAATCAAAGATACCAGTCGCTAAATCCTGGGGCTCAATCATTGTGATTCTATCACACATTTCAATGATAGATACTTTTCCTTTACTAAGAAGTCTATCTTTTCGGGTGCATCGATGCTGCCAGTCAACTGGATCGTACCTCCAATGAACTGCAAGATAAGACACTTTTTCAAGGGCGTATTCTTTCATAAACCCTTTAACGATTTCGTGTATATATTTAGGCCGTGGAGTGGCATGTACTATCAACGAATACAAATCCTCGTCCTGTAGATCGTTAGGATCTATTAATTTCATGTCATGGGCCATCACATTTTCTTCTGATGTGTATTCATACATTTTTCTAAGTGTTTCACTTTTCTCCTTCACTCCGACTGATCGGAAAGGAAACGCATAAAGTGCACATCTTCCTGGAGAATCGTACAGTGAAAATAAAGAATCTCTGTCAGATTTGATGTTGTGATGCCCGAAAGATGTTTTCATATTCTTAGGATATCTCTCTGGATGCTCTCCAGTCTTTTTTTTGTAAACGGGAACGCCTATGCTCTCTTCAACTTTTGCCAGAGAGGACTTGCTCGACTTATAGCTGTTAAAAAATAGGCTGTCGAAGCCATGAAAACAATTGTTTTGTATTTCGCTAAATGGCAAAATGGATATGAACCTGGCAAGGGTTGCTACTTCGATCCTCTGAGAAGCAGGCAACTGTCTGTCTGAGCTGCTGGAACTGTCTGTTTTATGTTTGAAAAACTGCGGCAAGATCAGTGTTCGATTTAGTCTTACAGCGAGGTAGAGGCTGTCTCTCAAGCCAATCAGTTGATTGTTCGGTCCATTTACTAACACGGGATATAGAAAACGAGAACTGTCCAAATATATTAGTGGTTTTCCAGCTTTCTTTATTGCCTCCCAGTCGGTTTTCCAATACAAATTACATGCCTTCTGTTCATCTCTACCTTCTCCATTCACCGAATCCCTTTTCTGTACTGTTTCAGGAGGTTTTGGTGTTCTTATATGCTTGGTAAAAACTGTTTTACGCAACGGTTTGGCGACAATTGCTGTAACCTCGCTCTCTATTTGAAGAGTAGTCTCTGTATCGGTGCCTGTTCTTACTAAATAGTAGAAGTATAAAAGCAAAATCAGAGCCGCTATGGCAAGCAACTTGTCAACTTCTCGTTTCATTTTTCTTCTTTTAGACATCCATGATACCATACTTGCGTACTAACTTTTCTACGTTGCCGATTTCGTTTTTATATGAAGTATAAGATGAATTTTGTAGTAAGATCTACGACAAGAGTTTTGTAGGACAAAGCGCCCCGGGCATGAAAAACCTGCCTACAGCATAAAAACACGACGGAATACTATATTGCTCTAGATCGCTCGGACTCGAAACCAATATCTATACTACAGATACTCATGAAGATAAGCGCAAAGCAAGTAAAACAGCGCGAACATTGCTTGATATGCCGAAGCTAATTTTTGTCACACAACCTGTTGAATATGTTAACTTCGAATACTACGTGAAGACATTAAAAAAAATGCAATATGGTACAGTAACTAAAATAAGTCACTCACCACATCAACAACATATTTTCCATTTTTTGACGATGCTCTCCGTCGGAACATACCGTTATCTTCACAAACACCACTCTCTATAGGCAATTGATTTACGCGTATATGAAACACTGTTCAGTAAATTGTAATTACAAATGCATAAGCTGCTAAATTAGAAAATGCACGACATTGGCATCCCATCAATATCCTCCCACATATCTACAGCATTTGACAAGCTGTGCTGCGAAGCTCTTGGCAAGAATCACAAGGTGTGGGATATATCTGCCCACAAATAGCACTGCAATAGTTACGAGTAGTATGATATGATCAAGAACGCTAGAACTATATCTCCCACCCATTTCCTAAGAAATACTTTAGTGGAGCATACAATATCTTATCTTGCTGAGAATCACATACTACTGCACTTTCTCTATACGGCGATTATTACTTCCTTGTTACAATACGCTATAGATCATCAAGGTGTGTTCAGTATCTCTATACGGCAGTTATTACTTCCTTGATGCAATACGCTATAGAGTATAGATCATCAAGGTTTGTTCAGTATATCGATGATCTGACCAGTTTACGGTCATCAAATTGATGATTGTGTATATGATATTTGATGGGGGGGGACACAGGTATTAACAACGAACAAATACAAAAGAGTATGTCAATTACGCCGAAACAAATCCAAATTAAGGTTTGAGCTGCAACACACTTCTTTTATATATCTTACACTCCCGCCAAAAATACGGCAACTTGACCGAACAAGTCATATCTGGTATGAATAACATAATAACTGCATATTTATAAACCCGGAATAGCAAAATCCAAATTTTAGTGTAGTGAACGATACTCATCATCCGGCACACATTATTATCACCACGGCGGGTCTTTTGTACAAATATAATACAAATGATATTACGTCATGATCAATTTCGCATCGCGCTTTTCGATGGTAAATGGATGATGCAAACTGCTGACTTCAGACAATTTACAACTAAAATTCGTACAAAGAACTTGGTCATAGTAATTTCCCAATCAACCACTCGATCTCATTCTGTGGCATTAGCAGCACCGTAACCTATATAATCGATATAACAACTGCTATAACATGCCACATAGGAAACTGCAAGAGAAACATGATCAAGCGAGATCATTATGCTTATCAATTACGTAAGTCAATGTAGTGAAAAGGTGAAAAAGGCACAGCTGAATTTATGCTGGTCTAACCAAACCTCCCTTATACATGGATGCATAACGTATATACCATCATTATCTTCTCAAATCAATGTAATTCTAAAAAAATCACTGCGTTCATTCACCAGATTCATGCTAATACTCAATTAATCTGCTGTTAAAATGATTTGGGTACCATGCAACAGCCTTTATTGTTCAGGACTTACCAATCTTACTTCTACTAAGTACCTGGTATATTGAGTTTCAGCTGAACATATTATGCATGAGGCGTTAATGCACAGGAAATAGCTGGGAAGTAGAGCTGACATCACAATGACGTCCTGAGACACGCACTCGCAAGAGCGTACTCAAATATAATGCTCCCTCATAAAAATCAACTCCAATACATAAGCTGCCACATCATGCCACATCATATTTATCTCAGAATCATGTGTTTACCACATAAAGCACTATTGAAGTCAACGTAGAAATGAAGACTGATTACCTATGCGAGGATTCACTCAATAAACATGTAGTTGCAGACAAAAGGGAACATTGTAGGGCCAGAATAAAACTTTAAACAGCTTAGTGCGTTACATTTTGGATATCACTAAATATTGCTGTCTCATTATTCAGCATGTAGTAAAATTACAGTGATGGAGCTGACTCCAACAGACAGCACGAGGTCATTTGATGGCTAAGATGCTACAGAAAATCACTATTTAAGGACTGTAACTAAGATAATTAGCACGACACACAAAGGTAAAGATTATTAGCTAGAAAAAAAGCTAAAATTCTGCTCATACAAGTACATAAATCTTAAATCTGGAATTTTAAAATTGAAAAAGACTTACCGCTCTTTTGATTGTGGATTCTATGGATTTATACCATTCGCGTATAGTTATGATATCGTCGTGCTGCAGTAGAAAGCTCAATCCTCTGATGGTGCATACCTTCGAGAAAATATAGACTGTGAATAATGCTGCTACTGTTCGTTTCATATCCGCCTATACACATTAACCCTCTTGGGATAAATGCAAATTGTTCTTAAATAGAATACATCATACGAAGAAGCAGCCGTTTAACCCATTCAATGCACAACACCAACAATGGGTTCCAATGTCACGTGACCGGATTCAAAAACAATCACGTCTATATTGAGTCAAGATAATCATGTCACTGATATGGCTGAATCTTACTTCAAGAACATTCTTTTTGCTGCTCTTATCCTTTGCCCAATCGACACTGGCAGCTCTCAGCTCACAACTGCTATCAGGCTTGCCAAGAGGAGTTGCTTTGGTCTGAAAAAATGAGGTTAACACGAGACAAAAATTAGGTAAGGCAAATATACGCAAGCATACGATTCATACAGGAAATGAAAGAGGGATATGTATTGACATTTGAAACAGCCAGTGATACTAACTACAGTTGCTTGTTTCTGATCCTTGTAGAAGAGAAGATTGTTTGAAAGTAACACTACCCACTGCTGTAACCAATTTTTTCTTAGTTTCTTTCCTGCTTCGGTTATCTTAGTCCAGTTGAGTCTCCCCTGCCTCTCTATCATCTGCAAATAAGAATATAATGGAGTTGATATTATCCCTCCAATATTCGAATCAACAATAAGACATTCAAAAATTAGCCCACTCTATGAATTGCAAAGTGTACACTACAGAAATTACATCAATTAGGAGAATAAAACACAAAAACAGATAATCAAAAGTAATTACCAAAGACACCGGTTGAAAAACCATTCTGGTAGTGAGCAAGTTGCATACACAACTGAACTATGTTATAACACCAATTAAGGTAGTAATGGTAATTATGATTTGTTACAACTTAATCACAATCTGACTGTTTGGTGTTTTTACAGTTATAAAAAAATTTAACCACCCACTGGATGTGGAGGAGGCACCAATGTCGATCTGTCTGAGTAGGTGTCCTTGGCGGTCTGTTTGAAGGAAATATAAAGCCTTCAATGGTTTATAACAATCATTCTAACCTTAATTTGAATATATACTTGCAATTCATTTGGTGAGTGGTGGAAGGAAGAATTTTCAAGAGAAATGTCATGAAGGAGCACGAACAAGACAAGACAATATAGAAAATAGAAAATATTGACCCATTACAGACAGTGTTGAAAACACAGAGTAAGAAAGGAGAGGGTGCAGTAGGATAGGAAGAGATGGTTAAAAAGACTGAGATGAATAATAATAATAATAATAGAGTAACAAGCCGTCATCATACAGCATTAGTTTCCGTATCACATAGGTAATATTACGCTCACAACTAATTTAAATGCAAACACTTGTGCATAATGAAATAATTCAACGAATGACAACATAGTTACATACTGACGTCTGGTGACCTATGTATCACTACTATATTTGTAACGGCACAGCATACATGTTGCTTAAACACCATAACATTATTTTACATAGGTACTTCACCACATATTGAAGCAATTTATTCAATGTGCACATGATATCCTGTGTGAGCAATAGCATAAGGAATTATTTAGGTGTTTTATCTACTGTACATGCATAGTAACAAGAATTATTTTGCCTGTTTCATCATCACCAGAGTTAGTCATTAAGCGGTACAGTGAACTTATTTTAACATTGATTACACATTACTTACACAATGGGACACAGTGAATCCAATTGACATTTCTAGATCTCACGAAGATTTTTAATTTTGCTCAATTCAACAGAAAAAATCAAACCGACTGCATGCCATGCAATTAGAGGACAACCAAGCTTGATCGAGAGAGAATTCTAATGTGGCTAAAGAAATTAGGTGAGACAAGAAGACTTCTACTGAATTAACAATATCTACCTCGGTAAGCTTCTGTTCATCCTCTCTCGATGAATATAATGATGGTGAATCATCAAGTATGATCATGGACTGCGAATATAACATTCGTTTGGAAAGGTGTTTGGTGCCAGGTCTGCCATGTGGCTTCAGTTTAGCTGAAGGAGGTGTGGGAGGTGATTTTTGACCCTTGGATTTCACATCCTTTCCTTCTTTCTTTTTGCCAGACCATGGCAGCGACGATGATTTTGATTTTTGATCAGTGTATTCTTCAGATAGACCGGCAAAATCGTTTCTGTCGAGAGTTTTTGATTTACGAATACTCGATTTTCTCGCATCCTTTGTGGAGGAACCCTGATCGACAGGACTTTGGTGCATCACGCTTTGTGTCTCGGGAGAATGGGACGGCGATTCGACATTACCGGCTCTGTGGTTCTTTCTTCCCTCCCCGATCTAATGAAGCAGTAAGGAACGAGTGAGTGACGTGCCAGGCAGTTCATCATGCATTGGTTATATGAGAAAATAGTACTAAGATCGTGAATGGGATAAAAAGGTCAGACAAGCACAGAAACGTGCACAGTACAAGTTGTCAACCTGTATGATGTAAGGATAATGATAGGAAAAAATAGGCCTGCTGTATCACATAGGATTTTAAATAATCCATCTATGTGGGACAAGAATGGAATCGAATCCTCATAGATCAACAACAAACCTAAAGCAGAAAAAAATTATAGAATACAACTGTAGCACGGCATGCATGAACTTGAAGAACCAAAGAAGCAACACAGAAGCTTACCAAAGGAAGGTCCCAGGTTGTGACTCTAGTTAACTCATCGAAATAGTAATGACTTTTGTTGACATGATCAAACAACTGAACCCACTGAGAAAATATAGAATACACCAGAAATTGCTTATATATTCAAACAGTATTCTGTAGAATTAACAAATAAAATACCAGTATACAAGTCTCAATTTTACACAGCAGCCTACCCTATCTCCTGTCAAGCTATTAATCATTATAGATTCGCCATCGGAACTCCTCTCTTTGATCCATCCGGCTGGTGTGGGAGTTGACGACTCCTGTTGAGAAGTTGCCATCGTAGCTCCTTCTGGAGAGAGGGATCTCGAGGTGCCAGAAGATTCCCTGGAATGAGAAAATCCTTCCCGCTTCGATAGCACCGGAGACCTCCATTGACCAGACATTTCCTGTATTGAAACACAATTTAGAAAAAGGGAAAACAATTAATGTTCATTAGCTTCATACAGGAAGTTATAGTGTAAAATAGGATAATTCTACAAGCAGTGATAGTACCTCACCATGTTTTTACTAATATCAAATTATTACAAACAGTCAACAAACAGTATGCATTATCTGCAAAATCAAGTGGAAAAATATCCACCTGCAATAGCCGGTATTTACACCAGAAACAGTATGTACACTTGCTAAGAGGAAATACAATGAGACTCAATAATATATTTATTGAATTGAAGTTGAAATATTACAACTTTCACCTGTGCCTCTCTTGACATTGTAGATCGACCATGCAAGTTCTCTTTGTCCTGTAAAGTGAAATTATTACTATTGTTTTCATTAGGAGATACGTTGTCTTCATTCGTCTCAGCATCACGTTTTTTTACCAGCGGCACTCTCTGGCTCTTCTTGAAGCGAGCAGGGGAGGTTTTCCTTCTTTGCAAGGGGGAAGGTCTGAAAACATAGTGACAAATTGAATAGAAAAATTAGTAAGCAATACTATATTTCTATCACACAAAAATCTTTCAACCTTGATTTCTCTTTCGTTTTCCCTTCAGGTGGGGATATGGTGTGAGGGCGTGGGCTAGACTGCGGAGGTTTTTCTTGCATCGGAACAGTCTGATTACATCAAGTAACAGTAAATTAAGATTTTAAACAGTCAAAATATTAGTGCCATAATAGTCATTGCTAAGCAGTAGAACAATTTAATAAAGATGTATGTAAATATCTGCCCTCACAAGAACATGAGATGTTTTTACAGAATCTTGATTGTGTCGCCGCGGCGGTTTGATGCGCATACTGCCTGAAGTCGGATTGTAGTAATATTTATTGCCTGTTTGGTTATCAAGCTGGAGTTCCCAACCATCATCAAAGACCTGCGGAATCTCAAACTTTATTAGTCAACAAAATCACTGATATAAAGTACTTTCTAACACAAAATTCCTAGCATACAAGACAAAAGACAGGACAAATGATAAGTAAAATTACCTCTACTGTGGTAGCAGACTGTGGAGAATGCTGAGGAGGCAAAGCGGGCTTAATTGCTTGACTCTGTGATTACAAATATTCACATGTAAGAATAGTTGTATACATTGCATATTCATAAATACACTACGACAGTGAAACTAACATATTATATATTTATTTAACATCGAGTATTACCTGCATATTGGCATATAATGGTGTATCGTCTTGCATTTTTTCAGTTGTATCTGACTTATGATAAACTGGCTTCTGGGAGACAGTTGGTGGTATTTTATTGACACTACCTGAAATTGTATGCTACACATCAATTTATTGTTCTACCTTAACACATATGCTAGGTTGTTGAACAAACAAACAAACAGGGTGCATGACTCAAAAACAACAAAGATCATACTACCTCTCGTCTTTTCATTCGGAACTTCAGGTTCTTGGTATTTTTTTTCCGTTTTACCGGATCGAGTAACCGAGGTAAAATCCTGTTAAAGAAAAATTAATGCATTGAGCAAAAACACTACAACAATATAACAAAAATAACTCGGCTCACTCACAGCTAGATTCTCATAATCGGGATCTTCATATTGCACATGTCCAGGCTTTACTTCGGAACCAGACGACGATGGCTCCTATATAATATTTAACTTATGTTGATTAAATGATATGTAATAAATAAATCATTCTTCTTCAATCACAAACCAAATATTATTACAGTAGTATAAAACATAGTTACATACAAATGATTTCTTTGCTTGCGGTCGAGACAGCGTATCGATGGGCACCTCATCATAGGGATTTTCATTTTCAATGAATTTGTCTAAAGAATCGGTGCTTGCCCTCATTTCGCTGCTGTATATATCAGAGGAGTGCAGAATGAATTTTATTTGGAATAGAATGGAATATGAGTTGAAGTCAAGTCAGAAGGGAAAGCAAAGGTAAAAATATTGATATTTTAAGATAAGAACACTGATGATGTTTTATATATACAAGAGTTGATGTTGATACAGGATGCATGGTAATGAAAGCTATTAGGAGCTCTAAGGATAATTATAAAACCTGTAATTTAGGCTAGGCCTGAGCTACTTAATGGCTTGTAAAGCAATCAATATATTGAACACAGACTTAGCTGTAATGACATTGCTTCTCATCAAAATATAGTGTGTCATGTGCAGCTTTATTTACAAAACATCATCGTAAAACTAACTTACAATTTGTGATTATTTGAAAATCCACTGAGTACACTAAGGTCTTCCCTTGATCCGGTGACTACGATCATCCTTTCCTTATTCTGGATGCCGTCAGACAAACGCTGCGTTGACTTTTTGACTTTCTTAATATTTTCATGCACAGGTTCATCGTTTCTTTGAGATTTTAGCAAAGCGTTGTGGGCTTTTCTATGAAATTTTAATCGACATGATTGTGATATTATTCGTCCTGAAGCGGTCATTAAAATATCGACTTGTAGTGAATTATTTATGAGAATAATATCAGGTTTCATACGTACTTAAAAAATGGATGATCCAAGAATTTCTTGTGCTGTAATTCTGTCACATATGCTGCAGGGATATAGAATGGTTTCTTTTGCTCTGAGGAAATAAAATGTACAGAATCAAGAGCATAAAGCGGCTAAAGCAGAATGTACAATATTTGAATTAAAATCTTCCTTCACTTAATAACAAGGTAATCCAGAGTAATCAAGTAATAAGATCTTAGATATGTTAATTAACTATGATACTTCCTATGTGAGAGGATTAATAGCGAGGATTAAAAGTGATCAATCAGAGGCATATGTCAACATAAAGCAAGAAGTTAAACCTATTGATCATGATGCAAATAATCTTATACAATTACCCTGTTTGACGACCTGCCACCAATCGTCGTTCGATTTTTTGATGAGGATGAATTCTTCGCCTTCCGTGATTTTGACGGAATTCCCATCGTTTGCCTTGTACAGATAGTCGAAATCAACATGCACAACTCGGCCTAGATCGTTAGCGTTAATGGTTCCAGGCATGATATGGATTAAAGTCGATACTATTTCACATTGTTTAGTAATCAAGTGTTTAATGACCGCTATGGTAATACAAAATGAAATAGAGACCAGAATATTATTCATTCTAATATTTTCTAAGTTTTGGTAAGAGTAGCGAGGGTATATATAATTTATTACTAAAGCCTGTAGTTGCTGGATTTTTATAAAGATTAGGAAAACTTTTCTCAATGATTTATCCATGCATACATACACCATACATTTCCTCAATACATGAACACAGTATAGCCATATGAAAAATATTATTATAAGCTGAGCAATTGTATATATGAATATAAGATCTACAACTATGGTCATTGAAGTCTGAAATGACCAGTGTAGGCAAAGAGGTAATAACTCTAATAGAAGTGGCGTGCTAGCTATTTTAGTCACTGAATGGGTAGGCAAACTACTCTACAAATTACAAGCTACAAATCTCAGGGTAGGACAGCATGCCTACTTATTTTCTAGGCTTATAGCTTAAAGGGGAAAATTGTCTTAACACGATATTCAGCTATCCTCACAAAATTCTTAAACAACTGCCGCCGAGCCATTCTTTCCTGCAAGTAAATTTCAGCTTTACATCAACAACTCATACATACAGTAAAGACCTAAAGATCTATAAAAGTAGATTCATTCCAACTACTGGTAGACGAACCTTGACCATGGCCCCTGTTTACTTATCATAGCGCAAAAGGCGTAGTAGGTATGCTAACTAGAATTGCGTTGACAATTAAAAAAATGCTTTCCGATGAGGCAAGTCGATCTATGATACATCGAATACCTTGAATAAAAATAGTATATGTCCTCTTTAGCTGATTCTAAAGCCTTATAATTGACATTAAATTCTTATACCACACTCTTTTGATTTTCTGCAGCCCAAACTTACCGCGTTTCATCGCAATGAGTAAAAACGTACAAGAGAGTAAAATAGGAGTTTTCCTCTGAAATAAGAAATATTTTTTAAAAATAGATATTCTGATAAAATCAAGGCTTGAATATTTCCGAACAAAATTATTAATGAGCGCTGCATGCGTTAACAATAACTGCAATAATCAAGCAACTGGAATTCCTGAAAGAGAAAAAATGTCATTCATTAATATTTATTACAGACGTAATAATCATTCAACCGTAAAATAATACGGTTGAGTGATAATATTTATTTACCTTGTTGTTAACAGTTACAAAAACTGCACTAACTAACTTAGCTTTGAAATTGGGTAATTTGTAGCGTCTTGTCGAGTCTTAGTCACAGAATAAATCCGTAAGATGCCTTCTAAACACTCTACTCCAAGAATAATGTCTTCCTCGCCGTATCGCCCGAGCTCAGCTGGGAGGAAGCCAATGAAATCGGGTAACGTAAGTCTGAACGCTTCTCTGGCTAGCGCTCCAGATTATTTGCGAGAAAGACTACGGCTTTCGACCTCTCAGCAAGGAAGAAAACGTAGCAATAGTATTGGGAGTTGCAAAATATCAGGTACACCTAGTTACAAATCACAAGAAGACATGTACGACGAAATATTGGCTCTTAAAAAAGATATAATAGCGCAAAAAAATACATACGACATTTTGAAGGCAAAGACCCGGAGACTAGAGGAAGAGAATAATCAGAAAGACAAATACATTGAAAAGCTACTGGATCCTTCCAAGAATGGCGAAATGATCCGTACTTTGAACAGCAGAGAATCAAAATCTGGTGGATCAGTCATTTCTGGTTTGAAGCAACATCAGATGAAGTTGGAAAAGCAACTTAAGGAGAAGGAAAAAGAACTTTCGTTGCTGAAGAACGACTTGAAAACCACAAACATAGAAGAAATGAAAGGCGCTATGGAAATCTATTATCAAGAAGTCTTGAGAATGCGAGACGCAGTCACGCGGGAGAGATTGTATTCGGAATCAGGGAATGTTCCAAAGAAAATTAAAAAGTTGAGAGAATCCGTAGTGCGTCTGCAGTCTGAACACAATAGAACTCTGGAAGAGAACAGAAATCTCAAGGTTGACTTGACCAGAGCATTGGATTATGATGCATTAAGCGTAGAGGGAGAGGAACCATCCCCAGAGTACTCGTCTTTAACCAAACTTGAACTCATCGCTATCATTAAAAAAATGAAGCATTCACAGAAGCAAAAAAATGAATCCTACATGTCAGAGAATACTGCAAAGCAGGATAAACTAAAAAACGTTTTAAACCGGCTAAAGGAGGAAAGAAATGAGTTGCAAAACGAAGTGGACAGTCTACATCAAAAAACTGAGAAGTTAGAGGACAAACTCGAAAGGGAATGTGATGAAAAGGATAAGCTGAAGCGAAAATTGGAAGAAAGTGAAGAGCTTGTGATTGAGAGAGCGAGAGAAAAGAGAGAAGGTCAAGAAAAACGAGTCAAGAGTTTTAAAGAAAACAAAGCGGCGTCATCAATTCAACGTCAGTGGCGTCACAGGAAGGAGAAAGAAAAGGAAGGAAAAGATGTAATCGTGTTGCAATCGGCATTCAGAGGACATTTATCACGAGAACACTATCTGAACTCTTCAAAGAGTATCAAATCCTTCAATTCCGTTACATCAAAATATTCGGAATATAATTCTGATTCCGAATCGGTTGTCGAAAGTTCACACGATGATAGCGATATCCCCGATGAAGATGTTATCTTACTGCAGTCGGCCCTGCGTGGGCATCTGAACAGGACAAGCCATGTGAAAAACTTTTGAGGTTGATGAACAATATATTGTCCAAAACCTTTTGAACCAAAAGAGATAATGACTGTTTTCAATGTTCTGACTCCTTGGTGATGAGTTGCAGTTGCAGTTGATAACCATGTAAATTTTGTGATTGATTGTTCCATTTGTAGTTTACCTATATGCACAATAAGGGTCTATATTAATTTTAATCATGCTCATTCAGTTGAATCTAAAATATTTGATACAATTCCAGATTACAAAGTTTCAGAGACTTGCATTCTAAGACTATCAAACGAGTTACTTGTTACCTCGCCAACTTACTGCCCTATCCCAAGAATTCCGAAATAAGTAAAATAATTCGGCATCAAACTAATGCCTTGAAATTGATTTTTCTGATTCATCAAAAACAAGTGAGGGTATCTAAATTTCGAGTTGTTTTATCTCTAGTATTGTCTTTTAGTATCTCTAATATCCTATGTCATACATCTTTGATTACATTTGCAGTACTGTATGTCCATTGCGTAATTTTTTATGTACTATTTTTTTATGTTAATCAGAGTCTTTTCAAATGTTTTCTTTCTAGTTGCAAAATAGACTAAAATACTACTGAAATATTCGCTACTGAATCATGAACTGCCGTGATGGATTTTGATTTCAACATAAATGCTTTATTCAACAATTCAATCTCCATAATCACTGGCAAGCCAAATTTTCCACAGAGGCATCAGACTGACAGACATCAGTTACTCAAGCAGTTAGAGGTACGTTCTTTAACCAACTCAAGCAAAAATATGTTAGCTCTATATATTTTTTAACATTTTTTTTTGACATACATGTATATTGCATGTAGCATGTTATCGATACAATCGGAATTAAATCCGCTCATGCTCAGCGCCTCTCTGCTCCAATCACGAGTTGGAAAAAAATACAAATAAACAGTCACAAAGTCTACATCCTGAAAGAGCCTCTGGCAAACAAGTACTGTTTATTTGCTGAAGTATATTAAATTGGAACATACCAGTAGCAATAATAATGTTTTGTTTGCAGTGACCTTGGAAGCGTTCTTGGCTTCATCAAGATCGGTCATAAGCAACTCTTTGTTTTGGACAGAGAGGGAAATCACAATGAGTTTTCTCCACTATGTGTCCTTGATTTCTACATTCACGAATCTCAGCAGAGAAAGGGATTTGGATTAAGATTGTTCAAATACATGCTAGAGGTAATAAACCTCTTCGCCTACCTAATTTTATCTTCATTTATATTACGTATTGGTTTTTCCTAAGGAAGAAGCCGTTAAACCATCTCACTTGGCTATAGATCGACCCTCAACAAAATTTATGGCGTTCCTGCGCAAACACTTCAACTTATGGGCCACCATCCCACAGGTTTATTTTTCATTCTCAGTATATACAAGTAGCTATTGATCAACTGGTGCTTTCGTTATGTAACCCTCTGTTTAATCAATTTTATTGAAAGGTAAACAATTTTGTTGTGTTCGACGCCTTTTTCAAAAATCGAACAGATATGAAACGAAGCGCCAATCGACAATATGGACGCTACCAAGATGAACAGTATACAGAATTGAGACCGGTGTCAAGAGCTGTCAGTGACGATTATATAAAACGCAATAGGTACTCTGTCCTATACAGATACTGCATAATTGCTTATCAAGTGTTTTTCATGTCTTTTGTTTCACAGACGAAATCCATACGAAACAAACCAGGGGGATAACAGTCCAGGGTCTGGTACAGTAATTGGAAGAAACACTAAATATTCTATTTTAGGAGGTAAGAGTTAGGATTAATCATTTAATTGTGACTTTTTACTGAACGAGAATTGTTGTTTCAGATAACACTATGCAGTATTCACAGTCGCATACAAGTTCTTGTGGAAATGGACTAGGTGCTAGAGCTAATATGTATAGCAGGTAATTGTCCTCTACAATGCACACATTTCTGTCATTTTGTATTGCGTGAACCTTTGTATTCCAGATTTAATGTCGAAGCAAACAATAACGTTTCATCTATTCCACCCAGTCGAAAATTAGTTTGGCGGATGACTGATGAAGATATGGTCACCAATCCTTACAGAAGGGTCACTAATAACCACTGTTAGTCACTGATATATAAATTGTCATTAAATGGATTCAAATTTAGTTTTATTCTCTTTTTCTTCTTTCTTAGCCAAGCATACTAATTCAGAGATTGAAATTAGTAAGATACAATCTTCAGAAAACGGCGATAATAATTTTAGGAAAGCTAATAAATTAGACAGTAAGTTACCAATTTTTTGTTAAATAATTTTTATTTCTGTTTCACCTGTATTTTCGACAATGACAGATCATGAATCCACTATGGCGTACGGGAATCCAGCAGAGTCAAAAAGTCGATCACAAGGCCAAGACGAAATTCATAACAAAGATTTCAATATGATTGCAGAGCCTGCGCATGTTCAAGAAGAAATCGTAAACAGTGTTAAAGAAAATCGTTACAAAAATCCAGCCGATATGCTTCTTGAACTGAAGAAAAAGGATTGGCAAAGTTTGCAAAATAATAATCGGAGGTTTGCAAGGAGTAGAACGTCGCAGTTTGGGAGTTCATTTAATTTGTTCGGTGTTCCAATGAAATCTCATTTGCACAAAAAATTTGATTAGCATGTTAGTCGGTGTTCAACAATTTCGTACAACATATATACTACATGATAGAGCTGTATGCAGATATATGATATGGTGTACTTGCAAACTTTTATTTGAGCTGTTGCATTGAATATCTTTGTGAGAGAAGCTAATTATTTTTATTTTGTTTGATGCAGTATATACACATCTCTGTTCTCTCTGTAAATTTGATAGCATTTTTTACCTCAATCTTCATATGCACTATGCCTTTTGAGAATTTGGAGTGTTGTGATCATCACTATGCCTATGTCCCATTGGTAATCTTGGAGTTCTTGTAGAGCATTTGCAGAGAGGTTACAATTTTAATCAACTGAATTTTCACTGTAAATTGAAAGAATACGAGATAATGCAATAAATATATAAGTACATGCATTATACTGTTGAATAAGATATGAATTCATCGGTTGAGACCACACTTTGATAACAAAAACGTAGAAACTTATACTAGAACGAAAGCAATGGTAGCAATTACTACGCGATTCTAGTCATTAGGCTTGGCTAGGCTTAGATATTTAGAGGTATGTTTACTCACGATTGCTTATCACAAAAATCTTAATAGTACAGTCAAAGTAAAGTATTCTATTATATTCTAAACTTTTCTATTCGCCACAGTATTGCAACTACGTTGATATCATTAAGTACTGTACTGTAAGTGCGCATTAGGTGGGCAACGGTAGCTATGAATAAAAAGTGGAAAAGTTGCCACCTAGTGGCATGAGTATCCAAGCGCCCTTACTCGCGTACCGCATTCGGTTTTGCTTGTTTGAGCGTGTACTCACCGTTTGTAATAACCAATTTTTCAATACTTCATCGTCATGAAGCTTGCTAGATTTTTGATGAAACTCAGTCACGAGACGGTTACCATTGAATTGAAGAATGGTACCCAGGTCCACGGGACCATTACGGGAGTTGACATTTGCATGAACACTCATCTGAAATCAGTGAAAATGACGGTTAAGAACAGAGAACCGGTCAGCTTGGAATCTCTCAGCATTCGTGGAAACAACATTCGCTATTATATTCTACCTGACAGCTTACCCCTGGACACCTTACTGGTCGACGAAGGACCGAAACCCAGAGGTGGAGCGAGAGGTGACAGAGGTAGAGGACGTGGAAGAGCCAGAGGACGCGGACGGGGAGGAAGGGGCCGTGGCAGAGGTGGACCCCGTGGAAGATTTTAAAAATTTATTGGTTTTGAGAAGTTATACAAAATGAATCATGGAGAAGTAGAGAGCGCAATATTTTGCAAAAATGTTATGAAATCTGGGCAGATTGGTCCCTCTCGAGCCCTGATTTGCAGCTTTGTAACATTACTGATGCTCCAACAAAATAATATTTTTATCTTGCTCGCGAACACTTGGTAATAAAATTTCACAACAGTACAATGAGTGTTTTAAACTTGCGTATATACCCTATGCTACCTGAAGGCTATTCAATGGGTTCTTCAAATAAATTAGATATGTGACCTGCAGGGAGATGAGGGAAAGAATGTAATTCATATTTTGAACCTTGGTGCGTTTGGTGGCAAAATCAACTCCATGGAACTGTCAGATGATACTCCAGTGGTAAATCAATTAGGGTGAATGCACATGTCAGACAGTTACATGTATAGATATTTTGATTAACTAGGTTCTCAGCACCAATGTGTAGAGATGTGACACCTAAAAATACAAGGGTTGAACCTTAAAATATCCCAAAAAAATTCCATACCACATGCTGTACCAGTGCTGCGACTACGGAAGGCTTGACTGTTCAGTTAGACGATTCACAGAACCATATTGTAGGGCTTAATATAGTAGTATGGAAGGATTAAGACACCAGAACATAATATTCTAGATAGACTGATAGAAATTCTGATAACATTCATAATTCTGATGACAGGATGTAGCGTGCAGTATGCTTTTCGCCTCAAGTTTCATTTATGAACTTCTGAAGAGAAGTTATGCTAATGACGGGTAACTTGTAAGAATTCATAAAACTTTATCACATACCTGTAATTTTAACTGAACTGTAGAATTTAAGGAGGAAGACCTCTCACATATCCTGCATCTAAATACATTTCGAATGATAATGTCAAACTTTGATATAATTTTGAAATTCATACAGGAATTGACATAAATTCACATACAAATAAATCACAAACAGCTGCTACAGTTTGAGGTACTAAGTCTAAGCACCATGAAAGCTTCTATGCGCCAGACAAGCAAACAATTACAGTAACAAATAGTAATTTTGCAGAAACTGGAATGAAGACAGTGGTACAATACTGATAGAAAAACGCAATACACTACTATATACGGTTTAATATCTGTATTCTCTATTGCACAGTATGAACACAAGTCCTACCAGATGACACCTGGTACAAATGTTCAGTAAAAACTACAATTCCAAAAAATATGAAATTTGCTATTGCTATCGCAAAACAGCAGATTTGCACCACCCAAATTAAGATCTTAGCTTAGTTTCATTCAGAAAAATATAGTAGCTTCAAAATTCAAATATCTAAGAAACATCAAGCTTACATTAGATAAAAATAATTCCATTACAGAATTAATTGTAACTTGAATATGAAAAAACAAGTGAAATATGTAATATGAAGTTAAGATTTTGAAGAACAGTATGGAGTCACAAGATAACGCATACTGCACTGTTACTCGGACCGCTTCCTTGCCGTAGTTGTACTGCTTTTTCGTAAACGTCCCGTCGGAACTGGCCTCCACCAAGAGGCATGCTGTAATAGTTTGAAAAGTGAATGAATAACAGGAACTTAATTTTAGTATAAGTTTTACAACATTTGCTTTTTTGACCAGTGAGAGCGCTTTAAGTCTCTCGACATCCAAAACATGTACTTGTATCTAGTATAACATTATAAGGACTAGAAAGATGTGGACATCTACAACATTACCTATCCAAGCCAGGTTGCAAACAAACTTCAAACAATCCATACACGGGTCGGTGATCTGATTTTTTCAGTGTCTTGACGCTGTCATATTTTAAACAAGTTACCATCTCTTGCTCTTTACACTTGTATAAAATACGATCCTGTAAAAATGGATCATGACAATGGAGCAATTCTAAAATTCACACAAAATTATCAGCTGAGGTCAAACAACAAGATTAAATGCCATTGGAACCATACTATTATTCATATTACTTGATGAACGATAATTGAGAGTTCAACCTACTCCACACATTGTATAAAACACATAAAAAAAGCTTACAGTATATGAAGGCACTCGCAATTTTGCAGATGTATCATACTCGCTCGTTCCCGGAGTAAATTTATATGTTGGTAAAAAACAAATCTTAGGTTCAGTGTAGTCGTTAAATATGCGACCTGCAATGAAGACATAAATCTGAATGCTGAAACAAAGAGAAAAATTTCCAATTGTTACTCACCTCTCTTCTTTATGGCAGTTAGTTGGTCCCCTTTCAAAACTTCTTTGAAATCATATGACTGAGGATTGGAAACTTCTTGTTGCATAATTTGATGAGGTTGACTGACACGAAAATTGAGATCGCCAAACCAAAAGGTGCAGTCGAACCTGGCAAAATGCAACAGGATTGGATTCATCCATTATTTATTTAGGCTCTGGCTAAGAGAATCTAGAAGAACCTATAAAACAGACAATAACTGCCAACCTCGTTGAGATATCGCTTGATGAATTCTTGTATGTATTGCACGGAACATCTTTGGGCAGTTTCAATTTTTCTTTGATTCTGTTATAGTCTTCTATACGCTCCTTTATTCTAGTTTCTCCAGCTACAAATATTTTCATGAACAAAGGGGCTGTTTATATTTAATTCAAAGTGGCTTGTAAAATAAAATTGTCCAACTTACAATGGAAGTGTGAAGTGATAAACACCATTGAGGTACCGAAAAATTGAAATGATATTGCAACGGCACCTTTTGTTTTGATCTGGGACACGAGGCGCGTAGTCACGCGATCGTCTTCGAAGCCTGAAATTTTTCGCTTAATTACTCAAAGTGGTTTAGTCACTTTTCAAGCATAAATAATTGTATGGAAGGCCAAGCCATACTTACGTGAGCAAAACCAGATAAGATCTCTTCGCATGAACACAGAAAGGTGCAAAACACCATGCGACACCGAATGTGCCAAGACGTGATTTGGACCTAGAGTCTTTTGCAATTTGATTTCCCATTCTTTTCTAAACATGAGGATTCAGCATGAAAACGAAATACACATGAGCGAACACAGGTATAGTGCAATCTTTGTAATAGCGTAATGATACCAGGAGGATGAGGGTTAAGCTGGGATTAAAGTTCACATCTTGAATAATTAACAATTTCTTAATGAACTGTCACTTCTGAGATGCGGGAACCAACAGAAAGCTTTCAACAGCTTAGGCACATACCAGATTAGCACAAAAGAATAATGTCAACAGCATCCACTCGAACGGAACTCGAACGATATAATAATTCCGTAAAAAATAAAACTGCCATGTAAGACCACTCGAGACAAAGGCAAACACAATACCAGCTAACTAAAAATAACAATGGAACAAGCAATAGTGTTGCCACTCTTGAAATATGAACTGTAAGAGTGTCAATCCCACCATGAAGGATATAACTTGAACTTACTGGTCCTGCGTTGACTCTTGAATTCCAATTACGTAAATGTCTTGAAGATATTCTTCTGTATCGGGCAGAAGAAAGTCTGTTAGGTTTCTTGGGATTCCTTTTCGTTGCATATTCCATGTTCCTATGAATAAAAATTAACCATATTAAGTGTAAAATGTATACTGCCCCAGCATCTGTGAACTTGAGCTCAGTCAGTTTCAAATAAGCTGAAATGAGGATAATGTAAACAGCAGAACCTTTCAGCAAATTAGAGCATTCTGTTTTAGTCTCGATTGGAGGAAAAATTGATTGCAGAGTTGATTAAGGGTAGCTAATACACAGAAAAAAAATTGAACTAATCCCCATCCATACCTACAAACACTCGCAACCGGCGGTCGGGAAAATATCTTTCTAGTTCATTTGCTCCCAACAACGACCCATGTTTCGTCAGATTTCCGACCAAAAAGTTCCTGAGAAAATGTCAATGCGTAGGAATATAATTAGGAATTTTGCTTAGTGAAGAATGAAATGTTGATTCAGAGAGGTTTGTTCACATCATAAATTTCACAGAACTGGAGTAAAGTACACAAATATTGACATAACTGAAATAAAGTATGAAGGAAAGAATGGCTTTAGCTCTCCATTATAAGAGCACTTATTATAGAAGCTGACATCCAATAAGATCTCATTCATAAACGCCATTATTTATCGTCTCCCATACAAATAAACAGTTATAAATCAGGAATGGATGACCTGCAGCCAAACTAGCAACCATGTCCACAATCTCCAAATATTTATGGAAGACTTGAGCCAGGGAAATATCATATCACAATGAAAGAGGTATAGCATAAATTGCAGACAATAAACATTATTAAAGAGATAGCATAATTGTGGAGTACAATTACAGCATAAGTAAGGGATGAACTTGTAGCGGTTACAGAATTCTACTCCCTATAAACTCACATATTGTACGCTAGAGAACTACATGGATTTTCAGTTATATGGGTAAACAGTAGCAACAAAGCGTGAAGCGTATTTTTTAAAGGCACAAACAGCCTATCAAAGCAATAGGATCATGTCGACAACGGAATTCCAGAGAACTTATTGATCGGGTTGAATTTCATGACAATGAAAGAAATACGGAAACAATTATAATGAGAAAGGTATCTCGTCATTCAAAAAACTTAACCAGTTCATTCACCATCATATCAGAACTGTATAATGTAATTTTGATGCACAAATAATAATACAGGCAAGGGTAGAAATCATAGCACGATTGTTAAAATCTATGAAATGTCAGGGATCTAGTGGTCAGGTATTAAAAAAAGTTCCAATGAGCCGTCGCATCATATCCAATTTCTGTTAAATCGGGGCCTGTTATAATGAAGATGCACTGTACTTCAATTCAGACATTAAGAATAACAAACAAACTGAATGTTATCAGGATTTCATTTCAGATTATAAAGCACTTTAACATTCACTTTACACAATAAAACTATGACTGTAGTACAGCTTTACCTTTCTCTGATATCATGTGATGGTATCCCAGGTAAAATACCGAAAGAGCGATTCGACAGCGTGTCTGAAACATCTGTTTCTTCATTCTCAAGTTCGTCCAAAGGAAGGCTCAGATTGTCTTTCCCAGTAACTTCGACTGATTCAGGCGAGGAGGATTTGGAGGTCTTTAACATATTAGAATCTGCCTGATATTTTTCTTGAGAATGGGAGTGAAGCTTTTTGGTCGCTGACCTAGACCTGATCATCTAGTGAAATTGTCAGACAAAGATAGACTTAAAAACTCTTAGGACTGTTTGCTACACATAAATTAATGTAATTGAGTACACATACTCACTTGATAGGGAAACAGTTACTTCATAAGTACCTCGAATACCCTTTCTAACTTAACCCTTAATTCTATTTTTAGTATGGTTATTAATTGATTGAATCTGGCTTCACAATATACACATTTCACGTCTACTGCACTTACCAGAGAATCTGAATGTGTGCTTTGCTTGTCTTCGTCATCGCTGGATGATTCCTTCATGCCATAAACAAATATAGGAGCCGAAGACGTGGAAGCTGTCGGACTACTGCGTAATTCTTCAAGCTTGAGCACATGCATTAATTTGGATTGAAGATTCTCTGATATATTTGCCTTCTGCAATATCAATACCTTGCTACACAATATTTGGCCAATGCATATAACAATTGAATAGTTAGATAAGGGGAAAGGCTAGAATACACTACTGAATATATTAAATACAAATGGCATTCTGATTTTGCAATTCAAACAATCTGCACTAACCTTGAGTGACAAAAAAAAC
Organism: Halocynthia roretzi; assembly: GCA_013436055.1. Classification (NCBI taxonomy): domain Eukaryota; kingdom Metazoa; phylum Chordata; class Ascidiacea; order Stolidobranchia; family Pyuridae; genus Halocynthia; species Halocynthia roretzi. The sequence goes on along the minus strand of QRAM01000294.1, from coordinate 8,632 downwards.
AATATCATTGAATGAACATTGTTCATATATATATCATGTGTGATTATTGATTATGCTCACTGATCCTACAAATAATCCATATCTCAAATTATGCCATGTACCAGAATGTTAAGAGGGAAAAATGTATTCAACAATGTAGTGACTGTTTACTGTAATGTGATAATCTTATCAGGAAAGGCAGTTCGTGTGTTGGAATTCTGTTTCATGTATTTCATTGCAATACACTACCAGGAATGGAAATAATTATGCTACCAACTTTGTATTTCGGCATCAATTTTCATGGCATAAGAATTCATGCATTATTAAATTTTGCGTCACACAATTGGATGATTGAAAAAACGATAAATAATGAATTAGAATCACAATCCATTCTAAAATAGGAAACTTGAAGTTTTCAAGGTTTGCCGAGTTCATACTGCCAGAAAATATCACAATAATGATAGTACAAATTTACTTTACCTTACAACCGTTACTTGGTTTGTAATCAATAGGCAGTCGGTCGCTTAGAGATGAATCCGAAGACGTGCTGGTATCAAAAGTTTCGCCATCTGACTCAGAGTCAGTTCCAATTTCAAATAAAGCTTTAGTACCTGAGGAAAGAACCATGTATACAAATTCACTAACACAAAGACATATGTGCAAGCATAGATGCTTCCAAACAAATCAATATAATTAACTCCAACATATACCTTGATATTGGCAAGAGCAAAGTAGTTTACATAACTGCAGAGTGCATCTATGACATAATAATCGAATAAATGTAAACATTCGAAACCTATCAGTGAGTGGAGACATTTTTCTATAAGCCAATTTTAGAAATACCCCTTTCAGAGATTCGATCTTATCAAAAAACAGTATGTAGGTAAAGTACAGACGCAGATAATATATTTCTGCAATACTATAATGCATATACTAATGTTACACAAATCAAAAAAACTTTTAAATTGCGAGTGCTCGTATTGAAGAAATGGTTAACTTTAGTTCTCATAAAATAAGATTGAAAGTTGAACTTTAACCTGTATCCATAGCCTTTATTGGAGAGCCCTCTATCGTTGGAAGGCAGGGTGGGCCAGTGAATTCCACCTGATCAGCGTTGGATTCTGATAAAATATGTTTCCTCTTTGTGGCAATCTTATTTATTGGTGGCAGCAACCTCTTGTTATTGTGCATGCTACCTGTCACCGAACTTTCATTGTTTAGCAGCAACACAGAATCTCTATGCCCCAATGGGAAGGAATTGTTCTTAGGAAAAAGTCTTTGAGTGGTCAACGTGGAATGAACATCTTTTTCATCCAGGTGTCTTTTCATTTTTTCATCATCTTCAGATTTTCTGGAAGATGAAAGATTGGCAATATAACCAAATCCAGATAAGTCTTCTTGGTGATCAGAGAAAATATTTGATTGATTTTCGTTGCTCTCAATAAAATCTCTCGCATCGGTACTACAATGATTTTGAAATCCTGTTTCTTCTTCTTTGTATCCTAGAGTCTTAGCCAAACTGACATCATTGTTATTGTTGGCAGAGTGCTCTAGCCTTCGTCCCGCAATTACATCTTTTGAAATTTGAGAAGTTGATTGCCAAGGGGCAATCACTACGTTGTCCTCATCGCTGCTAGGTTCAGAGCAATTATCCATCGTTGTCTTTCTTTAGGCGCTTGCAGAGTAAAATAAACAAGGAAAGCCTATGTTGTTTCACACATTGCTATCGTTCTGAAACTTCATCTAGTGTCAAATAAATTATAAGTAAATAAGACATGCCGTAAAATAACAGTGTCGGGAGTCACAGATGCCTGTTTTTCCACGTAACTGCCACATAATAAAATCAATCTGCTATAAATGCTTTAGCTTACACCTATCCATCCACTCTTTACATTTGCCCACAATCAAGATTGTACAAACATACTAGGCTACGGCTTAGAGTCCAACAAGAGAAAATATTTTACATCGCAATGATGTATACTCGAATACAACCGTCATTTGCCATTTTCCGACAAAATATAATCACCGTGAACGACACCAGGTGCTTTTCTCTGCATTGTATAATCAACATCACCTCTACTTTCAGCAAGAGAATGTATTATTCATCAATCCGTCATCCGAGTTCCCCCCGCAACAACCTCCGCACCTGCTCTTCGACTACAACCCTTCGTTGTGTAGATACGGGTTAATATTATCGCAATGTGTACTTTAAATCAAGCTGTTGTAATATATACATAGAAATATGGAACTATTAAGCAATAAGTATACCTCCTCAAGTCATGTGCACATTTGAAAATCTCTATTATATGTATTAACCATGATGATTGTGGTTTAAAAAAATGGATACTGAACTTAATAAACATTTGTCGATGCTACTATAGTACTGTACACGTTTTTCCTAATTTTTCATGGTTTGAAACAAAACTCAAAAGAATTGAAAATTAATCAAAAAAGACAACACTAACCGTTCCCCGAACACTCAAAATGCGGTAGACAACATACTTGATATTTGAATCTGTCGCATCATATAAATGAATATCCTTTTGGCTCAGTAAATAACTACAGTGGGCAAGATTGCAGTGTACATGGGAACTGGAATTCACGTATAATAACAGCAATATATATATACATCATACCAATTGAATCAGTAAATGAGGAATTGTAGTATAACAGTAAATATGTATGAATTTATGTATGTATGAAATTCATAATCGACAGAAGTGAATGCGAAAGGAATGTGCTTATCTGCACCAAATATTGCATATATGCATGACTCGAATGCTTGCATGCAGAAGTTTTGATGGAAGTTTCCAGTACAATTATGAATGCTTCATTTAAAGGTTCCTATACAAATGATTTTTAGTTTAGCAAGAGTAGCAATATAAAGTATATAGTCTAACTGTTTAGCTTTACACAAATGTGAAGCAAGTTTCACATAATATCTTCTGGTTCAATTGTAATATTCACGTTAGCTGTTCCACGTCGAACAATCATTTCTAAAACGCCGTTGGTCTTCAAGGCCTGAAAGACATCTTGTGTGGTGTATATGGTGCGTCCATTTATTTTCATGATAACATCATTGTCCTTCATACCAGCACTAAAAGAAAGAGATATCTTATCTCCTGTTTCTGTTGGAATCAACAATGTCTACATTAATAGTAAAATTTTACATATCAGCAGGAGAATTAAACTGGACTCTGTGCACCAGGACGCCTTCGTTGACATCTGGGAAGTTTGAATCACGGAGAGATAGCTGTGAAGCTATATCTTCTGTTAATGTTAACATGGTTATACCAATATATCGACGCTTCACATGAGGGGAACGAAGGCCTGGTTTGCTGCCTTGTTTTTCTATGTCTTTTAATGCCTGGAATACAGTATCATGTAGTTTATCAGAAATACTGTTACAAGTTAACAAAAAACAATTCGAGAGGCATACTATACGCAATCTATCAAGGAAATCTTTGACATAGTCGATCGGTATGGCAAAACCAATCCCAGCCGAAGCCATCATCGAGTTAACGCCAATGACCTCGCCATCGAGGTTAACGAGAGGCCCACCAGAATTACCAACCTATAAAAAAGAGGACGTCATATTATGTCAATGTATTTTACTATGAAAAATTGTAATTATACTTCAGAAATTGAAGCAGCAAACCTTGTATCAAAATTTCACAGTAATATCATCATCACTAGCTTAAATTTCATTCAACATTGGGCAAGGAGGAATAACTTACGTTTATCATTGCATCAGTTTGAATGTATTCCATGTCTCTCTTTTCTGAATAATTAAGACCAAGCTCTTTACCAGCCCTGTGTATGTTGCTAACAATTCCTGCCGTTACAGTGTTTTTTAGGTTTAGAGGACTTCCCATTGCCAAGACCCATTCTCCTGGACGGATATCCTTTGAGGACCCGAGAGGGAAGTGTGCCAGCTTCTGACAATTGATTTTCACAGCTGCTAAGTCAAGTCCCTCATGCACTCCCAGCACCTGACCCTCGAACTCTCGACCATCGTGAAGACGGACCTTCACAAAGAAAATTTTAGTTATAGGAAATTCACATAGTCACAGCTTTGTTTACTTCAATATGATATCGGCAAATGAATACTATGTCAATGGCAAAATACTAGATACATAGTTCTACATATAGATATTAACTTTTATATAGAGAAACGATTATTACCGTCAGCTTTGATTGATTCCCAACAACATGGGCATTTGTTATGATTAGTCCGTCTTCCTCTACAAGGAATCCAGATCCGTGTGATATAGGAACCTTTTTTGATCGAAATGGAATCCTGGCAAGTCTTTCAATGTACACAACCGCTGACCCACGTTGATCAACGACATCAGCAACAAAATTAAAACTACGGCGACGACTGGTTTTCGGCAGGTTTTGTTCTTTTTCTGCTGCGTATACGGTCACTCCACAGTTTTTTTTATTGGTATACCACACCCCGAAGGAGAGCAAAGCAGCAGAGGATACAAATATACTTTTTTTACTAAAATAGTTGCTTCTGGCATCGTTCTCTTGGTGGTGCCATTCTTGACTGTAAGGTTTGTACGACAACAGAGCTCGATATTCGCTTTTTACGTGTACTTTGGGTGGCCAAACTGACTTGAGTTTCGTCTTCAGGGCTGATCTAGCCATAGACCGTTGCAGCATATTATAAGCATGATTATTAGACATTCTTGAACTATGAACTTGTACGAATTCTGCAGTAAAGAGATTTATAATGAAGCTTACTTAAAACTAAACCAACATTTACATAGAATTGAAACGTAGGCACATATTACACAAAGAAAACTTGAAGCTGAAACAACCATCATACGAATTTCTGGAAAAAACAACAAGCCCCGCCAACAAATTTAGAAAGTATTGTTCCGGGGAATTCGAAATTAAACATCCACAATTAGAACTCCCGATGTACGCGGAGTTCTTTTGTAATCGGTGCCGTAAAATATGCGAGATGGGGATTACCGCTTCGATAATCCACTCGCATGTGAGCCAGACAGTATACGAAAGAACAACTCGTGCGTAGCGTGTAGCAGAGAATTTCAATTTTTCTCCACTATTTTTCTACAAAGTATAGCTTGAACAAAACAAGATGCGTTTGAATTTTTTTTATGGCATCGTATATTTTTTATTCTGGTCATTGATTATCCGTAATGGATTAATGGGATTAATATTCAAAAACGAGAGTCCCGAAAGAAATGTTGAACAATGAATATACAATGAATACAGAATGATACACTGATTTGATCTGAATTAAACACGGTGATGCTAGTGGTGATAATGTGACCATAGTCATTAAATACCTAGTCTGGAAGCTAGACTGTTCTCTCGCTAAGGTTGACGATCAAGCGCCATCTAGTGCACGTTGAACACTTTCTGAAATGTATGACAACTTCTCGGTAACCGGTAACCAGAGTACACAATAAACAGTGGCGGCAAATACAATTACGCCAAATTATATCATGAAAGTTGCACATAATTTATCAATATTCAATTTAAACTAAGTTGGCGTATTGACTGAGAAGTGCTTGCTTACGAAATAGATATAACTCAAGATTTTTATACCAGGAACACTAAATACTACAATGGCAAATACTACTTAAAATCCAAGGAGGGAAATACTGTTGCATCCCGCAATGTTCCTCTTCCTCTTATCAATAAAGCTTTATGTTGTTCCAAATGGCTGTAAACGGCGATACGGTGTTGAAACAACTAAATGAGCTGAATCTTTTCATCAAGTAAACCGTTGTTGCATTAGTTAAACAGCAGCATACTTGAATTATTTGTACTTATTATATTTTGCAGGTAATATACCAATACATTGACCCATGCAACAACAATCTCAAGCGAAGAATAATGGCTCAAAAAGTTTATATATGTGAAAAGCAGTTCAATAGCAGAATAACATTTTGGGAACGAAAAGCTTTTATTCACATGGCTGTGCACCAATATCATCCTTCGACCTGCTACTTGAAAGTGCCCAATATCAACCAATATCACGAGACTTATTTTTCACTCCGTCCTACCGCGCTGAGTCGGCTATGTTTAGAAAATGGTTCTTTGAGCTTCGTATATTCTCCGATTGTTAAATCATAGTCTTTAAATACTCAAGTATTTAATTTAATTTAACTTAGAATTTAATTTAGTTTTCTTCACGCATAGATTATCATCTCATGATAGCAGCAGTTTTATTGACGCCTTGTGATTATAAGTATTATAATATTGAATATTGGCTGATGCAGATAGCCAATATTGCCGTAATACTAGCATGGGACATCAAAATGATTGGCGTAAGGAACATAGAGATACGAAAAACAAGATATATATACAGATACGTATTCGATCTGCTTGGTTTTATGTTAAGGTTGGAGTTCGGGTTAGGGTCTCGCAGAACAAACAACAAAAAGGGGATACACAAGCAATTCCCTATTTACGCTAGCTCGAACCTGCTGTTAGTTAGTCGTCGTTTCTCTCTCAACAAAATGGCGTACTTTATTGACATTTGAGATCATAATGGCATATTGTTACGCCAGAGAGATGAAGTAAAATGAAATGAACCAATATGATAGGAAGAGTCGACATCGAAGGATCAAAACGCAACGCCGCTATGAGGAAGAATTCATATTACTTGAAGTAGAAGGAACGAAACAAAAGGCAGCGCAACAATTGTAAAGCGATCAGATCACAGTAATTATAATATGATAAAATCCGCCTTAATCGATGATGAAACGTAGCAGTATCAAACGTCAAAGTATCTCATTTTACTACTTTCGACCATCACACGACTTCTCACGCTTCGATCACGCCGATAGAGATCGGAAAGAACTCTCGCGTACGTCAAAACGAGCGCGGGCTCCCGGCCTTTCGACCGCAAAGGTAGAAGGAAAAAAAATGAGCAAGTCGCAAGTCTGTGGCGGTCGAAGTCCGTCGAGAAAACGACAAAAAATAGGAGCTAAAACACTCACAATGTTGTCATTTTTCATCGACTCTCGCGATCACGATGAACAAACAACGTGTACAGGACCAGAGAAAAAAAATGCAAAAAAAAGGCGTCGTTCCGAAGTGGAACGACAAATCTCAGATCATGAGGCTAACTTTCAACACATCGCAGTGAGAAACCTTTCACGGCTCTAGTGGCTACGAAACCTTGATCTTCAACTAGGTAGTCTGCGAATGATTTAGCAACCTTACGCAGAATGCTTCATCAGCTTAGACGACGCCAAGCGGCCGCCTATCGCTGCCTCGCGACGGCACGGCAATTAAGTATCGTCGCTATGTAGGCGGGATTCTGACTTCGTTCAGTCATTCCCCCAGATGGTTCCGCGCACCAGTTCAAAAGGATTTATAGGCCACGCTTTCGCGGTCCGTATACATACTGAAAATCCAAATCAAGTGAGCTTTTGCCCTTTTACTTTTTCTACGCGAGGTTGCCGTCCTCGTAGAGCTCAACTTAGGACACCTGCGTTACTCTTCGACAGATATAACCGCCTCAAGTGAAACTTCCGGCCTGACACTGTCTTCAAATCGGATCCATCGCGATGCTCTGATTTAACTAAACAGTCGGGTTCACCAAGTCCGTACTAGTTCCTAGTCGGCGATGCACTGTTTTAATTAAACAGTCGGACTCCCCCATTCCGTACCATTTCCAAGTCCGTACCAGTTCCTAGTCGGCGATGCACTGTTTTAATTAAACAGTCGGACTCCCCCATTCCGCACCAGTTCCAAGTCGGCTATGCAACGCCGGCAAAACCGACGACAGTTCACCGGAAACCGCAAGAGATGCGGTGCTTTAGACGCCGGGGACGAAGAAGCAAGGTCGTTTGTTAACGGAATTAACCAGAGAAGTTGCTCCACCAACTAGGAACGGCCATGCACCAGCATCCACAGAATCAAGAAAGAGCTATCAATCTTACCTGTGTCCGGCCGAGTGAGGCTTCACTCGTGGTAGGACCCTTCTGTCAATTCATTAAGTTTCAGTCTGCAACCATACTTCCCCCGGAACCGAAAGCCTCTGTTTCCCCGGAAGCTGCCGGGAAGATCGCCATGGCAACGCCTCCCTGAAACACAAGACCAAAATAAACCAAGAATGATTTAATGAGCTGTTGGCAGTTTCGCTTTACGATAACTCGTACTTAGACCTACATGGCCTAATCTTTGAGACAAGCATATCACTACTGGCAGGATGAACCAGATAACGTGGGGGCGATTTCTCGCACTTCGCCAGACCGACGAAGAACACCGTACCATCAAACGTGGTCGTGTGGTACCGAAACCGACAACCACAACCACAACGCCCAGACATTCGATCATCATCTGACAGAACACGCCTACAGTATGCCACCTTACTGTCACACTAACACTCGCCTCACGGCGACGCAAACCGGGTCGACCGGGTCGCAGACCTTCGACTGCAGATGACGGAACCAGCGCATCCAATTCATTCATTCGTACACTGCTCAGTCCTGATCAGTCACTGCATTCACTGCAGTCGAGACCGAATCGCTTGACTCGCACTCTCTCAATAGTAGTACGATTTTAATACTTTCGACGATCAACCGATTGGACTCTGAAAATATTTCGAACTACACACCTCGAAAAAGCGAGGAAGATCGCGCATAAGAACGTTACTCTCGGA
>QRAM01000293.1:100671-111497 GCA_013436055.1 Halocynthia roretzi | reverse complement strand
TTTACAGTTGCCTTGTCAAACTGAAAATTTGTCAGAATCTTTTTAGGAATGTTATAAACATTCCTTGAAAGTTTCGTAATATTCTACCCGGGTAATCGATGATAATTTTTGTCTTGAAATACGGATATCAATCTTTTTTGACCCAAAATATATGTACCTCCTCTTTGGGCCCCACACATCCACACATTAAAGTTGTCAAAGTTAAACTTTGTCAAATTTTTATTAGCAATACTATAAACAATTCCTGAAATTTTTGTTCCGAAATTCATATTTTATCAATGTCAATTCATGCGTCGAAAATTCCCTTTTTTACCCAAAAAATCATGTTCCTTCTGGGCCCCCACGGGCCTTTACAGTTGCCTTGTCAAACTGAAAATTTGTCAGAATCTTTTTAGGAATGTTATAAACATTCTCTGAAAATTTTGTCTTGAAATACCGATATCAAACGCCATAACTGATGTATGCGAGTCCTGGGCCCCACGGATCCTCACACTTTGTCAGAATTTTAATTTTTATAGTGTTACAGTTGGCAATCTACGTCGTGTAAGATTTAGAATCAGAAAGTTGAAAGTTATTTCTCGTCGGGTGATCTTGGTGAAAAGCCACTACACCGCGTCAAGGTGTCACCCTGTGTAGTGGATCTATTAAAGAATAAACCCTCACACAGGTAGACGGAAATCACTGCGTGAGGTAAAGACTTGTATGTAAAGTTTGGAGTAAAGCCGTTTTTTAATCGTAGCGTCGCATATACTTTAACGTTATTTAGCCTTGCGTGTCCTTCTGATTATTTTTATATCCTAAGTTTTATCTCTTAGTTTCCTTTCGCCCTTCAAACAAAGGTCACATTCCCAACGCACGGCTGGTACCTTACATTCGTCGGGCACAGTCATTGGTAAACAAGGATAATGATACGAGTCATTGCATTCAGTGCAAGTAATCATGGGCTTATCCCAATCATCCCAACCCAATTTACAATGACAATATACATCTACTAAAATTGTTTTTGTTTTGATGCTGCGTGGTAAAGTCGGCTTAAGCTTAAATAACGGTTTAAATGATTTATTTACCAGCATCCGCGTAACGTCTGATCGAATACTCCCCTCGTAACAAGTCACAATTTCTGGTTTCACACCTAAACAAAGCGTCATGGCAAAACAAATCGCAAATAAACCGCAGTTACCAGAATGAACAGTTTGTCGTTGGACTGGGGGGAAATTAATTTGATATCGGTTGAAATCGGCCGTAATAGTTTTGAAATTGCAAAAGTATCGAGTAATTAAAATTCCCGGTACTCGCTATCATATACATTTACGGTATCTGGTTCCGTGTTAAATATATTTGATACCGTCACCCAATGATTACCATGAACAAACACTATTTGAACGAAACGAGAATTTGGTGTATATATTGCTGGCGTATAAGCTATATCATAAGCGTTACAACTCTGCAAGCCGTCCACTCCCGGAAATTGTAAATTTAACAAGTGCATGGCGTAATCGATTGCACTATCCTGTAACCATTATTCATGAGTTGAAAATCTTTTCCAATCTTTACGTTGCAAGGAGCGCTGTGGGTTGATTTTGGTCGCGGTGAAGCGCTTGGTTAAATTAGTGAAATGTGTGTGACATTCCGCGTCGGTCACCTGTACATTTTCGCCGCTTAGGTTAGCATTATCTATATTAGACGCAGACTTTTGCAGGGACCAAGGCTTACTCGTACCCTGTGTATATTTTCCTTTTGTTGGATCATTTAAACTATTGGAATTGTTTACACGTTTAATCCATGTTTCCGTCTCCGTACCAGGCGTTTCTTCTTTAATGTTAACAACAGCTTTTTCGCTCGATTTTGCGGCGGCGGTGGCGTCATGTCGAGATCTCTTATTTACGCGAGTCGGAGCGGCCTCATTTACTGGTTTCTTTTTTCTCCTAGCGTTATCGTTGAAATCCCGAATGAGCGCATCGTGGATACCTTCATATTTTATCGCAAACTCGTATAAATCTTTGCAGCGTTTTCCGCGTAACCTAACCGCTTTTAAATCATATTGTCTCTTTTCCATTACCCCCTGTGTACGATTGTCTCTGGTTAAGTTTTGGTAAGGTCTAGTCCGCAATTTTTCGAATTTTTTTCCGTATTTTATATATGCTTCACTTTTTCCGCGTTTACCAAGATTTCCTATCATAACTTCCGTCCATAGACAAATTTTTGGTAACCAATTTTTAACGAATTTTGTTATTAGCTCTGGGCAATAATATTCCTGTGTTATTGTTTCGTTTTCGAAATCGTCATGGCACCTTGTTAAACTAATCGCATGTTCAATTTCTTCAAGTAACTCTATTTGAAACGGGTTTTCGTGTTCCAGTGGGCAAGGACCTAAGTCGCCTAAAGCATCATCAAGATGTTTGAAAGTTGATGATTCAGTAGAATCACCACAATTATCAGGAATGTCAACGTGTTGAACTAGATCAGAGATTTTTTGCAAATTTTCATTAGCCTGTTCTATAGATTTCGTATTGAAAAGAATCGTCATGTGGAAGAGAATGTCCTTAATCTTACTTAAATCACCAGTACTCGCGAGCAAACCAATCATATACATTACTTTTTGATAGTGCTTTGGTAGCATTCTAGCCAATTCCCTAGCGTTTTTCATTATGTGACTCGTACAAAGGTGTAAAAATGGATACTGGAACATTACCGGAGTGCCTTTTCCTTTTAAAATACAGTAACAGCGATTATAATAAGAAACCAAATCACCTCCCATGTATGTTGTAATTAAGGATCGTATAAGCGCCATGCTACCATCGCAAATAAACAGTTTCACTGATGATGATTTGAACTGAGTTATTTCATCCTTTTTGAAAGCATTCAAAAAATGGGAAATGGTTGGAATATCATGTCGGTTGGTTACACATGACGCAACGGCGAGTGGGGAGAAGCCCTTATTGGGATTACGTATCACAATTTCATATGCGTAGATAGGTTTTTTATCACTGATCGCGGTAACTACGCCTCCGGTCGCGTCGATGTAGGCTACATCTCTTTTGGCGAATTCATGGAATACTCGTAACGATTGTTCCGACCACATCATAATGCACGCGGGGAGTTGACCAATCTGTTGTATTATAGGGAGTTGAATTGTACAGGGAACTGATGTTGGTAATGTTGTAACCAGATGGTAGTGGAGAACATAACGATAACGGAATATGTTATGTAGTGATGATATATTGATGTATAATGGTGGGAGACTGTGAAGCCCTAGTATCTCTTCCTAAACATGATATTTAACGGTGGGAAATGTTACTGTATAGAACACACAGGGAATATAGAGATACGCCGACTAACGAAGCGGCGGAGTTGATAGGAATAGGTCTCAGGACATGGTGAGACGAGGAGTTGGCTAGCAAAGGGCTAGAGTGGAAATAAGTCTCGTGAAATTGGTTGAGACAAGAAGTGTAAGATATACTGGATGAAACTGTAAATAATAATACGATTGTGATTGGCGTATTTGACTGTAATTAGTTCGTAGCATCAAGTTTGTGTTGATGATAAAAGCCTGTGAATAGAATTGAAGTGTACATACAAAAACGTGTATCGATTTATACCTACAAAGAGGCAACATTTAACCGAAGTATTACGTTTGTTTTTACGCAATCTTCTGAGTATTGGACGAAGATAGCGGAGTTCCTCCTTGTCCCCCCGAGTGTATTTGTAGCGGTTCAAACGACAAAACTAAACTAACAATAAACTACAACCATAAACTGAGTCGCAACATTGGTGACCCCACACAAAAGTTGAATCGCAACAGTATCATACCTTTAATATGTACATTGGGGCAATTATCAATTTGACGCTGCTGGAGTAAACGCAAAGATTCAAAAACGCAATCGCTGGGAGGATTTATTTTATTCGCTGGGCTTCTGACATTTTTCAAAACGCTCATTGGGAGTGCGTCATCGCGATTCCCGGATTTATACACGTCTTCTGTTAATTTTCCTAGATTACGCAGATAATGTTCTCGAGGCTTTACGTTTTCCAATTTCTCTTGCATTAGCTTTCGACGATCACCCTTTAAATATTGGCTTACACGGGTTGCATGCTCAATTTTACCGGAATATCTTACATTTATTTCGCGATCCCCTATCAGGTGGCAAGAAACTGAGAATTTTCTCTCACACGGTTCGTTACGGCAGTAACCATGACAATGGAAACTCCTTGTCCGACGTGTGGACTTAGAAGATATTACGTGGCGAATAATACCAAATGTACAATATTGATTGCTTTCTTTCAGTCCTTTTCTGATAATATCAGTCCAGTTTTTATTTGTAATGGTGCGATCTACGACGGAATCCTCTGTCAGACTCCACTCTGAAGAAGTCAAAACAAATCTAGAATCATCTGTAGATGAATTTATGGGTTCCCAGTGAACAGAACTACCGCTTGACGGTCCAAGCGACGTTCTCCGTTCGATAGAGAGCCTTCCTCGTTTTTTTGCTCGCATACAGGAGGCTGTGAATTCTCCTTATTGGGATTCGATCGATGCGTGAAATTATCAGTTAACGCAATTTCATTATGGTTTAATTTCCAAAAGTGGCGCAAGGATTTTACGATTTTAGTTGATTGTGCTTTCGTTAGTCTCGTAGAAAAAAGAGCACGGGCGAGTTCTTTCCAACAGGATGGTTGGTCCGGGTTGAAGTTATCGATTGAAGCCATCGCTTGTTTGAATGCTTGCATGTCAATTTGTTCACTTTGATACTTAGCACCACCGCCAAACAATGTGGAATACAGACGCATAGGCAGAATCATTTCAAAAATTGCTAGTTTACGCTTACTTTTTAACTTTTCTTTTTTAATGGCCGTTGGAACAATCAGTCGCTGAACAGGTTTAACGGGAGAAATCATAAGACTATTATCGTCAAAGATATCCGGGTTGACCGCGTTCCTATTTTTGAACTCCATACTTTTAATGATAATCGGTTTAACGGGGGAAATCTCCTTTCTGTTATCCACGGACGATGGTGACGCGGTTGTCGAGTAAAATTCCATACTTTCAAATGAAGGTGTAACTACATCAACAGGTTTGATAGGAGAGATATTTACATCAATGGGAGTTGCACAGGACCGATCCGCAATTACAGGCGTAATAGGCGAAATTACACGCGCTGGATTTGAGCGATCATGCAGCATTTTATTACGAAAACTTAACTTTCTCGACTTGTGTCCCCTTCCTTGTGTCGATTCACTTCTGTCGTCGGGCATTGTCAACGTTTGATATAGGTTATGCGAGACTACGTAGATGAGTATATAATACAGAGAACTTGAATGAAAGTCTTTTCCTCAAGCAGTCCTGCAGTCTTGCGTACATCACTTATGGCGTTTCCGTCTTTCGTACATCAGTTATGGCGTTTGATATCGGTATTTCAAGACAAAAATTGTCATCGATTACCCTGGTGGATGTTGACAAAATTTTCAGAGAATGTTTATAATATTCCTAAAAAGATTCTGACAAATTTTCAGTTTGACAAGGCAACTGCAAAGGCCCGCGGGGCCTGAAGGGAGGGGCATGAATTTTTGGGTCGAAAAAGGGAATTTTTATCGCACGAATTGACCTCGATAAAATGTGAATTTCGGGACAAAAATTTCAGGAATTGTTCATAGTATTGTTAAGAAAAGTTTGACAAAGTTTAACTCTGACAACTTTACTGTGTGGACCTGTGGGGCCCAAAGACGAGGTACATATATTTTGGGTCAAAAAAGATTGATATCCGTATTTCAAGACAAAAATTATCATCGATTACCCCGGTAGAATATTACGAAACTTTCAGGGAATGTTTATAACATTCCTAAAAAGATTCTGACAAATTTTCAGTTTGACAAGGCAACTGTAAAATTGGCTGGGACAGATATTGGGCACATTTAGCATAATAATTGATTTGTGTTTATTATTTTTTTAAGAATTTTAAAAATTAAATTTTTATTGCAAAATGTTGCAAGACACCAGAAATTAATAAATATATTAATTTTATTCCTGTACTATCAATACAATCAGAGAAAATAATTATTCACTATTCCGGGCATAATTGGCATTGCCGCCCCAAACTGTGTGATAGCCAACTGTGTGATAGGATTACTTGAGTCTTTGCTGCCGCACACTGGTTTATTTTGTTTACAGGTCGGTTTTTTAGAAATACCGATATGCATACATGCATAGTGACATTACCAAGTATCCACAATATGAAACTCAATTTAGTAGTTGAAAATTTAATGAGATTGGAATTCGATGATCGGATTTGATAGAAATTTCGAAAGCAATATCTTCCTTTATATGTCGAGGTCTGCCGATTATTTTAGACAAGTTATAGTTGTTGAATGTTGACTTCAATTTTGATATTGAAGTTAACTATTAGATTAGAGAGTCAGGCAGAAGAAGGTACTAGGTTAGTAGTGTGGTTTCTCTGAGAACCTGGTAAGGTAATGCCAAGTTTGCTGAGGTTAAGGTTTTTTAACACTAATCCTATCTCTCAGCTAAGCTAACTAAACGTTTTCTAGGGACCACACTACTCAATTAGTGCCTGGCTTTGAAGCAATGATTGAATAATGATTTACTGTGACAGCAATGCATCTCCAGAGTTACGCATAGAAAGTGACTTGTTTGTTATTGTTTAATAACAAAGTTACATATTCAAAAAGAGTTCAGATAAATATCAGTCATATGACTGATCTTTTGTGTTGTTAATGCCACTACCAGACTGTAGTGTTCAAACATGATTAAACAATCATGCTCCAATAAATACGTTATATATTTATAATATACAATACATTGACGGTTGAATAACATGAAATCTGGGTCGCACAATTGCTAAATAAAGACTACATGGAGATCCACAAAGTGTAACTTTTCTAATAATATACAAGATACGGATTAGAATTTTTTCAAAATTTTCAATAACGCACTTTTAGGAGAAATGCTGGATTATGGGTTGTAGTTCAGGATTCTATATTTCTTTGAGTCCTGTATTACAATTGACTGAACTTGTCATGCTGTCCAAACCATTGTATCCCATTAATTGCGTACCACTATCTAATAATGAAAAATCCACACATCACACTCACATGGAAATAAAGTTTCAGCAAATTTGCTAAGAAAAATATCCGGCTGCAGTAACTAAATTATAGGCGAATAGCCAAATCGAAGGTGCGAGTATAAAAAGTACTGTATTTTATTAAATTACTTAATTTAACTTTTGGAAAAAATGGAGACAAAGAATGAGAATGTATGGCAACCCTACTATACCATTTCTGCTAGTTCAAATAATTACCTTTTTTTAGCAGATAATAATTTATTTTCACTGCAGGTTATTGTATTGTATCTGTAGCCCAATGTAAACTAATTAAAAAATGTGGTATAATCTGGAATGTGACGGTTGTTGTTCATGCTCAAGTTCCATGGTGCATCAAGTTTTACAAATGAATGAATAACTGTTGTCTGCAATCATATACTATTACCACATATTGAAGACTGAAAGTGTTGGATGTTAAGACTAAACAATGATACTACGTGAGAATATTACATCAGCCGCCTGGATATTCCCTTTTGTGCTTGGGATAATATCGGTCGTTATCATCATGTTTTGCGTGCGGAAAAAAAAGTAAGTATTATAATATAATCTTATGGAATAAATCATTCGAAATATATCAATCTTCTACTTTTCTCTGTTTTCTTTCTGTTTTAGAGTTTGATCCAATAACATGTAACAATCTTAGAAGGGGGTAGGGTATTTTGAAAAAATTAGTGAGTTCACAAAGAGCGCTGATTGATAGAAAAACAACATCAAGTTCACTCTCTACTATTTTAAGAAAGATCATTATTCACAGACATGTCCAACAACATATACTACCATTTTCTAGAATACCACCTCCCAACAAGCCCAAGTTAGTGAGATATATACAAAATGGACAAGAACAGGATTTGTTAGAATTGAAAAATGAAGAGAAAACATCCACAAATGGACACAGTACTCAGTCTCTTGAAGATCAACGAGAATCACAGCGTCTATCATCTCATTCAAGTAAATGTGACCATTAAAAATTTTATCAATGAAGTTTATTCCTGTCAATAAGGACAATATATCATTATTTATTGATTTGGTTCCGTACTAATAACCTGGTCGCAAAGGGAATTGGTCGGTAGACAAACTCCACATAACAACCATTATCTACTCCAACGGCCTGAATCATATCTTCATATATAGTATTTATGTCAACTCAAAGGTGGAAGAGTTCACACGAGTATGAAAATTTACCAATTATTGTTTTATATGAATTATTCAATTACCGAAATTCGGAAATTGGAAGTCCAGATTTGGGATGCACTGAAAAGCAAATTGGCCTCTGGGAATAATTACACTGGTCATCGGTTTAGTTCTTTTGTCCTGGGAAATAATAAATGTTTCTTGTGTATTTTCGATAATAATAATAAAAAACAAGAATGGCGAATCATCAAAACTGATTAATCGGCCAAAAAGTATATTCGCTATTCAAAGTATTCTAGATGGACTCAGATTTAATTGTGTGTTGTATATTTTTTAAGTGCATTCAAACAATGTTATAAATCATTCAATTCTATGAGCCTGGTAAAATATCAGGGTCAAAATTGGGGGGGGGGTAGCATTAAATTCAAACATCTGCTTTCTCAACACTACAACAGGTAACTACGGTATATGTTTTTGCCGCAGCTATAAGGAACATCCTTTAACTTTGGAAGAACCATGAAATACTGATATTCATGAATATGGCTGACAGCCATTGCCATTCCTTGTGGTAGCACCATCTACTGGCATGCTGTCGAGTATAGTAGTTACGCTGACAAACTGTTGACATTTCCTTTTTTTGTGGCTTTCCAAAGAACAGTTGAACCTTATTAATAATGTAACCGTGGGACCTAGCCATGACGGGAATTATTTCATGAATTTTCTTTCATGTTCAGCGACTTCTTCAAAATGTGACAATCATTTTTACCCTCTTCCGTACTTACCTATTATTTTTAGGAATGTTGTAATGCGATGGTAAATGCCTTTTCTGTGAAGTATGACCAGACTTCTCCTCGCCTGATTAAGCATCGGGTATCCGCTGTATTTGTACCATAATAACTTTATTGCTACCCAAACTCCATTACAATAGGTAATAACAATTGATACCACATATTAGAACTGTGGATTTCCCGTATATGATGAAAACACTGTAAACTATTTAGTCACGACAATACTCTAAATGTATGCCTATTTTTCTCTCTTCATTAGTAGAACGTTTTGTTTCGTTTCCGAACTACCATTCTTGTTTGATTTTTGCTGTTCTGTTGCTTTTTTATGTCAATTTGATTATTGAAAGGTAGTAATACCGGCATAGCTAATCATTGCAGTGGTCTATTGTTTTATTTATCCCCTATACCCCCTGTTGTAAATATAAATTTCTCAAATACTATACAGTAATATATTTATTAAAAAATCTGTTAGTTGGAAGTTTTTCATACTGCGTAGTGGTTCCGAATACAAACATACCAAGCACAGGTCACAATTAAAATATCTATCCGGAGCCACTGAGCTGCTCATGGCTCAGATAACAATTCCTTTTCTTATTACATATAGGACTGGGCTTTGTTATTTGGTATAAAGCAATGAACACCAGACTGTATTGAGAATTGACATGACATGTGACAGTCCTCATTGAACTACATTACCTTATATGTCTAACGTTTGCTATTCATACCATTTATAATAGTTTTTTATATATTTAGTGCACAATGAACACAGAATATTGCCAGAAATACCGAAAGGTTCCAGTCAAGAAAAGGATATTTCAAATGGCAATCCTGGTGAACGATCCTCAGTCAACACCACAGGTGTGTTATACCTTTGTGAGGTTTATATATAGAGAGCTTTTGTTTAATATTGTGAGTCCAATTTCTCAACTTTAATTGTTGGGAGAATTTTCAAGATTAAGGACAGTAACTGCTATGTGTGATTGTCCAGTATTATATGTTATTATATATTATATTAAACTCCCCAAACATGGATTTTACTATCGGACAGGCCGCATCCTAGGAGTTTTTTGGTAGCTGCTTCTACTTTATGCGCAGTGCTGCGGGGTTCCAATATTTTATTCTCAAAAACTGCTCCATGCTTTTAACAATATCATGGGTACCCATTTTTTCAACCACTGACACATCAGGGAAAACTTACACCCTAATCCTAATGCTAAACTTTATTGAGTGGGATTCTCTTTATTAAGTTATTATATATATATATTATTATACTAATATTTGCTATTGGGCTAGGATTAGCATATCTGTTCTTTGATGATACCAAAAAACTATACGACGAGGGGAAATGATATTATTCACACAATTTATACAAAATACCAGACTGGACAACATTGCCACCTAACCCCAACAGTTCAACCCTTAGACATCCCGCAATTTTGTTGACCTCCATTCAACTACCCAGGTATTATAGCCCCTTTGGAGTGTCTATTGGGGCCCTTAGAGGTCAATATCGACCACTTTGAAGACCCCCCCGACCGGAATGATGCAAGGGTTCTATAATTTGTCCAGGTATCATAAGGAGGAGCAATAAACACAGTATTCCTCTGTTTTTTTTATTCCAAATGATCTATTTGATTGTTTATTCTCGATAAGCATTAATGAAATAGAAGGATGAAGGATTTTTAGACTGTCACAATTCTTGTAACAGTTTAGACCAGAGCTTCACAAACTTTTCCAGTTGGTGACACACTTTTTGAACATACGTAATTTCGCGACACAGCAATTCAGTTTT
>QRAM01000293.1:72893-100648 GCA_013436055.1 Halocynthia roretzi | reverse complement strand
AATCCCTTATGAGAGATACTGATACATAAATTTTTTTGAATGTCCGCGACACACCGCACTGCAGACGTCACGCAGTTCGGAAAGCATTGGTTAAGACAGATAATCATTATCATAATCTATTATTCTCATATATGCATGTTTATTTTATGTTGACATTAAGTGAACACTGATGAAATAATCAGTAAACTGATAAATATTAAATTCACAATCAGAAAAACATGTTTACCGATTTCTAGTTTGACTGGTAATTTTCGAAATAGTATGCATTCCAAGAGAAATATTTTGATAACATCAGAGGAGCCATATCTGATACATTCTCCTTGCTAGTATACCTTAGTAGATTCAGTTAAACGTTGTGTAGAGCATAATTGAGAATTAATGCGGGCTTGTAGCAAGAGTTATATATCTTGTTTCAAATATTTCTGGGCTTTATTTGTATGCATTTTTTTGCCAAAAAAGTTTTCCAACTCTGTTATAAATATTTTTTTCTAATTTCCGCAAACCTTTTTTTGAAATAAAGTACTGCAATACTGAATACAGATGAAACCTGATATTCACATCAGCTACTAATTATCCTTGAAAAACCACCACATGTGTCAAATTATATACAGTGCCCAACATATGTTTAGTCAGCAAGGAGGCAAGATAGGCCTTGATATTTTACAGTTGTTTACCCTACCCTGTAAAAAATGACCGAAATAAACAAGTGTAAACATATTTAAGTTTTATCTTGTGCTGTTTCTGACAACACACCAATATATTCATAAATGAGCTTCTAGGTTATCTGCAAATAAAACTGATCACAAAGCTCTCCTTACGTAAGCTGCACAAGTGTATGCAGAAAAACAATTATTAGCATGCATATCTCCAACTAGCCATCAATGGATATCAACTTGAATTTAAAGGAGAACAATTGCCATTGCTTTATAATTTCGTGCAAAATGATAGATAAAAAGGTTTTATAGTGAAAAATTCAACCCAGGCCAAATTTCAGAGAGACAAATTATTGAATATTTATATTACAAGTGGTTTCTTCAGATAACATAAGCTGAATTTCAAGGTTTTATCTCACACCTGTTGTATAAAACTTCCCGCTCCAAATCATATGTTGTTAAGAGGGTGTTAATATCCATGTATTAGTAATTTGTATAGATTTTATGGTCATTGTTATTGATATCTGTTCGTAAGACATTTTTGGTGTTGTTTTTAAGACCATAGTGTCATTTTGAAGACTGTATTTACTTCATTAGCAAAATGTAATAATGTGATACATCTGAAAGAATAGCGTAAATCTATACCGTTTTGAATGAAAATTCTATGTTATGAAGCCCACACGTTTGGCATCACTGCGATTATTAATGTTACATCCTGTTGCTATTATAAGGACTGCTTATGTTTGTACGATTTGTCACTATGACTAGTTAATTTTGTTATATCACAAGTTTGTTCTCCACAATTGAAAAAAACATGAGGTGTGTGCAAGAAAACAAGGAAACCTTTCCTTTCTGATTGTTTTATAGGGAATTTCCATTTTCTGCTTTTTTGATTTTCATTCAACGACTTATGTTCTGTTTCAGTTTCCGTATCTGACAGTACACACCGTTCTAATTCAAGTCCAAAAAAAAATCGACGATTGCCCGCACTGCCACCGCCTGGATCGCCGCTTGACAATTGTAACAATGTAAGTTCTTGAAATATCATAAATCCCAGTTTATTGATATCTATTCATGGGTATGCAATCATTCGAATAGGAATTTCTTTTTTTGGAAGTGTGGTTTATGGGCTTAAAATCCACTTATTTTGGTGGTCATCCGTACTACCCTAGTTAAATTTTTTTTCATCCAACGCAAAAAATGGAAATACATATTAAACGCGAGCGAAAAAAGAGAAATATAATGGAATATCGGTTGATATTCTAGTATCATGAATTTTCTTTCTTGTACAGTTCTTTTCAGCCTGGTATAAAATTTCGCCTTGTTTCAGGGGATAGATGCCACATATGAGGATTTGAGAGATGATCAGAACTGTCAAACCACTGCTACTGCTGAAACCGTAGGGAGTGGTGATTCTGAACTTTATGCTAAGGTTCGAGTTTTTCTTGAATCAGATTTCCCGCTATATTATAATTTTGGTGTTTGTTTTAATATCAGGTGTCTGAGGACTTGGTCAAAGATGACTTCGACCTTTATGCACAGGTTGATTCCGGGCAAACATCTGAACCAGATATGGTATAGTGATAAATCGCTGTAATTATTTTTATTATTTCCACATCTGTGATATAAAAAATGATTTTGCAATACTAAAAATCAAGTATACAGTATTAAGGGATACATGTGGATGAAGTGCAATGTAATAGATAGATAGTCTTAGGTGTGTTTGAATACAGATTAGTGGGAATGTGTTGCTGTCGATGAAACGAAAATGAATTATTTCCATTTATGGGGGTTTTTCTGTTGAAATGAGTTGCCTTCACATGCCCACTTCAACTAAGGGACAATTAAACTTGAAGTACTGTGCTCGCAATTGAGTTACTGCTGAATGAGGATGTAGATTGTAAAATATGTGTATTCGCTGAGGTATAGCGAAATTGATTGCTAGCTGATGTCATCAATTTCTGAAATTTAAGGGAATAGCACATGCTCAATTTACCACGCTTCTCCGACCAAGCGCAGTCTGCACTCGTTCAATTCACATGTTTATCTCGGAGCAGTAACATCCCGTGCGTTTTGTGCTAGTTAATCATTTGTGTTTCGGTCATTTTTTGGATTTATTTCGTGGTAATTCTTTGTTTTAACAATGGGTCCGAAGAAAGTAAGTGCTATATCGCGGCAGCCTTTGATTAAAATAGTAGAACGGAAGACGTTAGTTTTCCTTTGCTTAATTCCATTTCAATTATTCAGTTGTCCGTTATTATGCTTAGGACTTGAGATTATATCGTGTAAAGAATTTTGAATTTCCTTTCTCTTTTCTTTCGTGACGCATGTGATGGTGTCCCATAATGCTTTACGTAAAGTCACGCGTTATTCCAAGCGTATCCCCCTTTTAGATGCCTTGGTACCAGAAAACCGTAAAATCGTGAAATCCAGGATGCATCAGGTCCCAAGGAAGTCCGAACTAATTAATCACGCAAAATGGCTTTTTGAACAGAAACGTACAGTTAAAATTAAAATAACAATACATATGTGTACATGTAATAAAGACATAAGAGATTATACAAGAAATGATCGCAGCGACGTCGACGTTGTTCGGTTGTATTGCTGTGCCAAGTCCACTAGTCCTCCTTTCTTATGTTTTTTCTATTATTGCACTCTTCACTTCTATTGTGATAAGATTTTTTTCTTACCACTATCACTACCAATGGTTAACACAAAATTAATCCAAATTATGCACGAAACACGAAATATTCACTAGCACAAAACGCTCGGGACGTTACCGCTACAAAATAAACACGTGAATCAAGCGAATGCAGACTGCGCTTGGTGAGTAAAGTGCAGTAAATTGAGCATGTGCCCTTTCTTTCTTTTCTCTCTTTCGATACAAATCGATGAGTCAGCTAGAAACGCTATTTATTGACTCCCTTTACCTTGCCATTGTGTACTGACGATCTGTACTCGTCGTATGAAGCAAAAATATTCACAAATGGCGGCTCGTATAACGAGTTTCTCGTCTTATAAGTCGCTCGTAGTATGAGGATCCAGTGTAATTGGTTCAGTACTGTATTTATGTAAATGTAAATATCCAGTGCTCTCAAACCCCCCCCCCCTCCGATTTTTTTCCCCTCAAGAGTTCATAGCGCCAACAGGGGAGCGGTAATTCCCACGTTGAGACTGTAACTACACCTAATCATTAGTTGAATACACAATTCCGGCAACATTGATATTTTTTCAAATGTACAGTATCAGCAAACATGTTACTTGTGGAAACTATACATGCTTTCAATGGTAACAAACAGACAAAGACATCGTTATTCACGGTTATTCCCGTGGTACGAAAAATGTAAAGGACCATTGTATCCCATCATCTCTTACCTAAGTGTTGACTTTTCGCAACTGAAAAGTTGAGTTCATTCAAACACGCACTTGCAAATTGCAAATTTAAATATTTCAAACAAAGTAGTGTTTCTTTCATAATGATGTAATAAGTAGTTGGGCATTAAATAAATTGCAACCGTGGTATTACCAAAGCATGCCTGGAATATTTTAAATGTAGAACGAATTATTCAGCATTCAAGTGTTATGAAATATAAAAGCATATACAGAAAAATACCTTTTGTCCGGTAATAAATGGTATTATCATAATTTGAACTTTTTTAGCTGTTTCTCATATGTTTCATAGCTCTCTCAGGTATCTCTATGTTGCGTAATACTGCATGGCTTCACATTTCTCACAGAAAAAGGTTGCTGCTACGCAAGTTAATCCACAGCAGAAATCAGAGAGCACATCAACACATAGCAGTGAAGATAATCTGATGGATGGTCAAACTACTGTTACTTATGCATCTGTTGATAAAATGAAAAAGACGCTCTCTGTGCATCGTAGTGACCCTCCATCTACAGGTAAAACAGTGCTGCATTCCTTGTAATATCCAAATAATTGAAATCCATCGAACTGTTGATAATTGCGATTGAAAAAATTTGTTGTATTATTCCTCATCCATCAGGAAGCAGTTGCCTCATATGAATATTTAACGAAAAACAAACCTGAATTTGTTTTGGATAACGATATTTATTTATTTTTCAAATTTTCCCTAGATTTTAATAGATATCAATATCAAAATTTACCCCCGCACCTGCTACCTCATAGAAACAATTCCACAAAGTTTTAGGAGAATCTGTGTACCAAATATGATCTCATCCAGTTGCAAACAAAAAAGTCAACATTACCGTTGTTGTATTGTTATAAAATTTTATGCTCATTGTTAGTTTCTGTGTTCCTAAATTTTTATTTGTGAGGAAAACAATGTGTGGGAGTTAAAAGAGTGGGGAGGCCTTTTCTGTTCACAAAGAATATTATTATTTTTTCGTTGTATCAGTGCTAAATAGTACCAAGAAAATTTGCATAAATAGAAATATTTTTAGTGGCAACCACACCTCCTTCATTCCCTCACCATTAGTTAATGAATGTGTCAATGAATGACTAAGATCCTTTCAGAAGAGTAGATTCTACTCACTCGATACACATATCTGATTGCGGCACCATATAGCATATTTCGGACTTATTGAACCTCTCCAGAGTTTATGGTTTTGATCTCGCTGTCGTTTGAGCAAATTTCATTCATTTAAAAGTGGTGGATGCAATCAAAAAAGCGCTCTGTGGAAGTAGGAAAATCCCCATTTAAATAGTTTCCTCTCTTTTAACTTTTTATACAGCAATATCAACGACACCACCACCTCCAGTACCGGATCGAAACTTTGACGACGAGGAAGACAGTAAATCGAATGTAGATAATTCACAAGCTCCTTCTCATGAAACAGAGAGTCAACAGACTGAACAATTTTCCACTGAACCTAACAGGAGTGAACCTCAAATCAATTCTTCTGAAAATGTAACTGAGGTAAATTGCTTGTCCTAAATATGCAGGGGTATTCATTAAATATCAGAGAGTTGTTAAAAAGAACATCATATATCTATATGTATAACGTTGTTCGATATCTATGCCTTTCTCATCTCAAAGGATGCATGACTTACACTTTTTTTTGCTAAATTCTTTGGTGTCGCACAAAACACTAAGAGAGATCTAGACAGATTTAAGTGTCTTGATAACACACTAGTTAGATATCACAGATTTCAAACACATTTAATCTTATGAAAAAAATTCAATTAAAATATTCAATAACAGCATATTCTCATCACAATATATAAAATGAAGTTGACCAAATTATTTGGGGTTAGGGGTCAGAGTTTGAATTAAAATTAATTTGAAAAAAAAACTAATCTCACCGTAACCCTATTCACAACCTATGAAGTTGACCTCGTACTATAGTAGCATCGACTTATCTGGGCAAAACTAGCTCTCACTGCTAGGAAATGTATATAATAGAAAAACTGTATCTATCTATGATCTCTTTCATTCAATGTCCTTATGATGCCTCCAATATTTCAATTTTCGCGTAGTAGGTATGATTATTCCTATCTATGTTGTTCAGATCGGTCCTGCCTATGATACTTTGTCGGTACGGGAAAGTTTTGCACATCAGAGGTTGCGACAAATGGTAGAAGAAGAAAGGCTGAATAGATATGCCAACACTAACCATGCAATTGGTAATGGTCTACTTGGACAGATTCAAGCAGCAGATTCGGAACAGCCTCAAGTTTACGCTCAAGTAAATGTTTTGGTGGAAATAGAGTATATTTTGGAGTATTGTGGAATTGTGACTTGCACAACTTGCTTGCATAACTTGGCTATATTCAACTCAATAAAATATGCTGCTCACTTGTATGGTATATTTCGATATTTGTTAGAAATATTCCAGTTTGACAATTGAATCTCAGCATTCAGAATATTGTATTGTATATCATCACTGCTTATTATATTGATTCCTAACTTTTTAAAGATACTTTGACATAACAAATAAAATTGAAGAATCTTTTTCGACTAAATTCAGAAATCCCATTTTGCCCCCCCCACTCTTCAGGTATCACATGACCATTATCATTGTTGTGTGATTTCGAGTATATTACATGGAAACCTTGTTTTGGTCAGGTATTTCATGTTATTTCTGAAATTTCACAGTTAGGGATGGATGTTGGGAATGTTTGGAGCTATTGACAAATTAAGGAATTTCATGAAATCACTAGTTTCAAAATCTACATATACCCCTATATTAAGATTCAAATTCAAATTTATGATGATGACTAATTGACCTTTTGCAAAAACCCTAAACCACCATGTCATTTACTGAGTATGATGTCAGTAACATTTGTAAATGTCTCCCACTCTCGAGGTGCCACCCTCTTCCCTCATCAACCTTCAATACAACTGGAATAATTTGTATAAAATTAAGGACACAGACGTAGCCTAAAAATAATATATGTGGGGATACCGAATTAGAAATTATTCTTGTTGTCAATGTGTAAATCTTTTTCAGATTGAAGAAGAAGTTACAGAAGCTGTGTATGAGAGTGTCAGTGCCCCTGGGTCAGCAGATGGCACGGTCGGAATCACCGGATCAAATTTTCGAAGGCATTTAAATAACCAAGAAGGGGGCTATGTCACAATACAAAATGAATCTACTTTTCAAGCACCCTCCGGAGGGACGATTGTCGAATAAATCTTGCATCAAAAATGTCAATTGATGGTGAGTTGAACTATTCAAATCGACCCCTCAATGCTAATGTATGAATTGTGAATTGCATGTCAGGCTTTTTTTGGACTGCATTTTCAGTTGATCAGCAACTGTTTCTGTAAGAATTATTACCACTGTCGCCTCAGCTTGATGGGTTACGTTTATTTTACCTTGCGCATTTTAGCGTTGCCACGGTATACTAGTGTATAAACGTATATGATACTAACCCAATAATCCAATGCATATTCTACCGCGTTAGCATCTTATATACCCTATGCAGTTTTTATGGCTTATTGACATTATTATTACTATTCAAGTTTTATTTTGTCTTGTCCTGTGTATTATATTTGCTCAAAGGTATATGTATTATGCTCAATAATAAGTATTAGAGCAGTTTGGTTTTTATTGGTAGAAGTTTCGAATTTGTACTGTATAGGATATTGTATAGGGCCCTTTATTTTGCCTACATCCATTGTAGCGATGACTCATGCATGATGAAAATCTAGTTAGATGGCTTTCAAAATATGTGTCTGACCTTTATGAATTGTTTTTCATGGTACGTTTATAAATGCCATATCAGATACTTGAGCTCAGGGGAAGGGAATCCTGCAATCCAGCTTTGATCATGCTTTTCCCTTTGTTACCTTCTATAAGTTAAGGAAACCGATCAATTATTTGTATTGGTCAAGAGTGAGGCATCTGTCTGATCATTTAATCCATTAGAAAAAAAATCAGAAATTTAAAATAAAATCTTTTTGAGGTTTATTATTTTCCTATATAAACATTGTATCCTCCTACCCCACTTATTAGTTATTGTTGCTATATTATCCTTTTTGTTTTTCCCTTTCTACAAATACTGTTGCATTGTAGTAATTATGAACATATAAATTGATTGATAATGGAAGTATAAATAAAAATACTTTGTTTCACAGTCATAGTTAGCACTACAGGGCTGTGTTGCCTCAGGTGCCACAGTTAACAATTTTTAGTTTACATTAGGAGATATTTACCAGAATTACAAGAATTTGACAAATCCGAATCTCTAAAATGTAGGACTTAAAACATGTCAGTTATTCATTCTCATTCAATCATTATTATTACAAAATTACATGAGACTGTTATCGTTATTCGTATTTTTCTATTTTTTATGGACCACAAGCGTTTTACTTTTTTGTTATAAAATGTAGCATTAAATTAAAGTTCTGTAGTTTTTTACAAAAGTAATGATCAAAATTGGTTGACTTTAGGGCATGGGGTCTTAAACGTTTTGGGCTGCGCCCTCCTTACATCTTTGAAAAAAATTCACGTCCCACTGACATTGACCGCAGCTCCCAACGGGCCGCAAAAATTCAGTTTGCGTGCCGCACTTGGCTCGCGGGCCGCAGGTTGCAGACCTCTGGACTAAATAATCAGCGTAAGACTTCCATTGATTCAGTAGAAATCAGTTAAAAATTTTTAAACCTTTTACCTTATTGTCATTCAACACCCCCCTGCAAATCCCTACATGCCTCCTAGTTCAAGAACCCCTTCTTCAAGGCATTTGGTGTGGATTCTCAACACAAAAAGGAGCTAAGAGCTAAATGCATTTATTAACCAAAATTTTGTGAATTTTTACATTTGAATCTGCTACTCGCACCAAACTTGATTGATTCGTGTATCTCCTACATTCGAATGAAAAAAATTCAGGTACAACACCGATTTTTTGGTACCTGTAGTACATATGTACTACAGGTACCAAAAAAGCGATGTGCTTCAGCATATTCACAGCAGAGTATGATGCAGTGTAACAATAAATGAATATGTATGATTACTTATAAATACTGTGTGCCCAACTACCCTAAAAGTCTGGAGGTACTCAAATTATCAATTGAAGTTTACACAAAGAAAACTATATAACTATCTTCAGTAAAGTTGAATCCTCGAACTGTATGTAGAGTAGTAGTGAGCCTTGTATCACTTTTCATGACATTTCTTCCAAGTGAATGAAGTAAGGTATGTAAGCCAGGAATTCGAGTTTAGTAAAAACACCATTAATGTCCTGTAAGAAGAATAGAAAGATGAGAACTGGAAATGTACACAAAATACTATAATATAGCAAACATACCCTTTCAAGCGTAGCCAAGATTTGATTCAGAAGTTTCTCGTCAGAAGTTATTTGCTTTTGCAAAGTCATGTTCAAAATTTCTATGAGAGCTGTCACTCCGATTTGACCTCTGCCTGCGCGATCGACGGAGTTAAACAATTCCTGAAAGCAATTGGGTTATAAATAGGGTTCCAATGCTAGTCGTGCTAATGGATAGATGAGATAAAATATACCGTGTATTGAACAACAGATTCTGAAATGGTTTCAAAATTGCTCTGCTCAATCATCTCGGCTGTGGATGGCCTAAATATCAAGGGCCAATAAATATTTCAAGAACATATTGCATACTCACTCTATAACCCTTTGTATAAACTTCAAAAGTAAAAGTTTTATGTAAAAGTAATAGATCTATCATATTAAAAAAATGATAAAATCCTTCTAAATCAGTATATATGCATTTTGCAAAATTGCCATATCCTCTTACGTCAGATTCTGTATGATTCGTGATAGACAGGTGTAAGCTATTAATTCCTGGAACACAAATTCAGTCTTCTGTGAGCTTATGGAGTGAAGGCATTGTAGATACTCTCTTTGTTTCTCTGTCAAGTTTTCCACAATCAAATTCTCAACATCTTCGAATTTCACCGGCCTTTGATAAAAAGTCCGTACGTAGAAATGGAAAAAATTCTCAAAAAGGGTTGTTATACTTTACCACATATATAGACTTCAAAATATTTAGGCTAAATTAGGGCGATTTCATTATATTTGATTATAAACAAAGCACACTAAAGTAATGCGATGATATCTGAAGCTGGATGGCTTAATTGATCTTAATCATATCCTAAAAATGTATCCTTACGGGCAGCAAAAAATCATGTGGTGGGCTTGCAGTTGGACTGTATATATATATTCCTAGTACCCATTTTGCTTCAATTCATCATACTGTGCCTTTAACAGTTTCTGAACAGATTCTGATATCAGCGGAGCTGTCTGAACTTCAGTGACAGGGAGCAGGGGATTGGTTGCGAAAGCCTCTGGGCTTGCACTGGGTGCCATTAATGATCTTGGGCGTCCGACAGGTGTCTCCATGACAGTTTTCAACTCTGATTTCGCGCGACTAAAAATTTTTGAATTGTTTATAATTTGAAAATTTTTTTTGAGATTCCTTGATTTAAACTTAAAACAAAATAGCTGCATAAAAAAAAGCAAAAAACTCACGCATCTTGTTCCTCCATATCAGGATCAACAAGCTCAATCTTTTCAACTTGTTCATGCATTTTCAAAGTTTGTGGGAAATCAACCTAAAAGGTATAGGAATATCTAGTTGCAGTATATAAGAGTTGGTTTTATTTTTTAAAATGTGTTGCGTGCATTTTCAAGCCCTATGTTTCTTATGAGAGAAACACAGGTAAACATCCCTAACATAATTTATAAAAACTATATAATTTCTCAAATTCGTGATTGTTGTCAGTCATCTGTCGATCTGTCAATCCAATGTCTAAATACTGTAGAAAAAATCATTTGATATGCTTGCAGTAGTATAATAAAAGAGCTTGTTTCGAATCAGGCATTAGGGCATATACGAGCTGAAGGCAAAACTATGCATCCAGTTTTTGTCAAAGCATAAGAGGTTCTTTTATGGAGGCAAATATGAATATCACTTTACTAAAACAGCATGGCAAATACATCACAACCATAGCTATGCCTTTGACAATAATTATTCACCAGAAGTAGAAAGATTTGTGTATTTGGTAACTTTATAGTAAGATTAGATAAGAGCTATCAATTTAATAATATTCAACGCCAAAAGGAGAAAGAAATTATCATTAAATGTTATGTAACATGTCATAATTGACAAAACTTGATGAGGTTAAATGTTAGAAAAAAATATGCAGGGGATTTCAGTAAATCTTAACTCTCATATCGAAGTTGTTTGCTTCATTGGAAATTATTCTAAAAGTGCTTTATGATAAGATTTAGACATATTCTGCCTTCATGATGAATATGTATCATACCGGCGTAGGCACCGTGTCAGTTGAATCTTGATGTTGTATTTGTTTTATCGTTGGACTTGATTCTACATCCTTGTTTCTCTGTATTGTGGAAGTCTGATGATTTATTTGGGATTCTGTTTGAATCAGAACAAGTGTGGTTATATACAGTATAGTGGCAGATATAAAATATGTCAAGTCTAATATTATGAATCAGAAAGTGCCAGTACTTGAAAAACAGGGTTGATATTCCTATGAAAAAGTCATATAGGATTCATAAAAGGATGAGAAAACATATCATGATAATAGTAGGAAGAATTTTCGTATAATCTGATCGGTATGATAATCGGCATTCAAATTCTTGTGGTAAATTCTCTGTGTACCTTTCCCAAGAGAGAAATGGTAGGTTAGCATCACAATTATTAGTTTAAATTTAAGAGAGATTATTCATCTCCCTTTCTAAGAACCGCAAAGTTCAGGAAAGAGTTGATGCTCATGTCAATCGTACTAGTCAGAATCATATGCATATGCTCTAGAGCAGGGGTTCTCAAACTTTTTGGGCTGTTCCCCCCTCATATCTTTCATAAAAAATCCGCGCCCCAATGAAACCACCAAATAAGCTTCCCGCGGACCACACAAATTCGGTTCGCAGGCAGGTTGCCTACCTCTGGGCTATATAATCAGTGTAAGACTTAATTTTTTAAAACCTTCTCCTTATTGACATTCATGCCCCCCCTGAATATCTTACATGCCCTATCTGTGATTGGAAAGCATGTAGTGGAATAGGGAACACAATCCAATGTTGCAAATTATTAAACATAATGTTTACCTTGACCAAGGTTTATGACAGCTGGATATTCAAAATATGAGAATATTTTTGTGGTAGGAAAATGTCAATATGCAAACCTGTGACAGGTGGCACATGAGCTTTAGCAGATTGTTCCGACTGATGCGTCTGTATGCTAGGAGGAACGTCCCATTGACTTGTGTGTGATGCAGGAACCATTGGATGACTGGCCACAACTCCACCAGCAGTAGCTGGATATCGCAGGAAAGCATGTGCATGTCTATTAGGCTGTGGAAGTCCATATGGTCCTTCTGTAGATGGTCTCACTGTCTTCAGTGGATGAATAGTTTGATGAGTCCTATAGGCAGATAAGTTAAATATTAGCGGGATGTGATATTGTTTATCATTGTCATATGATTGCTATATGATTGTGGGTAGTCATGAAAATAGTGGTAAAACGTACGTACGCAGGTAAACGTATTCCTCGTCCTGTGTAGATTTCTCTAGCAGCTGATGGCAACACAAGTTCCTTGAGCTTTTGAACTTCAGCATGTATGCTATAACGTTGAATACGAGATACTTCCTGTCCAAGAAGACCAAAATTTCTCCATCCCCACCTTCAATGACAGATAGAAATGAGACATTAATATGTACACAGAGGCGATCCTTTTGGTACTATAGGTACATCAGGTCACAAAACAATCAAACCAATCTGGGAGTTCTAATGAATGATTTGATATGTTCAGTTAGTTATCCTCATTAATTTATGTGGAGTACATGTACTTGATGGCTTTTCATGTATGTTTCTATTGTTCATTTATCCATCATGTCATTTTTATTGTTCATTAAACCATCATGTCAGGAAGAAAGTATATGTTTATATCACCAAACAAACCAGACTTGAAGAGCTTATCTCATGCACACTAATGCTATTATGACCCCATTAAGCACTGATTTGCTTGGCGCTCTGTTTTCAGGAACATATAATGGGTATTGAGTGGGGTATAGCTATAGACTGTGGTTATGCCTTATGGACCATTAATCTCACCTTTCCTGTCCTATTAACACAACATTCACATGGACCTTACAGTAACGCTTATATAAATAAAATTTAATTTGAAATGATCAAGGGGAATAGTTTTTAAAAACATGTTATAAGCAAAGTATGGTGCAAATAATCATAGATAATTTGGACCAGGTCAATAAAGGTGCCAGACCATGCGTTGCTAGAAAATTGCGTTGCATAAAAACTCCACACAATCCAAGTTACCTGTGTTCAAGCGCCTCACGCTTTCGTTTCTGGCCGCGAACTTTTTTCATCATATCCATTTCTGCTAATAGACGTTGGTTCTGTGACAGCTGATCAGTGAATATAGGTGGAGATTGTGGATCATACTGAAATTCATTTATTGGATTACAAACAAGTCCAGTGAAATGAATTAGGACACCTATGAAATAGTAATTAGGAATTGTTGAAAAATAAAAAATTATACAGGGGGACAAATATGTTGATTTTTATGACACTATTGTCAAAAGGAAGAAAAAGTATGCATAAAAACTCACAATAAGCATTTTATCTATCAAAAACTAATTTCTTGAATTCTTTTAATTACAGTATATCTAACTAAAGCCAGCAAATATATCTATACAGTATAGGCCCCACTTTCCCAAGCCTGTTAGATTCACAACAAAATCGTTTTTATTTGACTACTCATAAAAAGCTTCATTTCAGTTTATCAGCAATCATATTTGAACAATGTGCAGTTGCATATATATCTTACTTTTTTCATGTTATATGCAGGAAGCTGAATAGGGACTATTATCTATTACTATATTAGTGAGTACCTTTCTAAAAGTATATTCAGATTGAATTGGAGAGCGGATTATTCTGAATATACTAGTATATGAGGCTGAACCTTCATGTATATGCTTGATTGGCTACTACACTTCTCACTCAGTGGTAGGATTCAATTTTTTTTTAGAAACGGTTCCTATCATGGTCTGAATTCCTTAATACTTTTGTCGATAGAATGGATGAAGAAAAATATGCAGCTAGTATTGCATTGAATAAGGGAAAACTTAATTTTCCACCAATTGTAATTTTAATAACCGGTTTGCGAGAATCTGACCCATTGATCTCAAAATTTAAATGGCAACTGTTCATCGAGGTGGAGGTTCACAGACCTTGCATATCCTTTCAAGTGATATTGAAATATGGAGATGAATTAAATGAAGTTTATAAAAGTTTCAACTGGGAAAATATTTTAGGATAAAGTTATTTGTATGCTGCTCAGGTGGAGATTGTGGACGTTCACTTGTTATAGTAGTATCATGGTCCATTAAGGTTTTGGAATTAAGTTGCAGAAATAAAGGTATTAAACTTATTTGCAGAGATAGATTTTTATAAGAAATAAAGGTATTAAACTTATTTACAGAGATAGATTGTTATAATAGAGATTATTGGCATTGTTTCGGTCCTTGGCTTGGTAGCCTAATGCCTAAAAATAATTTATCAAACTTATCTTTCCAGTATGAGATTCCTAACTTAGCCCTGCATGATTTGTTATGAAAACTGTCTAGTATGTATGATGAAGTTAGTTGATGTATAACGTGCCACAAGCTTTGGTTTGGTCTGTAACTATAACTTACAATAAAGCGTCCTGTGTGAACTGGAACAGATTTTGTTTTGGCAGGAATAGAGAATTCACGCCCACCGAAGGTGTCAAGATGACGTCTCATTATGGGCACCTGCCGTAGTATAGTTGATGAACGAAATGATCTTGC
Organism: Halocynthia roretzi; assembly: GCA_013436055.1. Lineage (NCBI taxonomy): Eukaryota > Metazoa > Chordata > Ascidiacea > Stolidobranchia > Pyuridae > Halocynthia > Halocynthia roretzi. Next base: position 85,717 of record QRAM01000293.1, on the reverse strand, counting down.
TGCAATAACTTCCTTCGGATCAGAAAACTAAATATATAAAGCTACTGTTAGATATGTGAACTCCTCTAAGTCGCAATTAAAGTCATTCAATTATGTAAAAGTGATATTTGAGTGACTTAATTCAAAGACATAAAATCTTCATAATGGAATATCTCCTCTACAGTGCAGAAAACACACTATTCACATTATGAGGAGAGACACTGGAAAAATCATATGTCTCTTTAATATCTAGTTTCCACAATCGATTAATTTTTAATGTTAAGAGGACCCGAGACAAATATTCATGGCTTACAGTACAGTTGGTGCTTTGGGTCATTATAACACAGATCATCAACTGGTGTTTTTATTCTTTTACCTGTTTTGTGGACATTTTGGTTTCATCTTCATTTGTGTTGCATTCTTTAACAGGTTTCTTCATTGGTGATGAATTTCTGTAACTAAAAATTATGTAATCAACACAATGTTTTATTATCTATATATTTAGAATGTAAATTGTTACTCGTTCAAAGTTCAAATATCACTCAACATATGCTAATCAGTTAAATTAGGCATTAACAGTACTTAAGTATAATATGCTAATTGAATCAAGACATTTCCCAGCAATAGTTTTCATACATACGCTATATGATGCTTCCATGGACTAGATGTCCTCTCAAATGGTGCGAATCCCATGTTTGTTGAAGTTGTGAAAGTTGGAAGTTCTGACAATGCTTGACTTCGAAGTTGCTGCAATAAGGATTAAAATCACATCTAAAATAACTAATTCATGATGTTGAATCATCCATGCACTATTTCTTCTGTCAAATTGTTACTATTAGCATTATGGTACAGTAAAGATTGGGGAGCCAACACAGGATCAAGGTTTTGATTGTTCGGAGACCACTTCATTAGAAGGTTGGCAAAATGGTAAGAGCATTGAAATTTTAGAAAATCAGCGATCCCTACGAAATGATAATACCTGTCTACGTACAGTCCAGTTGTCTCTAGAGGAAATTAGTGGAAGCATGATTATATCTGTAAACTTTTCTCTTGCAGTTGTGCACACAAACTCAAACTAATGATCTTCATCTACATAACAACTGAGCTGCAAGTCATTAATTAAAGCAGATACATAACAATTTAAAAAAACAAAAATTAACATCTACGATGTACAGACGAGATAAAGATTACTAAACTGCTATTGATTGACTTTTTTAAAGGGTAAATTTAAATCCACATCAACAAAGAAAAAGAAACTTGATACTTTAACACCAAACACATAAGAATTGTTTACACCTCTGAATACATTGTTTGTTGTGTGTACTTATGCTGTGTCCTCTTCCCATTATTTCCTTTGTGTTATACTTCTTTGTATGACACCTAAGCTAGATATAGTTCAGTCTTCACAAGTTGGGTCAATTAAACAGTGTTTTACCAATACATACTACACATGTCCATGTTTACTGAAATAAATACGTAATCCATTACAACTAAGTAAAACCTGATCTCAATTATGTTGTTTCATTGTAGGGGTCCTCTTTGTGCCAGCATTTACTAGTATATGCTTGGAAATACTGTATTCGAAATTTATATACTCATCATGTGTAGGGTATTTTATGTTAAACAAGCCTGGAAAAGTGTTGAACGGACTTAGTTTATAAAATGATAGAAAGCAATGGCCCACTTCATTTCTTTAATTGAGATAGGAATGCACTGTTTCATTGCATATTTTTATTCAAATTTCTCAATAAGACGGCTATATCTGTTTAGAATCACACTTGTGTTTCACATTCGTGATGTCATACTATTTCTATAGTGTTTCGTTTAACGCGAGAGGGTTAGCCAAAGTATTTTTCGAATCATTCAATGCTAGAGAAGACAGACATACATACAAAACAACTTTCTATAGAGATACTGCTGGATAATAAAAGTGGAAATTGGATAGAATCATTATGCTAATTTTTCGAATCAAATGAACGACATACTGTTAGCTATATTAACTGCCTGAGGATCCCATTCCACCCTCTATTAACACTGCTTAAAACTGGGGATTAACGATAACATATCTCAAGTTTGTTGTAGATCCACTCCATGCCGATTGAGCATATTGGACATACAGTATATTAGGAATTCTATGGATTTCTATTAAAAGTCATGAATTCACAAAGTAAGTGTAATCTACAACAGGGCTTCCCAAACTTTTTTGCTAGCGACCACTCTCAATTTATTAAAAAAATTCGTGACCCTTCATGTTTGACAGTGATCCAGTTAAAAATATACATTTTAGATATTTTATTGAAACAGTTCAATCTTGACTTCTAGTGCATTTATCAAGATTGACACTACTGAATTATTCAGTGTGATGAATTTAATCCCACAGACAAGGAATTTTTGATATTCTTGTATCGGTTTTAAAGCAACAAACTTTGGTCGACTTCTTTCCGACTAATGAAAATTTAACAAAGTTATTTCAATATTTTCTGGTCTATAACATAAAACATCATCCTAATTTTATAACCATTAAATAATATATTTCAATGGCTAAAAAATTACATATTACATACCTCATCACGATTACTACACTTGATTTTGAAATTAAACTATTTACATTCTTATAATATAATCTGTAACCCTTCTCTGCACTATTTCATTCTATAAGCACGATAAAATAAATTTATCTATATTATGCAAAAGTGTATTCCGGAGGTTAAAACTCCGAAAAAAAAACACAGATTGCATTACAGTATTTCATTAAACGGAAATAACAACCCAAATTCGATGTTCAGATGCATGGGCAACACTATTTGATGGTTTGTTCCAACAATAGCAACAGATTTGCATTAAATTTGCATTTGCAAATCCAAAAGTGATTAATTCATTTCTCCTCGGAACCGAGTCGCTTCCTCAGAGCTTCAACAAGTTTGTCATTTTCTCTTCCCACAAATGTTAATGTTTTTTTCTTATAAAAATCACTTTTAATTTTGATATTTCCTATGACATCAGTCAGAAGATGAGCTCTTGTCACTGTTGTTCCTGGAATAGTAATAAACATCGAATAAAGAAACAGTTCAACATAACAGAAAGAGCATTGTAATATGTGGCATAGGATAGGCGCAAAACGAAAAAGACAACAAAACAATCCACATTCAGACAAATCAGATATAGCACTTTGTGATATATCTACCTGTGTACTGAGTTAGAATGAATCTTTACTGTCTTCATGGTAAGACAAATTAGAAAAGCCTCTGTCCATATTCAATTTTCTGAATTCACATGGCTGGCCTATAAGCTTCAAGCAAGTTAGGTGTTTCAACATACACTAAGGATGTCGACCAATCTTACATGACGACATCTACATGCTCAGGCGGATAATATATATTAGGGATGCACCGATAAGCAAATAATCAGCGGCCAACTATTTATTATGCAATTAATCGTAGATAATATATTATTATGTTATATAATTAATCACAATTACAAAAGCATATTCTTTCATGTTTAAGTTACACAATAATATATCAGCTGACAAGCAACAATCATTGTTGGACATAGTGACTTGCTCTGACCATGAAGTCATTTTACAAGTTTGTTTAGCTTTGAGTACACAAGATGCACAGAAATCACCCACATTGCACATCATATACAGAGATGCATGGTTCTTGGACAACTAATTGATCGTAATGTACTACAAACCAGGTGCATCGAAGTTGATGTGAGTGAAATGAACGTGCAAATGATAGTACGATGGCTGATAGTGAAAATAGATACGTAGCTTTGATGCTGGTATGTCATACTTTTCTCTTACAGCTCTCTGAAATGAAAACGTAATTTAGACTCAAGAATGCAATTCACAAAGTCATTTATGAAAGGATATAACATATTATCAAAAAGGCTTTTGGTAAAATAGGCATACTCACTTGCCCACTCGTTAAAATATTTTCCAGTAACGGAAGATGCTCTCTCCTCAGATCACGTATAGTTTTGAGTCCCCTGTGATGTGGAAGAGCTAAAAATTTGAGCTGTTACTATGTGTACTACAACTCGAGGTAAAAGAATTTCAAATTTTAGAAGGGTTGGTAAATATATAACTGCCTAACAGTACAAAATCTGGCAATTTGTTAATCTGTCTGGATTCCTTCCTCTGACGCTATGACTTTTTGGGTTCAGATCAGAGACGGGAGACTATGTGAAGGAGGTATCGTGCTATATTACACCTTTTCTTATAGAAATGAAATAAATGATGGAATTTGAGAGGTTGACATGGGAATTGAGGACAACATTTGTTGGTCTACTTTTCCAACTGCAGTGTAAACATGTAAAAACTGCAAAGAACTATAAATGTTATGATATTGATATACAGTTGAACCTTGATATAACTAATAGGGGGAGCAGTTGTCTGTTATAGCTGACGACGATTGAATGATGCTCACAAGTAAGATATAAATGAACACACAATTCATTGCCTGTGTACTTTTAAATATATTTTCAGGTTCGTATCATCAACAGTGTTGATTCAACACAATCTTGATGCTACAAATTTATAAGCAAACAATGAAATCACAATCTTATTGTCAGAATCTTTAGAATCTTATTAGTCAAGTGTCAAGTTGCTTGACTCGCTGATACTGTTCCCTAATAACTATTTCTCTCTAAGTGCGCAAATGTGCATAATAGCACTGAATGGTAGAGCTGGCACACACATCAACGTAATCCGAAATTCGTTGCATTGGGGTCCGATATATATCGGGGTTCAACTGTATCTCTATTAGCCTAACTGTAAATGCTGGCCTGGCCTGACCATATTTGAAGAAATTTTTTCCTAATCACAGGTTTTCAGTACAGTTGGAAGAATAGGAAAACATGTGTTGGGATTTCTGTATCCTAATCAAATCGTGATATACAAATCACATGGTCTGAGTAAGAAAAGGTGGATTGGTGGATATTGGATCAGAAACAGAGTTAATACAATGTGTTGACCTTGACTAAATAAAACTATTTTTTTCTGCTCACCAATTAAATACAGAGAGCTAAGGTCACTGATATCCCATTTCATATCTGGAAGCAGGACAAAACCATTCGTGGAATCATTATCTTCAAATACAATCCTGTCAGCTTCACTCGTCTTATCAAGAATATTGTAAACCCACTGTAAATAAATAAGGTAAATTGGAAAAAACTGACAAATTCACACATAAAATCATACTCTATTGTGCGTTTCCATTGCCGCTTTAAATGGTACTTGAAGTACCATTCAATTCCTTATAAGGAAGTGACGCAAATGACGCACGCTGAAATTTGTTACTCATTATGGTACTTGGCGGTACCTCTAAAATAGGTGGTCTAGCGATGTACGATTTCGGTAGTACCATTTAATATTTTGCTTCGGATTAGAATTACGGTAGTTTTGAAAGTTCAGCCGTCATAGTTTTCCAGTTTATAAGGAGAATATATAAACTACCGTATTTCCTCGATTATAAGCCGCACAAAATGATGAAAAAAAAAGAATTTAAGCCACCCTTGATTATAAGCCGCATGATAAATGAGCCGCAATAGAACATAAGGTAGCTTACCTAAGCCTTTCCGATCAATTTTCTACGGCCATGTCACATACAGCGGACAATATGAAACATTTCATTCACCTCGTGCAAACCTGACGACCTCCATTTTAAATTCCACAGTATACGCACGCCTATTAATCATTCTTAAACACGAGCTATTGCAGTTTGAACGTTAATGGTAAGGGAAAATGTAAGGTGCGTGAAATGATGAGAAAAACACAATATACAGTAGAACCTCGTACTACCATTGTCCGAGCAACTTGCTTTACGGGCCGCTATTCTAAGTATTTTTGTGCAGCGCACGAAATGATGAAAGAAAAACAATATAAGCCGCCCTTGATTACACTGATCTACAAGAAAATGTTACAAAATAAACTAACAACCGTTTCTATGTAATTCGGGTGCGCTGATTTCAAATCTGGTGTCAGTTTTTTCCTATACGTCTAGATTTAGAGATATATGCGCTTTTTATCATTTATGTGGACTTATTTTACTGGTAAAAAAAATTTTTGTCTTCTCCCTTATACTTCAAAATGTTAGTTGTTATCAGCTATAGTTGGTTCGCTGATTTCAAATCTGGTGTCAGATTTTCTCCAGTACGTCGCGTTTTTGATTTATCAACTTGCATGTATTTGACACACGGTAAATGTTGTAAATTTGCATAATAAATACATGCAGGTTGATAAATCAAAGACGCAACCTACTGGAAAAAATCTGACGCCAAATTTGAGTTCAGCGCACCAGATATAGGTAATAACAACTAACATTTTAAAGTGTAACAGAGAAGAAAAAAAAATAAGAGATTTTTTTTTTACTAGTAGAATATGTCCACAAATGTGACAAAAAACGCATATATTTCGAAAATCTAGACGTATAGGGAAAAATCTGACACCAGATTTGAAATCAGCACCCCAAATATAGGTAATAACAACCTATATATTGCAGCGTAACAAAAAAATGTTTCATTTGTAGATCAGTGTTATAAGCCGTACAAAACGATGAAATAAAAGAATATTAGCCGCGGATTATAATCAAGTAAATATGGTAATTTAAGAGTTATTTCTGAGCTGTATCAGCGCTTTTACTCGAGCAGAAAGCCCTTTCTTCTAGCCTAGTTAGTATGTATAACTTACTTACGAAAATTTACAGCGGGGGAGGTTGCAAAAATTGTTTCAACCAAACAAGATAGCGAGCTGTATCAACGCTTTTACTTAAGCAGAAAGCCTTGTCTTCTAGCTTAGTTAGTATGTATAACTTACTTACCAAAATTCATAGTGGGGAGGGTTGCAAAAATTGTTTTGACCAAGTGAGGTATCTTATCGGACGGTAATACAGTAATTCTCGTTCGACGAACTTGGACTAAAAAGTGGCAATGGAAACGCGAGCAGTTTTAGGACTTGGCGATTCCCCAAAAAAGGTACTTAAAGTACCAATTCAGTTTGGCAATGGAAACAGACTTGTGGCAATTGGTTAGGTCAAACGAAAATTTAAAAATACATGAAAAAACTAACACTAGCAGTGTTATACATATAGTCAGATCTTAAAAAATGACATAAATATGGTTCTCTAGATTTGTTGAATGACTAATTATTACCTATTAAGTCCAGTAAACATTATATAGTCGTCCCTCGCTATATCGTGGTTCACTTTTCGCCGCTTCAGTACATCGCAGATTTTTATTTAATACATATCTGATTTTATAACGCGAATTTATATATATTCGATAAAACATGCGTAATTCACGATTTTGTACCGTGAAGATGTTACACCAAACTGGCTGATAGTATCTGGCTGATGAGTCGCGTTGTTTGTTTTGTTACATCACAATGCTAATTCACAGTGGTCGCGTTGGCAGGGGCCTAATTAGCAGTTTCGAACCAGCTTAACGGTGGTCGCTGCCTGGGAACAGGGGTAACCGCGTTATTGGAACAGAGTGCAATGCATTACAATACAAAAATATTCGGGACAGCTATGAAGTGGTCGTGATACCGGAGTGGTCAGGTTATCGTGATGGTCTCCGAACGGGGTTCCACTTTATGTGGTTTCTATTTCAAGGATTTTCACCTTTTGTGGGTTCTGGAATGTGACCCCCACGATAGATGAGGGATTACTGTACATACAAACCTGAACACTGAACTGTTCATTCCAACATCGCTGAAGAAACGGTAATGTAACTTCCTTGTAGTCATCTTCAGTTTCTTCGATAACAAAAACTTCATGTTTTCCATATTTTTCAATGTGTTTACGAGTGGCAGGGCAGATAACTGTAGCCTGAAATATAAAGGTTATCTTAATACAGTGGTGTCTCGTACTCCATACTTAATCCGTTCCATGTCGTTGGTAAAATTCATGCTTTCTGTAACCAAAAGTTCAATTAATTACTGCCACACATTATAGGCTTTGATGTTTATATGCACTGTTAACAAAGTATCAAGATAAGCTCAAATAAGTTCTTGGTTTAACTCTCAAGTCAAATTCGACCTTTAACTGCAATTACAACATGTTGCGAATCACAAACATACTGCTGAAAAAAGGGCAGTGAAAATACAAGAGTAGCGATATTCGATAGATGCTTTAACAGCGAGTGACGGATCTGGTGCACAACAGATTACTTTATGCAGCCACCATATTTCACTATGTGTGCAGTTTGAAAGTTGAAGCATCCTTCAAATTCCTAGTCAAATTTATCTTAAATGTAGCGTTCGAAATTAGGGTAGTTCGAACTACGAGGCGTCACTGTATTTGAATGTGAATACTATTTACAATATTAACAACTTGAAAAATAATAACATATAAAGGGTAATACACATACCTTCCTTATTTCTAAAATGTGTCTTTATTTTGAAGGACTAAGTCTCAAAAAATATTATTGTCCTTTTTTCTAAGAAATTTCCTTATTTTTTTATCTCGACTAACAACTTATTTTAGGTTAAGTCTGTGCTCTGCAACCTGTGTGCTGTGAGACGATGCTAGGTGTGCTGCAGTGTAACTGTAACCTGAATATACTTTTTGTTAATAAACAGGACCTTTTAAAATATGTTTTTGCTCTCAATAAGCACCATTATTTAGTAAGTAGAGATAACACTGGAACCACCAAGGTGGACATTTTGACCGTTTGGCATTTTTATACGTGAAAAATGTGTTTGTGATAAATGTATCCAGGTGAGGCTTTGTGACTTTTCCTAGATCTTTAACAATTTTCATAAATTTTCCTTCATCCGCCAAATGCGGTCTTTTCGAACCTTGCAAATTTGGAAGGCTACAACGGCCAGACAATTAGGAAATTTTTTTTTTTTTCAGTCATCCTTATTTTGGGTTCCAGATCGATGGTAGCCCTGGTTATACATGAGAACATCTCTAGGAGTGTTGGGACTGAAAGGGGTGCTATAGGAGAATGGAATGAGATATTCAATACATAATTTGGTCAGTTGAAATGAGTTCTTTGGTGATAAAAAGCAATAAAACATTACCTACTTTACATTTGTTCTGATCAGAAGACGGCGTTAAAACGTATGTGCTGTATACATCATTGGACATTTCCTTTTCCAGTTTTGAGTTTTCTGAGAATAACGACCTCAAACCTTGAACCGAAGTATCGAATGGCTTCTTCTCCAAAATTATTACTAAAGATAAAAACTAAATATCAAACTACACAGCAAAATTACCAAACGCAACGAAATAATATAACATAATCAGGTAATTTCTGTGTATGTGTTACTGAGACGACTCGCACATGCCAAATGGTATCTTTATGTGATGACGTCACAAGATTACAGATAAATGTTAACCTGGCAAAAACAAAAGAATACACCTAATTGAAACACACCCTTTACCCCAACACTCAATTCAAACAGTAACTATATCACACCTCTGACCACAACCTAACGATTTGTAAACATCCATCTGTACGTATGAACTGAAATGAACTTATAATTTAGGGCCCCTATATCTAAACCCCATGTATACTGCAGTAAAATGGGTTACATACATACAACATGCAAATTCGTTTGGCTTTTGGGGTCAGGTTAGCATATAATCTTCATAAAAATCACCAATATGAGTGATCGATTTAGGAGGGTAAAAACACCTATTTTCTATATATACATATACACGGAAATTACCCATGATCGTACTTACCTGCATCATCCTTATTTGCGACTTTGCCATGTATGAACACTAACTTTTTATCTTTCAGCTCATTCAAAACACTTGGGTTTTCTAATTGAGTTATTGAAAACGAATTTTCTATTCTACATATTTTACTTGGAGGGCCATCAGCTATTCCTTCGTGTGCAGTAATAGTGCAATCAGTCATTTCACAGAACTGGGCAATTATCAAAAGAAATGCTGCAATAACAAAATCCATACGAAATAAACATTACACACGTGTCATTCTTGTAGTGTAATTATCGTTACCGCTATGTCCCGGTTTGCCGGACGAAAGATCGAAAGTACAATTGCGTAATAGAGCTTGCGTTAACTGCTAAAATTATTCGTTTTCGACCTGGGTTACCTTGGCTGCACTTCGTGCCAGCCGCACTTCCTTTCTAAGGTACTCAGGAGCGTTACAGGGTGACTTAAATAAAACGGCTCATAATGCTAATTGTACTCAATAAATCACATCAAAGAGCCCGTATTTGATGCTTATTACAATAAACAACATTCTGTGCAAATTTCAGTCCCAAACAATTAGGCTAAGTTACAGAAAATCACCGACGAAGCTCCCAACGTCCCAGCCGCACTTGTAGTATCAATGATGATGTGTGACTTTAAAAACGTAAAACCTTTATAACTCTTGAGCGGTATGTCTGGTCTGAAAACTAGAAGTCCCAGCCGCAATTGTAGTATATGGAGTAGAATTATACAGAGTTTTAGCGATGGTAATGTTGTAACCAAATAGTAGTGGAGCCCCCCCCCCCCCCCGAATATGTTATGTAGTGATGATATACTGATGCATAATGGTGGGAGACTGTGAAGCCGTAGTATCACTTCCTAAACATGATATTTTACGTTGGGAAATGTTACTGTATGGAGGCTTACAGGGAATATAGAGATACGCCGACTAACGAAGCGGCGGAGTTGATAGGAATAGGTCTCAGGAAATGGTGAGACGAGGAGTTGGCTAGCAAAGGGCTAGAGTGGAAATAAGTCTCGTGAAATTGGTTGAGACGTGAAGTGGAAGATATACTGGATGAAACTGTAAATAATAATAAGATTGTGATTGGAGTACTTGACTGTAATTAGTTCGTAGCATCAAGTTTGTGTTGATGATACGAGCCTGTGAATAGAATTGAAGTTTATATACAAAAACGTGTATTGATTTATTCCTACAAAGAGGCAACATTTAATTGAAGTATTACGTTTGTTTTTACGCGATCTTCTGAGTATCGGACGAAGATAGCGGAGTTCCTCCTTGTAATCAGGAGTGTATTTGTAGCTGTTCAAACGACAAAGTACGAACTAGACTAACAATTAACTATACCAAAAAGGTAACAAATAACTGTACAACAAGCCGAACCGTTGTTTCGAGCCACTAATATAAGCTGATGACCATAGAAGCAAATCTATACATCGTTTCGGAATGGGTCGGACTTCAATCTGCAACAACGATGGAATTATCTGCTTATACTATTCTCTGGGTAAGGAAACTCTGGGTAACAGTTTCAAGGAAAGGGGGACGAACCTCTTGTTCTCTTTGTCGTTGTCAATAACGGTAAAGGCTACATCCAACCTGTTGTTGCAAAACAATTGTGTAAACACTATTTGGATTTGGCTGCGATTGGCATACCAGCGAGAGAAATAGAGCAAGTCATTAAAGAAATCTATTCAGCGATTCATTTGAGCATTTACCACCGAGTCTCATTCGGTGATCCTGGCAATGGGTAAAAATTACGTGATGGACGTCAATATAGACGAGTTGAAAAAATTCACCTGGAATTCCAAATCGCGATGTCTGGGTCTGACCCGCATGTTTGCTTCTTGTGCGGATTCTGCGTCGTAGATGTTCAACTTGTTTTGGTTAATATTCATGTGGTTTCTACCTCGCGAAGTTTCACCTATCGCGGGAGGCTCTGGAACGCACTAATCGCGATAGGTGAGGGATTACTGTAATTCATAATCTATGTTGGAGATTATGGTATGATATTTCATTGCCGTTCTTGCGTCTGTACATCTATATGACTATAAACTTCATCTTGAATTTAGTGGTTCATTATGAAAAGTCGATTTATGGCCGAAACCAAACTGCAGTTAAACATTTTCTACTATCGCAACAACCGGTGCTTATTGCTATATAGTTAGTATTAAAAGAGGTATAAACAGCACCACGCGACAAATTTTATTCGTTTGTACATATGTAAAGGAAATAACATGATATGTACTTTGATTAATTCCCGCGCTCCAAAACTATCATTGTACCTAGAGTTATGAAGGTTTTACGTTGTTAATGTCACACAGCATCGTTGATACTACAAGTGCGGCTGGGACTTCGAGTTTCGATTCCATAGGGAAGTTCACCTCAGAGGTATATAAGAGTTATAGTTTTGAATTCCTCATGAGCTAACCTATCAACAGACATATCGCTGGTTATTGGCCGATCACTGTACCAAGAGTTATAAAGGTTTTAGATTTTTAATGTCACACATCATCATTGATACTACAAGTGTGGCTGCAGCAGTTGTATAATATGGCATTACTGCCTTCGCGGAAAAAGTTGTGTCAACTTTCGCGCGCCTGAAGCATTTTAATATTGCTTGATTTCTTGACGTTGAACTCCGCTAGACAAATGATGTTTTGACAAGTGATCGGTATATTCTTGGTAAGGCGTACTACCCAGTGGTTGATCCTTCCATAGATCCAAGAGTTATGAAGGTTTTACATTTTTAATGTCACACATCATCATTGATACTACAAGTGTGGCTAGGAATTCGAGTTTCGATTTCATAGGGAAGTTCGCCTCAGGGCTATATAAAAGTTATAGTTTTGAATTCCTTATGTGCTAACCTATCAACAGACATATTGCTGGTTATTGGCCGATCACTGTACCAAGAGTTATAAAGGTTTTACGTTTTTAATGTCACACATCATCATTGATACTACAAGTGTGGCTAGGAATTCGAATTTCGATTTCATAGGGAAGTTCGCCTCAGGGCTATATAAAAGTTATAGTTTTGAATTCCTTATGTGCTAACCTATCAACAGACATATTGCTGGTCATTGGCCGATCACTGTACCAAGAGTTATTAAGGTTTTACGTTTTTAATGTCACACATCATCATTGATACTACA
>QRAM01000293.1:0-65927 GCA_013436055.1 Halocynthia roretzi | reverse complement strand
CACCGCAACACCGCAACACCGCAACACCGCAACACCGCAACACCGCAACACCGCAACACCGCAACATAATCATATCAAATACTTATCTTACGAAACCTTCTTTTCTCACCAAAAAACACAGTGAATACTAGTGCAGTGGTTCTCAACCGTGGTCCACGAGTTTTATTGGTGTTTCGTCGGTGTATATGTTAACAGTTCATATAAAATCAAAATCTTGAAAAAAACCCGAACTCAAGGATGATATGCGACTAGCAATTTCCAAAACACAACCGCGAATAGCAAGACTTGCTTCTGAGTTGCAACACCAGATTGCTGATTAGTGCATTTGCAATAAATGATCTTTTGTTATTGCTATATTTTTGTCAAGAGGGTAGACAAATGTTTGCAGTTTAAGGTTAGGTGTTATGTTCTGTGACCAAATGATATACTGCAAATTGCTAAGTTTTCGATTAATTAGTGGCCGAACTACGTTTCTGAATACAAAAACACACTGAAAATGCCATGGGGTCCGCAAATGTTTCGGTGCAGCAAAAAGGGGTTTGCCAGGACAAAAAGGTTGAGAACCACTGTACTAGAGTAAACAGCTATTCATCATATTCAACATATGTGCTATCCACCCATTCAACAAGTGCCATGATTCTTACTATCATATCAGAACTCGTGTCCCTGCCTTATGAACAGGGCTACTATACTGTCCTTGTTCCTAAGATTTGTCCTTATTTTGAAGGACTACGTCTTAGAAAATATTTTTGTCCTTATTTCTAAGAAATGTACTTATTTTTGACTTGCGTTCTTATTTAGTCTTCTTTTCAGCAATGCAACAATTTTATATGAAAACCTTTTTCATCTCGACTAACAAGTTATTTTAGTTTAAGTCAGTGACACATTTTGTTAATAAACAGGACATTTTTAAATGTTTTCGCTCTCAATAATCACCATCTTATAATAAGTAGAGTTAACACTAGAACCGCCGAGGTGGTCATTTCGACCGTTTGTCATTTTTATATGTGAAAAATTTGTGACTTTTCCTAGATCTTTAATAATTTTACTAAAAACTTGTTACCCTCAACCGCCAAAAGGAGTCTTTTCGAACCTGCAATTTTGAAATGCTACAACAGCCAGAAGAGTAAGACAAATGTCAACTCCCTACTCTTTTTTGGTAGAAATTTTTTTTTCCCAGTCGTCCTTATTTTGGGTTCCAGATCGATGGTAGCCCCTAAAAGCTTTCATGAAAGTACATTGAGTAATGGCAAAAGCATAGTCAGAATTCCAAATATCTTTGGTTCATTCAAAAACTCCACAGAAACGGGTTGTGAAATGAGCATGTGGGAGGGTTAAAGCCTATAATATATCTTTGGCATTTAGGGTTTGCATATTTGGGAACGCTGATGGTTCAGAACATATCTACCATGAATTGCAGAGGTACAACAATTTTAGTTATGTATGACTAACACAGTCACATAACACAAGAGGAATAAAAATCGTAGCCTTAATGTACAGTGTAAGCTCGTTGTCTTGATGTTGGATAGCTATTAGCCCCTTATTAAAATAAATGTGCGGATAGCACGAACTTAGTTATCTTGAAGTAATTTGATTTGTCCTGTTGACTTCGAGAATAAGGAGCTCGTACAGTATTTTGTTTAAAAAGCAAAGTAATCTTGCATACCTTCCCCCCTTTCTCCTTACGATAATGACAATCACAATGAGGAGAAGAATCAGAATAGCAGCTACTACAACGCTGACAGGAAGAACCAGTCTATTGGAAATCTTATCATTGGTCTGAAGAATATTTCACGTCCTTATAGCAGTGCTTGGTTTACAGTATATAACATTTTAGACCGTAAGTAAATAAAAGTGCAAGTGCAAATTTTATTGGCTGATAGATACAATATAAGGCCATATTCAGTGGTGGGATTCAGCGGGCTCGCACCGGCTCTTGCGAGCCCGTTCTTGGTATCTCATGAGTTCGGCGAGCCGGTTGTTGTATCAAGTCTGTTGTATTTTGTTTTATTTAGGCTGGCTTTGTGTTCATTAGCTTACATAAATCACCTTTCGTGATCAGTTGTAGAAAAAATAAAAGAAAAATTAAGCTGACGAATAAGCCTAGGTCAGTAACCAGGCAACAACCGGAGATTATTACGACAAGGTTCTACAAGTTGCGCCGGAGGGTTTGGCCGAAGTCTTCTTACGGACGAATATTCAGGGCTTCCACTTTCAAGAAAAATATTTTGTCCGTGGTAGTTGTGAATTGTGATTGGTTGGGGTGATGATGACTTTGCTTAGCTGTTATAATTTTTGTGGACTTGCATTTGTGGTTTTAGGCCCAGTTTAATTGTTTTCCAGAGGGCGTGGGCTATAGGCAGCAGGGACCACGGTAGACTACCGTAGTCTAGCTTTCAGGCTTCAGACTGAGTTACTTCAGACTGCTGTTTATTCTCTTGATTCCAATTATATACAACTTGCTACATGTAGTTTGGATTGTTTGGTCCTAACAAATATACCATGAAATGGGTTAAATGGACCTCAAATGCTTTCTACACCCTTCCTGATTTTCAAAATTTTCTGGGAGGACCCCCCAAGAGGAGAGCCTGTTCTTAAAATTTTTGAATCCCACCACTGGCCATATTGTACAAAAATCATTAATAATGTAATATATAAATCATAGAAAAAGCAATGAAAATATATTTCATACTGAACGCTGAACAGAGACTCCATCTTCATTTTCTCCAGACGCAGATGTATATGACACAACATATGTAGGATTGTCAACTCCCATTCCTTCTGTATCATGAGCCAAAGGTGTTGATAGTTTATGAACATTAACATTGCGCCGCCATGCAAATTTTCTAAAAGAAATGATTCATAAAATTCGTGGTTTTCAAAAGTAGTAATGATAACTTGTGTTCTCTTTCATCGGTTAACATTAGCAATCTTCCAGCCCAGTGTGAAAGAACATTTTTCAGTGTTAATAATTTTTTAATAATACGCTGTTCTGCAATCAATACATAGATTCGATATAATCAACTATTGTTTAATGCATAGAACTACACTACTCAAATCTGTGCTCTCTAATAAACTTCCTATGGTTGACACCTTGGAATTGGGTGGCTTTAGCAGACAAAACCACGTGACATATAAGTTTAATCATATCAAATACTTTTGTTACGAAACCTTCTTTTCTCATCGAAAAAACACAGTGAATACTAGTGCAGTGGTTCTCAACCGGGGTCCACGAGTTTTATTGGTGTTTCGTCGGTGTATATGTTAATAGTTCATATAAAATCAAAATCTTGAAATAAACCCGAACTCAAAGATGATATGCGACTAGCAATTTCCAAAACACAACAACGAATAGCAAGACTTGCTTCTGAGTTGCAACACCAGATTGCTGATTAGTGCATTTGCATTCAATGATCTTTTGTTATTGCTATATTTTTGTTTATAGGGTAGAAAAATGTTTGCAGTTTCAGGTTAGGTGTTATGTTCTGTGACCAACTGATATACTGCAGATTGCTAAATTTCGGATTAAGTAGTGGCCGAACTACGTTTCTGAATACAAAAACACACTGAAAATGCCATGGGGTCCGCAAATGTTTTGGTGCAGCAAAAAGGGGTTTGCTAGGACAAAAAAGGTTGAAAACCACTGTAATAGAGTGATTCTTACTATTATATCAGAACTTGTGTCCCTGCCTCATGAACAGGGCTACACTATTGTCCTTATTCCAAAGATTTGTCCTTATTTTGACGGACTACGTCTTAAAAAATATTATTGTCCTTATTTCTAAGAAATGTACTTATTTTTGACTTGTGTTCTTATTTAGTCTTCTTTTCAGCAATGCAACAATTTTATAAGAAAACCTTTTTCATCTCGACTAACAAGTTATTCTAGTTTAAGTCAGTGACACCTTTTGTTAATAAACAGGACATTTTTAAATATGTTTTCGCTCTCAATAAGCACCATCTTATATCAAGTAGAGTTAACACTAGAATCGCCGAGGCGGTCATTTTGACCGTTTGCCATTTATATAAGTGAAAAATTTGTGACTTTTCCTAGATCTTTAATAATTTTACTAAAAACTTTGTTACCCTCAACCGCAAAAGCAGTCTTTTCGAACCTCCCAAAGTTGAAACGCTACTACAGAACTTAGTTATCTTGAAGTAATTTGGTTTGTCCTGTTGACTCCGAGAATAACGATCTCGTACAGTATTTTGTTTAAAAAGCAGTAATCTTGCATACCTTCCCATTTTTCTCCACACGATAATGCCAATCACAATGAGGAGTAGAATCAGAATAGCAGCTACTACAACGCTGACAGGAAGAACCAGTCTATTGGAAATCTGATCATTGGTCTGCATGTGGCGTACTGTCGGTTTTGTTCCTTCTGTTGTTTCACTCACCCTTAGGTGATTGAAATCGCTTTGCGAGATACCTACCGCATTGGTCTCTGCCTGGGTGGTCACTTCGATTTTCACCTGTAGGGTTGTAAAGGTTGTTAATTAGATTAATTGAGAATGTGTCAGCTCTTCAAGTATTACCTCTGTATCCGGAACACAGGCAGGTATGGTTAGATTCCACTTCCCATCCCAATTACATTCGACAATAAGATCTGCAGTGTTCCACATTTGTTCAAAATGAAAACCTGTCATGCATGTGATAGAAACTACACTGGATGAAAAATACATATTCTGTTCTTCCATTTTCTTGACGGACGTCACAAGTAACTTCGAAACCATTTGTGGTAGAGATGGTAAATGACATTTCAGTACTTGAAAAAGAAAACAGGATCTATAGAATATAAATATATAAAGGTATATAATGTATAATCTTTCTCTAGATATGTAGGATTCGTATATATATATTTCTTTATTAAAATACTGGTATGGCTAATGAATTTTAATCATAAAACTCTGCCATATGATAAGCCCTCACTCTCTAACTGACAAGACCTAATATAGCTGACAAAATTCCTACTTTTGAAAAAAAATTGGGTTCAGATTTATAATTTAAAATGTTGCCATCTCCACAGGGAGCTACAGATCCGTCTCAGCTAGACATTATATAGCCTATGACTTGAACTAGAATTGAAGCCAATTTACCCCTGATCTAAGGTATCTTCCTGAGAGTATAGTGTTCTTCAGTTGTAACAGAGTGACTACCTTTAATGGTCCGAGCATATTTCTAAATATTTTGATTCACATATAACCCACTGGCTAGAACAACAACTACTACAACAAGCATTCATACAATACAAAACGAAGCATACGACCTACCCGAATCACAATTAGTAACACTTGGATGCCAATCACCATTTTCTTGGCATGTCAGATTATAAATAGCAATACTTCTATCTGCATTCGAGCAGATAACTTGCACCTCATCCTCCTCTTGATAAGATTGCTTTTTCTAAAAATAAAAATAAAATGAGGTCTGTAAATTGACCCACTATTTCTTCCTTTGTGATCCTAATAAGGACTACAAATTTTTCTTGCGACATTGCATATGCAAGGTAATTGGAACATAAGTCATCATTCAAAGTTACCTATATTATTCGAGCTTGATTAGGTAGATGGAACCGCAATACTTTAAGATCCCAGTTCAAAACTAGCTTGTTAGAACATTATACCACGTTCGTACTGTGTAACTCATCATTATCAGAGTTTTTAATAACCACAATAAGCACAATACAATTCAAAATCCCTTATATTTATTTGTGTTTTAAAGTTATTCTTATTCTAAGAATTAAACAGGTCCGAGTAAGATGCTGTGTGGTAGCCATTAGCATTTAGTATATCTATAAAAAAATCACCTGGATTGTAATAATTTTTCCTTTAGTTGGAGGAAAGCATACAGGAATATTTTTACAATAGCCATCAGATATGGGAGTACTTGAAATACTACGAAACCTAACAGTAGGACAATGACAGAGTGGAATGACATTGTTGATGCAGAAAAAAGAGCAATTGGCATGATTGCACATGTTGGAATCTATGAAAACAAAAGTTCATAATCATGAATTATTTCAACATCTGATAAAATACTAGATAGGCACGCCAGTCATGTTCATATTCTAAGCTCTGCACATGTTCAAAATTAGCACACATAGAAAATTAATGTGCACGCAAGGTTGGGTAACAATAATAGTAATTATTATGCTTATTGCTAACAGTGCACACATACCTTCAACACTTTTTAGGCAACATGATTTTTTGCGTACACTCACTATAAAAAGTAGAGGGAAAATTAGTTAAGTTTAAAAGATTTTTGGTGAAAACAGAACATTTATATTACTAACAAGGGAAAAATAAAATAACTGCAAATCATAGTAAACACGCTTCTGTAGCAATTTCTTGAAATTTCATGAACATAAGAAAGAATACCGATTACTGCAATTAAAGCCTTATCCTACTTAAATTGCATAAAAGCAATTTTAAAGCATTTTATTATCAACTAAATGATTAGTAACATATGTGTAATTAGAAGAATGCAAAATTAATTTTAAATTCAGCCTGTTACCTAGAGGAGGCTGGCTCCATTCTTGAATAAGTGTGAACCCATTTGTATGAGGAAGGCGGTCTTTGATTAGATTTAACGTCGACAGATCATAAGTTTTCTTATTTATAGAGAACACAGCTCCTTTTTCCGAACTGAACAAAGAGATGTCATGTGGATTGTACAAGACTGGAGAAACTGATGTAATCATCCATGTAAGTAGGTGTTCAAATATTGTTATTCCGATAATCTTGACCTCATTCGCTGGTATTACTGTTTTCCTGTTATGAATATTGATTTAACATACAGTATTTAAAAATCATCAAGCTTAATATACAAAGAAAAAAATGCTTATAATAAACCCAGTTTCCATTATGTGATATGTAATCAGTAAAGGCCCATTTACCTTTCAACAATATCCATATGTGTGTATTCGATCTGATTACCATTTCCCAATGACCAATACAATTTATTTTCAAAGTAGTCCACAGCCAAACACTCAAAACTGCTGTTTTTGTTGCTGAGCATTACCTGGCAAAATAAGCCATCCATTCGACATGTATATAATCTAAATAAAACAAAATCAATTATTCTGACCTGTGCTCGAAACTATCATCAAATGAGATTTTATTTTATAGAAGTTCTATGCAAGAATTTTATCTCCTAGGAGATCTCTTTGTATCACATTATTTATATTGAAACAAATATAACATGACACAGGGTTTCCAATCCCAACATATTCTCGTCGGCACTAGATTGTTATAGTACCATTCATCAAATACAACACAAATAAATGGTCTTAACCGAAAAAATTCATTCACATTTCAGATTTTCTTTCCTGCAGTTGCTCTTTCAATTATATTCATATAATCACACACAAACAATTTCATTTTTTCAAACACTTTCATGACTCACACCCAGGAACGTTTTTACAGTCTCCAATTAGTACCTAAACTTATTGCTTGGAAAGCAGAGCATTCTTTTGGGAATAACTCACAATGCAGTAATGGCAGTCTTATGTAATATGGTGGGCAAAGATTCATCTAGTGCAGGGGTTCTTTAACTTTTTGGGCTGCGCCCCCCTTACATCTTTGAAAAAATTTACACCCTACTGACATTGACCGCAGCTCCCCGCGGGCCGCACGAATTCGGTTTGCGAGCGGCAGGTTGCACACCTCTGGGCTAAATAATAATCAGTGTGAGACTTCCAGTGATTATTAAATCATCAGTAAAAATTTCAATTTTTTTTAAAGCTTTTTCCTTATTAGCCTGCAACACCCCCTTGCAAATCCTACATGCCTCCGAGTTTAAGAACCCCTGATATAGTGGTATCTGTGGTTTATATTAAAAACTTACTTTCCTCCATCACCAACGACTGACGAGTAAAACAGGCGGTCCTGCAATGGATGCAGAGCGAAGGAATTCAAAATTTCCCCGTTGGTCAAAATAGTTTTTGCGTACTGACCATCAGCAGTTACTATCTCCAAGGACTGCGGTAATATACAATGTAACATGGTATTAGTGTATGCGAAGTGCGACAAAGTATAAATACATTATTTCAAAATATACTTCGGAATTTTCCTTGAGCCAATAAAGATTATTCCCAATCCAATCCCATTGCATAATAATAATGTGAGGCAGTGCATTTGCAATTAACTTTGATTCTCCTGTCCACACATTAGTTAGATAAAGTGATTTCTAAACGAAGAAGCACAGATTATAATGTTTTTTGTACAGTGGAAGCATCATTTTTTTATTTAAACCTAATACAGTTGAGAGAATTGCTCAAATCGAAAATATTACGAAAAGCAGTGATCAGTACAGTAGGTACAAAACATTGATTTTACATGGGATCCGAATTTCACCTCCATGTACGAGTATAACATGACTAGCGTCATTACTTGTACATGACTTTTGAAAATAAAATGTCGACATTTTTCAGTTTTCAGTTTTCATTTTGTTTACCTGTAAGCTTATTCAATGCTTTGTTTTTATACCTTACATAAAACCCAATACCTGCATAGTAAAAACTCATATACAAATGGTGTATGTTTTTTTATGTGTAAGGAAACCAGCCAAGGGCAACAAAAACATATGAAAAAGGCCCGTTTTTAATAAACAAAAATATACCGAAACCAAAAAAAGACTTTCGGTCCCAGGAATTTGGGATAAAGGATTTTCAACTGTATAATATAATTTACCGAAAATTCTTCAAACCAATACATTTCCTCCTTTCCTTTCACAGCAAGTGCACTTGGCTGAATTGTTTTGGGATCGTTTCCGTTGAAATGTAACTCTATTACATCGTAATGTGCAGATGACCTTGCGGTAAATCTACGCAGATCGTTTGCGGTAGCAATAATGAAATTTGGGGCTCTTCCTGAAGAGATAAATCGTAATACAAATGAAATTCATTGGATAACATAGTGATTTTAATAAAGTGGTCAACAGGCCGGTGCTATATATACTATACTATGTGTAAATTCCGTACACAGCATGATGGGGTTATAAATTTCCGTATTATTTTATAAAATTAGCACAACAGTTTGTCGCTCTGCCTCGTTGTTCGTTTATCTGTAAACAATATCGCCATTTCTCAACAGATATTCACCGAATGCAGCATGGCTGTCCAGATGCATACCAGAATATTGCGAGAAAAAAGAAACCAGGGTCAGGAAGATATCCGACTAAGGACTGATCTTAGAGACTAAAATAACAATCTGGATAAATATATTAATAAGAACTTTGCTAGATAAATAAAAAGAAGTTGCAATGAATTATTTTTTCTTATAAGGTGTCATCTCAATCTCAAACTTTATCATATACAAGCGATACACACTATTATATATCCTGTATTCCATTTAGTACAGCCTTTATTCATTAAATCGATTTTAGTCAGTAGTAATATATCACCTGTAGATTTGCATTCGTGCCCATTTTCAAGCGCATATCCTTTAGTGCAAGAGCATTTGTAAGATCCAAATGTATTACTGCATGCTTGGTCACACGGATTTCGATCATTACATTCATCTGTGTCTGAAGCATACCAATGGATGGGTTTTAAAGTTAAAGGCCCACTTGAGCGGAAGACAAATGAAATGGAAAAACAAACCTTCACAGCCCCCATCAAGAAAATTAAAATTGAATCCCTTAGAACATGGACAATATGGTCCTTTAGGGGTTGGATGGCACTCATGAGCACAGTTAGGCATTGAATGTGTAGAACACGCGACGTCACATTTGCCTCCTTCATCTGAACCATCAGGGCAGTCAGGTACCTCGTCACAGGTCTATGTTGTAAAATTTGTTAGCAATCAAAATTTTGAACACTTTTCTCCAAGCAAAGGTAGAATTTTTTTAGTCCTTGACACTAATGTTAAACACGTGAGAGTCTAGAACAGTGGTTCTCAAACTTTAAATAAAAATTTCATTATATTATTATAGTAAACTAGGAAGGAAACTTAAAAAATTTTTGTTAATTATATTTTTTAGTACAATTCAATGTACTTCGCGGTCCCTCTTAAACGGCTTTGCGGGCCCCAGTTTGACAATCACTGGTCTAGAAAGTCACATATTGAACATATTAGTCAAAAAAGAAATGCACTTCAGAAAGGGCAGTAGACGTTTAACTACACTTAGTTTTCAGTCGAGAGTCTGGAACATATGGGATGTGATGGAACAAACTGTAGTGCAAGAGGAGAAACTTGTTGTGCAACTAATGAGAAAATAAGAAGAATAGTATTTAACAGAATCAAAGTTTTTGCTGAAGGTGGGAGTTATAATGCAGTTAGCCAGCTTTCATTCTATACAGACGCTGATATACCTTGGTAAATGCCGGTGGTTGATTTAAATATCAAAAAATCACCTGGAAATTATTTTACACAGGAAAAAAAAATCTCCCTGTAACAGAAGACCACTATATGTTCATATTAATTCTTAAAAAAATTTGGTTCTCATTCACTCAAACTCAAAAATCAGTTATCTGCTGATACTTACAAACATATGCAAATCAAGAAGAAAAATGATTATTACTACTATTAAACTTGATAAAATTGAAAGAATAAGATGTCATTGCAAAATAAGATTGACTTAGCTGTACCACACACGAGTGTAGACAGCAGATACAGCCAATCAGTCGATTAAACATACCCATGTAATAGAAATGCATTCTCCCGTGTCACACTGAAATTCGTGATCTTCGGCACAAGGTAAAGTTGTTACTGCGGTTGTGTACAAGGAAGTGTAAATGGATGGGGTCGCTGCTGTGGATGCTGTAGATCCAGTTTCTTTCGTATCCGGTGTAACTGTAACGTTACTCTCTGCGAGAAAAGAAAATAATAGATTCAATAATAGGATATACATGAAAATTAGTACGGAAAATTATGAGTTTAATTTTCATTAGGTATTTCCTGACCCGGACAGTTCTTTTCATCTGAATCATCTGCACAATCAGTATATCCATCACACCTCAAATCTTCGGTCACACATTCATCTCTTGAATGACACATAAATTCATCAAAATTGCATATCAGCTCATCGGCCTGAAATATTTCGATATAAAATCAATTTTAGTAGCAGTTTGGAGAATTCGTAAAATGGATATACATATGCAATGGGGTTTTCATTAATCCATTCCGGAACTTCGAAGTCGGCCTCTACCCTTTTTCCGGGGTCTTTCCAATCTCTTTTTCATATGTGAAATAACATATTAACAATTCAATTAAAATTGAGAATTAATTGTCTGACAAACAAAAAAATTTAACAATTGAATAAAATTGATTGCCATTACAATATAAGAACATCTTATATATTTAATAATTGAATATAATTTATATTATTTCACTGAATAGTCATAAACTAGTCCCTGATTCTTTATCACAACACCACACGATCGCAAAGCAAAAATTGAAGTGCTCAACTAAAATGATGAATAAGGTCTCATTGGCATTGGCTCAACAGTCAAAAAAGCTGAAACATGTGACTTTGTTGTCACTCCATAAAATGAATCGCATTCGATCCACATATCAGAATAAAGACAGTTCAAAGATTCCGAAGATATACAGAGGAACCGAATACTACACGAAATGAATTAACATTTCTTGAATAATTTTTTCTGTAAATATAAGCAGTACAGCGGATCATCATAGTACGAGCGACTTATAAAACAAGAAACTCGCTATACGAGCCGCTATTTGCGAATATTTTTGTTTGATACGACGAGTACAGATTCACAGTACGAACGATCGTCATACACAATGGCAAGGTAAAGGGAGTCAATTAAAATAGCGTTTCTAGCTGAGTCATCGATTTGTAAGAAAGAGAGAGAAAAGAAAGAGCACATGCTCAATTTACCGCGAATATTTCGTGTTTCGTGCATATTTTCAATTGATTTTGTATTAACCATGGGTCCACAAAAAGTAAGTACTGAGGATAGTAGTGGTAGGAAGAAAAAGCTTATCACAATAGAAGTGAAGAGTGCAATAATAGGAAAACATAAGAAAGGTGTGCGTGTAGTGAACTTGGCACAGCAATACAACCGAACGACGTCGACGATCTGCACGATCACTTCTTGTATAATCTCTTATGTTTTTATTACATGTATTGTTATTTTAATTTTAACTGTACGTTTCTGTTTAAAAATACCTTAACTAAGGCATTGTGCGTGGTTTCTGGAGCCTGGAACGGATTAATTAGTTTTCCATTGATTTCAATGGAAAAACGCGTTTTGTAATACGAGTGAATCATTATACGAGCCCGGTCTTGGAACGAATTAAACTCGTACTATGAGGATCCACTGTAGTTGTTAAAGTGTATTGAATCACATGTTGCACCTCATCTCCTCCACTAGGACAGTCCTCTTCTCCATCATTGATCCATGATGTGGGGATGCAAAGCAGAAAATCATCTGGATCTTTTGCAGGGCATCGAAATGAAGAACTGTCATTGCAAGGACAATCCATTTCATCTGCTTTGTTTGCACAATCAAAATCCCCATCACATATATAGGTCTTGAATACGCACTGATGATGCTGAAAGCAGATGAATGATTTATGTAATTACTCAACAATTTTATAACAGTATTAAACAGCAATCCATATTAAAATATGCTTCCATAATATAATATGCATAATATAGGTTTTAGTAATATCAAATTACAATTTATCAACCTACAAGAAAATTAAATATTGGTACTTTAATTCCTACATAAGTATACTAGAACCTTTACCTATTCCATAAAAAAAATACATTTGAAATAGTAAACTTAAAATTGAAGTTGTTTAAATTCCCAACAATAATAATAATAATATAAATTTACAACTTTCAATGATATATTCTTAAGCGGAAATGCATGAACATAAAACAAGATTGCAATCTCAGACAACAAATTTTATGTCGAATAAATTTAGATTACCGCTGTGGTGTTCGCTGTACCGTTTTTCTCTGGAACCTTACATAAGGCATATAGCAATGGATCACAATCTGTTAGCAAAAATATAAAAAAAATTATACTTTAGTGTAGTGGCCATATTTCAGATATACAAGACAAAATTATTAAGATACGTGAGCCATAAAAAAACAGTATTACCAGTTATGTTATGATCAGAAAAATTATTTATTTTTGAAAGTATATGCAATCTGTAAATGCAACAGAACGGGAGTTAATTTACGTTTCAGTTTATTTAATTGCTATAATGTTAATTTTTAATATATCATCCAATTGTGTCTGCTATGAACTCAGGCCTGTGTCAATCTTTCTTGATTTTCAATTACCATATCTTTTTTTTGATACTTTGACATAATTTTAAATTTGAATTTATTTATACAAAAAAAATTCTTTTTCTTATAATATCATATTTCTTCGCAAACCACAAATGTCACTGGATTCGTCACTTCCATCAGCGCAATCAATTTGACCATCACAAACAAACTCTTTCAAAATGCATTCAGAATCGATATCAACTGAATCTACAAAACAAATTCGAGTTATTTATCTATTTCGGACTGCTTTCACAGTTGTTATGGTTGAACCTCTTAAATCCGGCAATCTCTTTAGGACCTAACTATTTCATTTGATATTCACACGATACTACCAAATAATTACCTGACTTTGGAGCTGAATCATGTACTTTACAAAAAAATTCATCATCTCGACAAGGCGTCTGTATACATTGATATCCATTAGGCAACAATGTGTAACCTGGCCCACAATCGCATTTGTAGTTGTCTAAATAATCGCTAAATATTAATACCATGTCTATACGCCAGAACTAAAAAAGTTGAATTAGAGTTTACCTCCTGGATATGGAAAACAGAACTGGGAACATTTTTGACTGATATTTTGATTCGGGTGACACGGATGCACATCAGCGTCTGGTATGAGCAAATCAGGATCAACAAATACTAGTCCTCCTCCGTGATATCCGCTTAATACCGGCGCAAAATCGTCTTTTAGTTGAATTTTACTAGTACCTGATTTTGTCATTTTCTTCCGTTGCTTCCAGATTATATCTAAATATTTTTGCAATTGTCAGTTAAAAACTGCAATTCAATTTCCTGATGTGTGTAGAACACAAACCTTTGGCAACACTATAAGTGAAAATGAACTTCGGGGAAACGGTGATAGCAGTCACATTTGAATCAGCTGATTGATAAAGTGTGATACTCTTATCTTCAATCCCAACACTGACAATGAGAACTGCAAACAGTTAAGAAAGGTAAAAGAAAAGAGGATAAGTCTCTCTACGCATATATTCACCAGTCGAATCATTGCTTTAAATGAGAACGTCACAATTTGTGGTGATTCATTATCAGCCAAGCAATTATTAGTGGAGTAATAATTTCATAAAAAAAGAAAAAGCCTTTTAAAACATCAGACCTGTATCAAAATATCCTTTTCCAATATAAAACAGACTGTCATCATATGGATCAAAAGTCATTTGCACTATTTTCTCAAGTGCGGGAATATTTCGAAATTTTGTAGCATTTGCTCCATCAACTGACATCGTCATGAGTGCTGATCCATATAATATATTTACTTCAGCAAAAAATAGTCTAGAAAAGAGACACCCAGATTCGAGTACAGTGTTTGCCAGTAAGTACATTGAAAACGTGATGAAAGACTATTGGAAATACAAACCTATGCCTATTGCTGTCGAAGGCGAGGCCCTGTGGGCATATATTCTGATTCTCATAGATAATGACATCTGGAAAAAAGAGAAGATTTTTGTTGCTCAGTTCCAACGCCATTTCGGGTCCGGAAGGGGCAACATGGATTGCACAGTCACCAATCCAGTACACGTTCCCTGACACAGGATCAACAGTTAAATGGCGTGTTAGGGAAGTATTCACTATTGCAGTGCTGTGAAAAAAAATACAGATTTTCGAAATTAATTACATCAAAGGGAAGACACGTCTATAAACATGTTCAGAATAACTGTTACCTTCTATTAGTCATCTCATTGGCGAAGTCAACGTAAAAAATACCTCCATACGAACTTGAAAAATACAGGGATTTCCTTTTCTGATCGTAGGCTAACGACATTGCTGATTGACTTTCTTGAGTAATATAATAACAATTGTGCCATTAGCAGGCAGTGCATAAAATTTACATGTGAAGTTTACGGTCTTTGGTAAGATACCAGTATAGGGAAACATAGACGCATACACCAGAAGTTTTCACGATGCATGCGAACAAGATTTGTGTCTGCATGGATTGACTGGTCATAACGGCATTTGGAACAAAATGGGATCAATAAAAAACTGCTGAAACAAAATGTCATGTGAAACTCCCACCTAAATCCTTTGGTATATATCAAATGATGCCTTATTATAATTATTTGGCAGCAGAACCTGTAGCTAAAGCTTACTTCTTGGTGCATGTTGTACACTAATGGCCCGAGCTAGTAGGTGAAGGTTGCCCAGTGAACTACTGCATGCTCCCTACTTCCTTATGAATAACATAGAGGTACTCTTCACTTAACGACCAGGTTCATTCATCTGTAAACGCGAATTCCTCACTTAATGACCAAATTCCTTTACAACAACCTGATCATAAAATATTTCCATATATTTTTTCAATGTCAGCAGCTGGGTGATAGGGTCCATGAGAAGAGTATAAAAGTTTTGAGTTAAATGAGTTACTTGAAATTAGAAATTCGTAAATGTATAATGAAAACACTATCTATCGCTCATAAGTGTGAGGAACGGTGTTGAACGAGGTGGTCGTTAAGTGAGGAGTACCTGTGTTATGAATATTACCGAGTAAAGATCTTGAAGAGACTCTCCCGTCCATAAATATCTTGCGAATTTTTCCGTTCTCCTTAGTCATCAGATAGGATTCGTGTACCTTTTCTAATTCATAGAAAATTAATAGTGAGGATTATATCAAACCATCTTGTAATAGTTAGGGGTAGAAAGGGGAGGGGGGGATGGCTTCTCTCTGCTTTTCAGTTTCCAGTTTATGTACAATTTCTGTGCACTATTATTATTGGCTGATCATTGTATGTAAATAGTACATAGAGCAAGATATGAAAAGTAAACTATACCCTATTATTACTATACAAAAAATTTATGATAAATCTGATTTTTTTTAATACCGGAACATATATTTGTTATACCTATCTTCATTTGACTGAGTAACTGATACAATGTGTATGTTCCAATCACCAAACCAAGTCCATATGAGCTAAAAATAGCCCTGAAATTCACCATATTATAAAAAAGTGTAAGGGAAACAAAATCTTGATATTATTTCAAAATGAAGGGTAGAATTTTGAATAATGCAATTACAACTGACATTTATGTAAAGCATCTTTAGTAATTACATATGTAGCAATTCATTCTGTTTCTCTTGCATGAATAATTAATTTGCAAGTAATTTATCAAATAAAGATTGTGTTTTCAATGGTGTGGTAGTTACAGGGTTGTTCCATGCACATACATATAGTAGGCTCATGGGACCCCACAGGTTTTACTTAACATATCCTCTCAAAATATGAGATTGGACCAGAGCAGTAGATATATTGGTGAAATACAAAATCTGTATTTTTATATGTTTCTAGCCTCCTATCTCATAGCAATGGGTGCACAGAGTGGAGAGAATACCATACATTTATTTCACTAGTGTCAAATAAAGGACTACAAAATAGTTAACAACTAGACTGTAGTTACTAGAGGTATGTTATACTATATATGTTACAGTAAGGTTGTGAAACTAGGAATTTCGTGAAATCTCCAGGAATGTGTCAATAATTTCACCGACACCTTCACCTGATACCGACCTAACCCTAACCCTAACCCAACCGTAGCCCTTAATCGTTATACTAAAATTCAGGGATCACATGAAATACTTGACCAAAACAAGGATTTCACGAAATGCCTAGTTTACAATTTTACTGTAACATCTAAAGTGTGCAGGCTAGCGAATGAAAGTTTAGAGCATGGTTTCCCAATCGTTCCCCAATTTATTCTGTGGCAGTTTTTCGAAGGTAAATTTACCCCCACACTGTTTGGATCAGTAATTCAGATTTTACATCTCTACAATAATACAGCAACCAAAAAAAGGGACATTTCAAAATAGTGTTTTTAACATTGATATGGAGGTTTGAATAACTGTCATATCACAAAACAATGTTATTTCACTTATTTATGATCAAGTAACGTTGAACAGATATCAGTACCAAGACTAAACACAGTCAGTCAAGGAGAGGTTCAAATGTACAAATCCAAATTCAGTAAATTTACCTAATGAGTGAGAAAATCTACCTCCTGGGCTAAATTTACCCTAGGTTAGGAACCCGAGTTTAGAGTCTGTCCTGTAATAACAAAGGGTGAAACTTTACAATGAAAATAGTATAGTCATTTCAACTGGAATACCTTTGCATTCTGAGGTGTATTCGAAGTACTTTCGTGATTGCGGACACATGCATTCCGGTACGAGTATTGTTGAAGTTTCCATGATGGACGAACCCACACATGCATGTGAACAAGATTTGTTTCTGCATGGGTTATCTGAAATAATGAAATCTATATTCTGCGTCAAGGTCTTAGGTTTCGAGTATCATGGATGCTGAATTCTTGTATGAACATCAATTTGTTAGACATGAATATTATCTAGCATTTAGGAATTAGGCATCTACCTATTCATTATATCATACCAGATAATTTCAGTTGGATTACTGGATGAGTAACTAATAGAGCGCCAAACCATTGGCTATAATTCGCATTCCCATGACCGAACTTAGCAAGGACAAGATGACCTCTCCCGTCTTTGGCGTTCACGGAAATAATTTCGTTTTTGTTCCGTTCAAACCAGGTCAATCGAGATTCAAACACGCATATCGATAACGGGGACACGGTGTAGGAGAAGGAATTCGAAGAAACTATAGTCTGTTTCGAAAATAATTAAACATGAAAATATATCGCTACATAACCTTAAAAGAGGAAAAATTTAACTATGCCTATTTATGAATAAATCAGAACTTAATAACAACCAGTGGCATCAATGGGTTTTGGGAACTAGGGGTGAGCTAGGTTAGGAAAAAGGATGGGAAACGTTGTAATCCTCCTGTGAAAATTTAATTATAATATAATAAATTTCAGGGCCAGGTCCCCCTGCTTGCGTCCCTCATCCCATTTCAACCCACAACAGTAGACTCGTACCAGGAATTCATACCTTCCTTCTTGTTCCATCCATTCTAATTTTCTGGATACTGTTGATGCTGGAGATGATAGAAGAATGGACTGAAGAGTGAGCAAGCTGCGCCCAAAATATTGTATTTGTCGGTGCATCATAGGCCAAAGATGTAGGCCACGAAATATGATGATAAACAATGTCCCAACTGTAAGAACCGTCCATAGCAATTCCTAGTATTCTTCCGTTTTGTTTATATTCGCATGTGATCATCTTTCTACAACGCATAATATAATATGAAAATATTCAAAATAACTGAATTCATTAAATTAACAACGAATCTGAAAAAAAAAATTCACCCGATTTGCGAAATTACTATTATATCACTCAATCCATTGAAACCTTCCGCCACACCATGTATCTCGGAATGTAATTGTCCCGGAGATAAGTTGTCATCTTAATAAAACAACAAAAAGGATGATAGTTCATTTGGTATTCAACACCTTGAGAGCACATGGTACAACACATCCTTTCACTGTTTCAGCAGCGTGAAAACCAAATTGCAAATAAACATTCATTTGTTATGTAATTAATTATGCTCACAAAATACCAGACCAACTGACTCATTACAAACATCAATGTAATTTGAAATTGAATAAACTCATTTCGTCATCCGCCAGAAATAAGCCGTATTTAGAAAGGCAAATCAAGAATATAATAGAATCGCATAGAAAAACTATAGATAACTACTGAACATAGGGAAAATAGTAGTTGACAATGGATGTCTAAAAAGACCGAGCAATTGAATGTTATATCATGTGATTAAAATATAGTAATTTGATTTGCTGTTATGGAAACATTTTTTGATCTATATATGAATGAAAATTACAAAAAATGTGACGACCTAATGTGCTATTATAGTAAGGATGATCGGATAGACCACTTAGACCACTGTTAACTATAACCCTTACCTTTGAGGGGCACGAGCCCAATTCGATCCGTTAAAGAATCTGTGGAGTTACTTCCGTATGTCACGATAAAAAATACATTGTTCCCTACCCAGTCGACAGAGATCTTCTCTATTGAAGCTATAGAATCATAGTTTAACATAAGTGTAATGGTTAAAATATTCAGATGTTCAATATTTTCAGGCTTAGTTCTACACAGTACCTGGTAGTTCTGACTTCAGCAACACTTTTCTACTTTCATTTACTGTGTTAGCTACAATGGTGGAGAACGAATTTGATTTTTCCAGCCAAACAAGGGTACCAGTATTCCAGTCATAATCCAAATCTAATATAAGGCTTCCGTTCGGTGCATTCTGAAATAATACAGCACTACATTTATCGATAGGATAAAAATAACTCAATTCAAGTGATAGAAGTTCTTTTTTTAGAGATTTAGGACAAGCCAAAGAAAATACAACAGACGTACAATGTTAGCTAGATCCGTGTAGTGTATGAACTCCTCATTTCTTGTGATATCGCCACCAACATGAGGTCCATGTCGAAACGCGCCATTCAGTAACATTTCCCGGACATTGTAGTCTTGGAGTATGTACAAGCTTGGAGACTGAGTACCTGTCACATTAGTTATCATAAAATGAACATGGTAAGTTTCTATTAAGTTGGGTATTTCGTGATCTGGAATGATTACTGAAATAGCAATGGTAAGAATACCACATGTATCGGGGAGGTTGAAGTTTGATTAAATGTGTTTGAATAGAAAAAAAACGATGGTCTGCATCAATGTATTTGACAGAACAAATTAGCAGCTAATTAATCAACCAACACAAATCTCAAGTAACGTGTATGCAATGATAAGTAGCGTAGAGGTTATTACAACATCCACATGACATAGAATCATCACGCTCAATACCACTTCGGTGCTTAAAATAGCACTGACGATCATCGATTCAGCTGTCTTTTTAATATAGAATTTAGCTATTACGTAACGTTAATTTTTTTCCATAAACTGGTGAGATATTGAGATAGAACGCTGATAAGCGCTTAAATGTATGACGAAGATAAACTGTGTTTCTAAGTCGGAGGAATGAAGGAGGAGAAGGGAGGAAGGAGTACGTGTAATATACATTTTCCAAACATCGCAGATCGCATTATTCAGTTCTCTTTTACACTTAACCATGTTTATATTTGGAGTGCAGAATAATTGTTGAATGTTTAATCGTGATATAGCCAACATTCGTGTTAGTTAATACTAAGGAATGTTAGAGCCGGGGCAGCCAATTGTAATCAACCTTCTGCAAATAGAATATATTTTAACTGGGCGCTGCTGTACTATAGTTATTAGATTTATCGCGGATGGTAATGAATATTGTAGATTGAAGCCAATAGTCTTTCCATTATCAAACAATAACAAATAGATCAAAATATTAATCTCAAGTTATGTTTCGGTTCCTATCAGCCCAAGTTAAGTTTCGTGATATACGTGAATACCTTCAGCTTTGCAGTGATATCCATCCGGTTCCAAAGCGTACCCCGCAGAGCAGGTACAAGAATAACTACCGTTAGTATTTAAACAATTCTGAGTGCATTTAACATCTTCTAATGAATCCACCGAACATTCGTCGATATCCTCACAGTTTGTACCGTTTATTCTAAAGAATTCGATTAAAATTGAAATAAAACCCGTAACCAGGATGAACCATGCAACATGTAAATGGTACACCGTTCCTTATCATACCTGTATCCTCTAAAGCATCTACACCTTGGACCTACAGGTGTTTTATAGCAGATGTGCTGGCAGGTAATGTTTCCTTCCGACGAACTAAATATATACATAGAAGTAAATAAAAGGTATGCAAAGAATTAGCTAAATTAAGAGTTCGTACGTAGCTTTGACGTTCAAACTGCACACATTGTCAGAAAATGTGCTAGCTGCGTAAACGCCATCTGTTATGCTCCAAATTAATATATCTTTAATTAATATATGTTCAAAGAACCATCCCGCGAACGAATTATAATGATGATATGGATTTAGAGTTCAAATTTACAACCTTGGACAGGGTTCTTCACAGCCCGCAGACTCGTCAGATCCATCGTCACATTGCGCAGAATTGTTACAGAGAGCTTCGGATGGAAAGCAGCGCGGTACACCATCAACCTTACACGAGTGGTGCATTGGATTTTCGCAGCTACTTTTTTCTGTATATAAGCAATAAAATAAAATTGACAAATGGATATGCTGATGAAGCGAAGGAAGTTGCCTTAGCCTTAGCCTTAATACACTAAGCTTTGTAGAACCCGCCACCACTTGGAAAGATACAGTCGGTTCCTTCATATCCAAGGATTCAGTAAAAAATAACCCCGAAGCGCACTTCGTATCACCATTATAGGCGGCAATGTACAGTATCGTCGTATTATCGTCATCCTGGATCATCGCAGCATGAAGGAAAAATCTGACGAGTACCAACAATAGACGGATACTGTATATAATCTTTAAAAAGTTATTTTTTCTTTACCATATACACGTACCGCATAACGTTGTATAGGGCCACAAAAATTAAAAAGGTAGAGACAGGAAAAAAATAACAATTACTGATACGAAACTAGGAGGCAGGATGTACTCTACATTCATGCAAGTTAGTCCAACCGCAAGCTGTAGTCCAGTGCAAACATATTTCTACGTTTTTTTCGTATTCTTCCCTTACCAACCCCAGATGCTTGATCATTACAGATAACATAAGAACAAAAAATCAACCACATATTTACAAATTTCCATACAAACTTCGATGAGAACCCTGTGCCTCGTGCAAGAAACTAATAGAGAAATTCGGGAAGAAAAACATGTCAACTTTGCTCGAAAATTTCCGCGCTCGCAAATGTTGAGCGCTCCTCTTTTCTTGGTCAAAATATCCGTAACAGCACTAAACGCACATTCAACCAAGTACGTAGTTGTAAATGTCAGAAATGTCATGCTTGGCGACGGTAGCTAATTTGGCGTAGTCAGCACTGACTTGGGGATCCAACTACATAAGTTCCTTTTTGGAGGCAAAAAACACATTGAAACTATTTTTCAAATTCCTCCCCAATTCCCCCTTGGGCAAATTTTCTACGGGAATTTCAAATTCCTCCTCCAGTGAGACAAGTGCCTCCGCTTGAGAACCACTGATCTAGCCTTTCAAAATAAATAAGTGTTTGAAATTACATATTGCAAAGATATGTAACAAGTGAAAATTATGCGTTTCTTTTGTTGTTCAATTTTGTTGCTACGAAAGTTTCATTGTAACTCAAGAAATATATTTTATGGCGCACATTTGCTGTTTAAGAAGTTTGAATTCCTCACACACTACTTTTCGAATTATCGTCCATGGGTTTTTTACGGAAAACTCCGGCACATACAATTCATTCAAATAGCCAAACGAAAAATAACAAATTCTAAGCATAGCAACCTAGCGTTTGAATCCCTTATATAATCACAGAGGGCATTTTTTCAGTATTGTCAAATTCAGTCGAAAACTCGAAGCTTGAGAAACCCCATTTGAAAATTAGGTATACTATGGTCGTGAATGGTCGTAGAAATTTGTTTTTGTATTGCAAAGTTACAGTTATTTGGAGCAGAAGATAGGCAGATTATATACTGCTACCGGTAACGGCTCTAACGGAAGCAACTCCCGTTTTTTATATATATTTTATAGTATATTGTATATTTATGTGACTGCGTTGTAGGTACCATTTGTTCCATCCCCATGTTCAATTTCCAAGGCTTACCGAGATCTGTACAATTGGCTTCATCGGACCCGTCACTACAGTCTTCAACACCATCACATTTAGCGTTTTCCGGAACGCATATCGCTGGGTTAAAACACCTGATCAAAAAAGCAATAAGGCCGATTACGCTTACAAGGTTACTAAATATCTAGATAAACAATACGTCAATATAACAAATTTGGAATGAAAAATTTTAATCAATCATTTCGAAACTAATTGAAATCCTCTAAATTTTTTTAAAGATATCTCCATGTTGATTTTATTTGTAATTTAGCAATTTTCTAAATCGGCTCAAACATAATAGATGATACATAACAGTAGAACTTAATCATTGGCTAATAATACTAACGAGTGCCCATTAATCGGTATACCCATATTTTTCAACTCATTACTTGATACTTATTTCAACAGTGGACTCGATCTGATGCACTTATTTGTTTTTTAAATATAAATGAATAACCATGATACTTGTATCTATCAGTAAGCGTTTATGATAAGAATTACAGTGGAATAGCACTTTACTATGTAATCAATTCGTGAAAAGACGTCGTGCCAGATTCATCCCGGTCGTAGACAAGCAACACTGATAGAAGTAAAACATTTTGTCACGACTAAGGTTTTTCTAATCCAGGTGTTTTTCTCTCTCTTTCCTCTTTCTACTAAATAAGCTATCACACCGATAGAATAAAAAGTTCATCCAGTTTCAGGAAAAGCATTTGAAATTTCTTACTTCGATTCGTGATCTCCGCAAAACACCTGTTTTTCACAAATATCTTTATCTTCGTCTGAAGCGTCTGAACAGTCGTTATCCCCATCGCAAAGATAGATATTTTCGATACAGAGCAAATCATTCTTACATCTCCAGAATTCAGCCTTGCATTTTTTTTGCACCTAAAAAATCACGTAATGCTCGTGTCGGTATTTTTTCGTCAATAACTATGTAGTAGAATTTGTTTTGGAGTGAACCTTCACCATACCAAATCTCCGATTTGTATTATACGCAACCAGGAATGAGGAATCGTATTAAGTCATTGTTCATTCTTACAATATCTTATAACAAATAGACTTAAAAATACAGTACGCCTGTAAGTTAGGTGTATGTTATGTTAAGTTACGTCGTTGATTCCTGTCGTGGAGTCACACCGACACTATCCCGTCAAACATACGGAAAGTTAGATCCTGCTATATATGGAACCAAAAATATACCTGAGAAGAACAGTTTTTCTCATCATTAGAGTTAAGGCAATCATTCTCTTCATCGCATTGCCATTCAGCTTTTATGCAGATTCCTTCGCCGCAATCGAATTCACTATCTGAGCAGGCCGCCTTTCCTGTGAGTTAAGGAAACGACGTTTTATTTGTTTGCAACATAAAATAATTTTACAGTACTGTACGATACAGAGCAGTAGTCAACTCCTTAATTATGGATGAACCGAGAATAACGTTGTAAATACAGCAGTTGCAGAATAGCAGAAAAGATAAATTTAAGCGAGAACACTGATCAAATTTCGCCAGTATACACCTAATAAACACCTTCAGCAAGGTTTCAAAGCGTAGTACTGTATTTGCAATGCAGCAATGTTTTACCTCATGCTATGAGCTATGTAGATTCAGATGTCAAATCATGGTACTGTGACCTTCAGCTGTTATCAGAAAAGCATCACTCACAAAAATGTATACAATACTACGTGTATGTATGTTGTACTTTATATCGGGGTAGCCTGACTGACTTTTTACGACAAAATGTCACAAGGTTTTTTAAATTTTGGGTCTTTCAACTCTTCTACATTCACGCTGTGAATCGCCGTTTATATCCGAAATCAGAATCAGAAAGCTAACTTCTAAGCGAAGTATGGTATTACTGTACAATCTGGGTACACTAAACTATTTAAAGGTGTAGTTAGTTCGTATAAAAAAGATAGATATCTTTGTTTTTTTTACTTCGTATATTTTCAGACTACCTAGCTCATTATTAGTTTATTTTTCATTGTATTTTCTCTCTCGGAATTTTCGGAACTAGTATCTATACTGTATAGCGTATACTAATCAATATTTGTACAGTAGTCTATATATAACTCCTAAGTAGGAAAAGTGAAGATGAGAAGAAATTTACTAACCGCAAGTAATAATACTTTCGTCAGCGCCGTTGGTACAATCAATATCGCTATCGCATAACCAATGTAGACGGATTTTTTCGTCCGTTCCTGGACACTGCCAGCGCTGATTGGGGATCGCGTTAGAAATTCCTAAAACACGGAAACATATATTGAGTTTGACAAAACACAAAATAAATTTTTTAGCTTACCTTTATAAGCTGTATATAAAATCCAACATCCTAACAACTTTAAGATTTTCATATCTGATAGTGAGGTTAATCAAACGTAAAACGAACGCCTAAGCTTCACTGTTTCTTGCTTCTTATTTCAGAACAAGAACAAAGCAAGGAATTACGATTACTAACTTTGGGAATGCATTACAATATTTCATATGCATGCTAAAGTGATTGATCATCACGGATTAACACGATATCTGATTGGTAGAGTATTTTTGGCGTGATTTCAGAAGCACGCACTGCTTATGCTGCGCTGTTGATGGCGAAACTATCACTCTTTGACTGCCACAGTGCAGTATCTGTAATTAATCTAGTGACATCACACTATTCCTGAATTCTGACAAACTATTTCATACTTTCTATTACTGCAGGCTGATTGCAGACTGCATATTCGTTAGCCAACAAACAAAATTGATTGTTCAGGCTAGGTATACATTATTTTATTAGGCTAGTGCTTATGCACGGTGTTATGGGAGCGGCATGAGTTCGTGGACAGAACTATGACGTCATCATCAAATTACTTGTGAATGAAAAGTTTTACTGCGCTTTTTCCCACTCGCTGACAGTTTTGCTTTATGTAGAGTGTAGAGTGTAGACCAGGGGTCTCCAACACGCAACACGAGGCTATTTTTTTCGGCCCGCGTCATGGTTGAGAATTTTCCACAAAAAACTAAAATAGTACGATGTCAACTATGAGTAAGTTTTATCGTGTTGAAAGTTAACAAATCAGCCCTCCGCACACGACCAACGGACGAGCATTTGCATGCTGTCTTGAGACTATTAAACCAACGCAAAATAAGGCCAAACATCGAGTCTCTCACCGCTACAAAACGGTGCCAAATATCCAGCACAAGTAAATGAATATGTTTCAAGTCTCGTTTGGTGTAAGATTCAAGTGTAATTTCAACAAATACATTCAGATTTCTTTTGTTATTTTTTGTGTATCAATTTTGTGCCTAATTTGTTGCTTTGTGGCCCGCGTCGTCAATAAAGTTCAAAAAGTGGCCCATGACATATTTTGAGTTGGAGACCCCTGGTGTAGACCATACCTTGAGCGGTGAGAAATATTTTGAATACATGTCTTTGAATATATCAGAAACAAATTTCCCGCAATTACATCGTTTTCGTTAAGGTGGTGATGACATTTAATATATAAGTCGTGCCACTGCTATAGACTTCAAGACTTCAAGGCGTGCGATTTTTCGGCTTACTTGTCACCGAAGCATTCTATGTGTAATATAATTTGAATATTACAGTTAATCAAACTAATATCGAATTCAGTTTTCACGAATAACAGCATCTGATAACACATCGTTCAGAATGTTAGAGGGTAATACAACAACAAACGAGTGGGGAATTTAGAGATGAACAGACACAATCCGATCAAAAAACAATATTTTTTTTAATATTTGTTTTTTCGATTCACTTAAGTGAGAATTTAGTGACTATACCAGGAATGCATGGCAAAATTTAATTTCATCGGTGCGCTTCTGTCACCTCTCGAAACAGAGGACTGTAGTGTCCAAGATAGGGGTCTCAAGATGAAAGAAATTAAAACTAGATTATAACTAGAGTAACAATTTCCATTGGGTATTGTATCATTAGAGAGACATTTCTTTTAAGAAATGCTTGTGTAAGTGACGGTAGATATTTGTGAGAGTATAAACTAGTAAAAAAAACTCCACAGCGAGTAAAAAAATTAAATTGACATTGTACGTCATATTAGTTACGAATTGAGGGTATTCCTCAATTAGTTACTCTCGGTACTTAATAGAGACCAGTAAAATGAGCTCTACCGTATGAAGTTCCTGCACTATACACTCATTGTACACTAAGGCAACCCAGAAAAAGGACGAATGATCTCCTCGAAGGTTGTTTTAGTAAAAGTGTCAGACCACTTAATCTATACGTAGAACGAAAGTAGACACAACTTTTTGTGCTCAGTTATTATATTGAAATTATAGCAATAATACAGGTAGTGACTATCAATAGTCTTACAATCAAGACTTTAACTACAATTCAATGTTCAGTATTCAAAATCCACAATAATACTTCACGCCTAGTCTCTCTCAATCTAGATTCTAGAGAATGTTATTTCTGCCGTGTCTAATATATCTCCACGTTACGAATATCTAACCATACTCCTATTTGTTAACTTACTTTTCAGGCTATTTAATTGAATTCCTACGTTAGTTGATCGACAATAAAATACATGATAAAATATATGGTGACAGTCCTAATAGCAGTAAAGTTCCACTTGTATAAGCTCATAATAACCACACGGTGGCGAGATATACACGATTGATATATAGTGGATCCTCGTACTACGAGCGACTTATAAGACGAGAGACTCGTAATACGAGCCGCCATTTGTGAATATTTTTGTTTCATACGACGAGTACAGATTCACTGTACGAGCGATCGTCACACACAATAAAAGGGAAGGTANATTGGAGTATTTGACTGTAATTAGTTCGTAGCATCAAGTTTGTGTTGATGATACGAGCCTGTGAATAGAATTGAAGTGTACATACAAAAACGTGTATTGATTTATACCTACAAAGAGGCATCATTTAACCGAAGTATTACGTTTGTTTTTACGCGATCTTCTGAGTATCGGACGAAGATAGCGGTGTTCCTCCTTGTAATCAGGAGTGTATCTGTAGCGGTTCAAACAACAGAATACCAACTAAACTAACAATAAACAATAACAATAAGCTGAGCCACAACATTGGTGACCCCACACAAAGGTGAACCGCAACATTGGTGACCCAGACGTGATTTCGGTGGCCCGACGTGATTTTGGTGGCCTGACGTGAAANGCAACATTGGTGACCCAGACGTGATTTCGGTGGCCCGACGTGATTTTGGTGGCCTGACGTGAAATTGGTTGAGACGTGATTTTGGTGGCCCGACGTGATTCTGGTGGCCCGACGTGATATCGGTCACCACAACCCAACAAAGCTGAACCGCAACATTGGTGACCCCAACGTGATTTTGGTCACCACAACCCGACGTGATTTTGGTGGCCCGACGTGATTTTGGTGGCCCGACGTGATTCTGGTGGCCCGACGTGATATCGGTCACCACAACCCAACAAAGCTGAACCGCAACACCGCAACACCGCAACANCCTATTTGTTAACTTACTTTTCAGGCTATTTAATTGAATTCCTACGTTAGTTGATCGACAATAAAATACATGATAAAATATATGGTGACAGTCCTAATAGCAGTAAAGTTCCACTTGTATAAGCTCATAATAACCACACGGTGGCGAGATATACACGATTGATATATAGTGGATCCTCGTACTACGAGCGACTTATAAGACGAGAGACTCGTTATACGAGCCGCCATTTGTGAATATTTTTGTTTCATACGACGAGTACAGATTCACTGTACGAGCGATCGTCACACACAATAAAAGGGAAGGTAAAGGGAGTCAATAAATAGCGTTTCTAGCTGACTCATCGATTTGTAAGAAAGAAAAAGAAAAGAAAGAAAGAGCACATGCTCAATTTACGGCGCTTTACTCACCAAGCGCAGTCTGCACTCGCTTGATTCACGTATTCCTTTCGTAGCGGTAACGTCCCAAGCGTTTTATGCTAGTGAATATTTCGTGTTTCGTGCATATTTTGGATTGATTTTGTGTGGGTGGGTTAACCGTGGGTCCAAAAAAAGTGAGTACTAAAGATAGTAGTGGTAAGAAGAAAAAGCTTATCACAATAGAAGTGATAGAAGAAGAAAACCTTAGAAGAAAAATACCTTAACAAAGGCATTTTGCGTGGTTTTTGGAGCCTTGAACGGATTAATTAGTTTTCCATTAATTTCAATGGTAAAACGCGTTTTGTACCCCCCCCCAATCGTTATACGAGCCCGGTCTTGGAACGACTTAAACTCGTACTATGAGGATCCACTGTACCACTTTTTTAACATGCTTCTAAACTAGCACAACTAACTACTACACTCACTTGCTCGATAGTGCGCTTCCAGGTTGACATTCTAATCTTTGGAAACAGTTTGGAAAAAGTAATCGGCAGTCCGTATGCAGCGAGTCTAAGGTAAATGTCACTTCACACTGTTGTATAAAGCCTACAAGATGCATTCTCACACAAAAAAGGGAAATCCGCAAAAATCCGGGAAAAGGGAAATCCGGTCACTAAAGCAAAACATAAAACTTCGGTTAAACCAAGGATGAAAATGTTTCATCAATGTTTGCATCAGCAAACTTCTCTACCATCATACTGGAACTTCGCTTGTCAGCTTGTATTTCAAAATTCCCAGTAAGTCTAAAACAGTAACATTTCCCTCTCTTAAATCTCATGTTTAGGAAACAATCTCGTTGTATTACATGTCTCATATCTTCAAACATCAATAAATTATCAACCTCAGACATTTCTTTATCTCCCAAGGATATTCGTTCCATCACTAGTTGGCGA
The DNA here is from genome assembly GCA_013436055.1 of Halocynthia roretzi. Taxonomy (NCBI): domain Eukaryota; kingdom Metazoa; phylum Chordata; class Ascidiacea; order Stolidobranchia; family Pyuridae; genus Halocynthia; species Halocynthia roretzi. The sequence continues at coordinate 36,302 of QRAM01000293.1, read as the reverse complement.
TCTAATCCCAATACGGCCTCCGCAAAAATAATGAGATCTTACGAATTTCCGCTCAGTGTAATCTACGAGTCAGTAAAAGTAGCTTTCTCCTAATGAAGCGAGGGAAGAGAAGGTGGTGCCCGAGTGACTTGCATTTCATGCGAGCCCACTTCTAATAAAGTACTTAGGTTCCAGTCCCTGATCGAGCGTTACCTTGAACATCACACATTTTCTACACTCGCAATGCATTTCAGGCAGCTTCCTCTGACTAATATAATGGTTAGGTTATAGGGAGTAGAATTGTACAGTATATAGGGAGTAGAATTGTACAGAGAACTAGTGATGGTAATATGTGTGACCAAATAGTAGTGGAGAATAAACATATATTACCATCACTGGTTCCCTGTACAATTCTACTCCCTATAAGGTAAGGAATTTCTTTTGATATTCATATCTATAGCCACAAATTGCCAAGCAGTTCTGTTTAACAAAGGGGATTTCTTTCCAAGGAGAAGAATCAGGATCATAGATTTGTAAAGTTTAAACTGCTGAAACACTTCCCCCACCCCATCCTCATATCGAACATTGTTGTGGCTTTCTCGATAGAGAGATACACTCACATAGGTATTTGCCCTGGAAATTACCTCATTCGTTTACACCACTTGCTTGTGTTTAGTGGACCGTAATTCGATATTATCATCATTCTTGCGAAACCGTTCAAACACAATTTCCTATGGAAAGCTGACAAAAAATCTAGTTTCATTCTAATGTGTCTCGTATATCACATATTTCGGGATTTTTCATAATTTTTTATCCAGTGAAATTTAATGAATCATCATTCATGCTGGTTTGTTAGTTGGTTATACATTCCTATCATTGGCTTAACCCAGAATTGAACATTTTGGGAAGATTACGTAACTGTACACCGCTTTTCGCGATTGCGTTAGCCTCGAATACTTTTTACTCCTCTTAACATATTGATAGGTGCCATGGATAATATAGATATTACAGTAATAAAAGAATTGTATCGTTCAGTTGTATATCTTGGGAATGAATCGAAGTAGTGTACATATCATGTCATTTCTTATACAAATGTAACAACGATTATCATTTGTCGCATAGCGCTTTTTGAACCTCTTTTCACACTGACCATGTAGCAATAGGCACTGGTTATTTTGGTAGTGGAAAACGTATAACTGTACAGTAGTTGTATTTCCGCTATGAATTCCATAATAAACTACCGATTCCAAGATTAAGCCTAATCAGTTATAGAGATGTCATACTAGACAGGCGCATAAAGAGGCAAGAAAGGGCAAGGAATAATAATAACGTATTGTTGATGAAGTTTTTGGTTTGTAAAGTCAAAAATTGTGGAAATGATATGCACGTCCGCTTATCAAATTCTCTTTCGGAAGGCATTTTCGTTTCTCGCTAACGGTTCAACGCCGTGTCAATTACGTGGAAGATGTCGTCTCAGTCAAGGAGCCGCTGTCGTAGACTAAAAACATAGTAGATCCTCATAGTACGAGCGACTTAAAAGACGAGAAACTCGCCATATGAGCCGCCATTTGTAAATATTTTTGTTTCATACGACGAGTACAGATTCACAGTACCACCGATCGTCATACACAATGGCAAGGTAAAGTGGAAAGGAGTCAATAAATAGCGTTTCTACCTGACTCATCGATTGTAAAAAGAGAGAGAGAAAAGAAAGAAAGAGCACATGCTCAATTTACCGCGCTTTACTCACCAAGTGCAGTCTGCACTCGCTTGATTCACTTGTTTATTTCGTAGCAGTACGTCCCGAGCGTTTTGTGCTAGCGAATATTTCGTGTTTCGTGCATATTTTGGAATGATTTTGTGTTAATCATGGGTCCAAAAGAAGTAAGTACTAAGATAGTAGTGGTAAGAAGAAAAAGCTTATCACAAAAGAAGTGAAGAGTGCAATAATAGAAAAACATAAGAAAGGAGTGCGTGTAGTGGACTTGGCACAGCAATTCAACCGAACGACGTCGACGATCTGCACGATCATTTCTTGTATAATCTCTTTTTATTACATGTACACATATGTATTGTTATTTTAATTTTAGCTGTACGTTTCTGTTTAAAAATACCTTAACAAAGGCATTTTGCGTGGTTTTTGGAGCCTGGAACGGATTAATTAGTTTTCGATTAATTTCAATGGAAAAACGCATTTTGTAATACGAGCGAATCGTTATACGAGCCCGGTCTTGTAATGAATTAAAAATCCTACTATGAGGATCCACTGTACATTAATGTTGGAGTAAACAAAATGGCGGTAGAATTTTAAACAAACATATTTTCCTTCTTTTATCGGCCAATAAAATAAATATTTTCCATGTTAACTAATAGTGCGTTTCCATTGCCAAAAATTTTGGGTACTTGAAGTACCAAGTTTTTGGGGAATCCCCAAGTCCAAAAACTGCTCGCGTTTCCATTGCCACTTTTTAGTCCAAGTGCGTCGAACGAGAATTACGGTATTACTGCCTCGCGAGACCGCATACTTCAAACAGTAAATTGTACAGCAGTTTATCCGTGTTTAAGAGAGGAAGAGTATGGTAGTACAGTAATATCCTTCAAATTGCGACCTCCTTAACTGTAAAATTTCGTGAATAAGTTATTTGGCCTATTTACTAACTAAGCTAGAAGGAAAGGCTTTATGCTGAAGCAAAAGCATACCTCAGCTCGCTACCGCGGAAAGGGTCTAAAGTCCACTCTAAACTGTTCGCTTCCTCGTTTGGTCAAAACAAATTCGTAAGTAATCTAAGAAAAGGCTTTCTGCTGAAGTAAAAGCGTTGATACAGCTCAGAAATAACTCCTAAATCAGTTTATATTTCACTTATAAACTGAAAAACTACGACTGCTGAACTTTTAAAACTACTGTAATTCTAATGCGAAGCGAACAAATTTTTGGTACTGTAAGGGGTACTTGGCGCTAGACCACCTATTTTAGAGGTACACGCCAAGTACCCCTCAAAGTACCTTTTTTGCCGTGCATCATTTGCGTCACTTTCTTATATGGAAAGTACTGGTACTTGAAGTACCACTCATTTTGGCAATGGAAACGCACCAAAAGTATCATTACGAACTTAAATAAGCTCTGCTGCGGTGGTATTAAACAAAGCGTCAATCCTAATTATTCCCGCGTCAAATTAGAATGGAACACTGGAAAACTGAAATTGCATTTTTTCACTACGCTTGCAGTTCGAACGTAGAAGAATCTTTTGAACTCTAAATCGAATTTCTCTAGAAATCCGAAGTCGAAGGCTGAACGTACGAAGTTAGGGTCATGCGAAGTACGAGGCACCACTGTACAAAGAATACGTGGTACTGTGTGCATCCGGCTCAGATTAGAACATATTGAACAAGAATTGTCACTTACAGAAGTATTGAAAGAATTCACTAATATAAAAATAATATCAATAAATCTATCCATTTGACCAGAAATAATTTATCCTGCAAGTTGAACGTATAATAATAGTATTTATCGTGTAGCTTTAAAGTTGCGATAATGATAAGGTTCTAATTTCTTAAAGTGAAACTATGCAGGTCAATTCGGCTTATCTGTAAGATTGAACAGTTATATGAACTGGAGTGTAAGATCGACCCAATTTCTGCAGAATAAACGATAACCCTGATTTGAAATATCGCTTTCTTATGCATTTTCGTATGGAATATTAGACTCTCAATGCAGATGTGCGTGACCACTTTTCTTCGAGTTCTAACAACAATACAAAATCTTTAATGAGCATGAAACTATGCTCTGTCATGACCCATGCCATGGTCAATCATACCACTTACCCGTGTGGATGGGTCATTGGCATATATTATATCTCGATTGCCCGGAATTGGTAATTTAGATTTCCCTTGTCCAAACGACATTACGTGTATTTAAATATCACCTTACGAGGTCTATATTAAACAGGTAGGTCCATCATACCCCTTACCAATGTGGATGGGTCGTTGGCATATATTATATCTCAATTGCACCATAATTATAATTACTGATTTCCCTTGTCCAAACGACATTACGTGTGTTTAAATATCACATTACAAGGTCTACATTTAACAGTTGTGAAGTATAGAAGTTTTAGTTAGGGGACCTTTCACTTTCTATCGTACATATCAGTGTGGTGCAACTTTGATAACGCAAGCTAATTCTACTTGAAATACAATAACGTGGGGTGCATCAGACGTTTTTATGTACTTCCCCAGTACCTGAGGTATAAAGACTATGGATAGATGAAAGTATGGATTACCGATTTTACAAAAATATTCAGAAGTGTGTTGACAACGATAGCTGAATAAGAAATCCAAATAAAACTGGGAACTTATAATCTTCTGCACTAACATATTGAATTTTACTGATGACTGATAAGAATTTTACCATTATGAATGATGTTTAGGAGTATTTTATTATTCTTTACAGATATTAATACTGGAATGTATAACAGTTAATGAAAATAAATTAAAAATATTAGGTTTAAGGTTTTTTACAGTACGGTATATACTTAATATTACATTCATGTAATATAACAGATATATCAATCGTCAGATAATGGAATAAAAAAATAAGTAATACAAAAGGATGTGGTTGCGACATTTTGCGATATGGTGATCAAAAAAAATAAAAAAATGAATGAGCACCATTGTAAAAAAAGTGCGTGAAACTTCAAATTTTCGTGTTTGATTCAACCATGATTAATATTAGTAGCAATTTAAAATGTTTTCCTTCACTTATTCTCAATAACCTCATTGAACATTACAGTAGTTTCCAAATTTGCAGTGTGCGACTGTAGATTTACAATTACCAAATTAATTCTTTTGGCTATCCAGGGTAAATTTTAGAAGGATGAGTTGGCCAGTATACATTCATAATTATCATCAATGCAATATCTATTTACCCAATGGTTTATCTCCTGTGCTTTGAAATACAAAGCAATAAACATATAACTCCAAACGTAATGGCAACAAAGCTGATCACATGTGGTATTCCACAGTTTTTTTTTTCCTTTGTGCTCTCCGACTTAACTTGAGACTGATGCAGATGATGTCTCCTTTTAACGAATAATTTACATTCATTCTCGAAATAAACAGAACGCACGGTCCATTTTCCGTTCTTCAACACGTATCTTTCTTGTCGAATTCTGGTAGGAGCGCAGTAAGCAGAATATTTTCTGCTCTGTTCGCCATGCTGACCAAGACTTATAGTAGGTGTGGAATGCCGACAAGTGTGGATGACATGATGAGACGGATATATATCTATCATTTCATCGCCAGTTAGGAATGCAAAGGCTACACTGTGAATATCCGACTTCTCGATGCTGGGACAAGGCTGTGAATCGGAAATAAACAACCTACAGTAATCAATAATTCGAACCAGAAGAAAGCAAGAATAGTTTTACAGCTAACAACTCGATTTTACTGACTTACATCAATATCGGAGTCTGTACGGTATTCAAACTGTGGAGCTTGCTCCAATGAACTTTCCGATGACTCAAATCCACCCTCGGAACTATTTTGAAGGAATGAATGTCTGTATTTAAGCCTAGGTACGATTTTTCTAAAAGTACTTTGATATAACAATATCATACTTTGAAACAGAAGACGAGTGAACAAAATGGCGAGATAACTTCAGTCTTCTTATGTAGTCACACCAAGGTGATTTCACATTCAAAGAGCCGTTTCGACTGCACAAAGTGTCTTCTGATATTCGCACATCTTGTAGATTAATTGGAAGCTTCCTCAAAAAGGCAGTATACAAATTGGAAGTATTTTTCTCGTTTGAAGCAAGGGACGTTTCTGCTGTCATGCCAATGCTTTTGCTGCTACACAAGCAAAACTTCATAATGAATATTAGTGCATTACAGAGAGCGATAAACTTATAGTGCATTTTCATATCGGGATACTGGGCGTTACTAAATACGAAAAGTTACTGAAGCAATATTTTTCCACAGACAAGCACAGTAATAACTTGTTCAATGGCACTGTAAGATCTGAATTCTGCTCTCTGAGGACAGTCATTTATACTTGTTCCAGTTAGGGGCTTATCGGCATCTTTTACATCAAATTAGCATTATAACGAATGATAAGAAAAAAAGTAAGGTGACCCGTGTGCTTTCATTTTTGCGCGAGATGTATTTATGAATCATTGTTTCGTGAAAATGTTCTACGGTATTCCTTAAGTATGCCGTCTAACAGGAATATCTTAACTATCAATATCGACACCTGTTTTTCCCACGCAGCATTGCTATTAGTTTCTCTTTCCTTTTTCGACCACGATCTACACACTGCAATATATAGGTGGATTAAGCAACCTATGTACTCATCGATATCGCACTATAAAATATATTTACCAGTTTTAGCGCTGGAACAGGGCCAAAACAAAACATTGTTTCGATTGTGGAACCGTGCAAAGAAAACAATGACTTTGAGTTCACCTTGCAGCTGATATCTTACTGAAAGGTTCGAAAGAGAAAAGTCTGTAATATTGACACACGAATTCCGTTCGTAACACAGAAAAATTCTATCGCAATGTATCATAATGGTATTCCCCTCTATATGCTGCATTCATTTGGAAAATAACTATAATGAACAGAAGATACTAGTGCAGGCTAAAATCTCCAATTTCGAAAACCATTGGAAGAGTTTTTTTGCGCTCATTTTTCGTGTTACTCACCTCTTTCACCATGTTACTTTCCATTTCCTTTACGTCATTTCTAATCGGTTTTGTCATGTCAAGAAAACAACATCACTATAAAAGACCATCAATTTACATCGGTATGTATTGTCGTTCAGTGAATTTTCCAAATAACGTTTGGGCATCTGGCCGGCATTTTCATTAGTTGTAAATGGATTGCAAATGCAGGATGTGCCACGTCAAAAATTCAGTTTGCACAATGTGCTGTGCTCTAAGTAAGTTTGAAAAGCACTCATATATACCTCACGCATATAGTAATAATCTATCATTTGCATTGACGCATAATAATAGTTTTTGCCGCCCGGGGCGAAAGTTCATGCCTGGTCCTGAATTTGAAAGGGTTAACGACTTCGTTCGTAGGCATTGGTTCAATGATCAACGAGTAAGCATCTTCAAAAGTAATATTCAATTGCCTTGATATATTATATAATCATACCCGTTTGATAGCGTAAAAAATTATTTAAAAAAGCTCATTGTAGCGTCTTACACTACAAATATATTGACCGAATCTAACACTTCACACTGAGACGTTAGCATTCGCTAAAATGTGAATTGTACATTCATACGATGCTATATAAAATTTAATTATGTATGATAGGTATCTATTTGAAATCCTCACTATTTTTTATAGAATTACACAATTATACAGTTTGCTACAATACAGCTATATATAATATATCTATAACTAATTTTGTTTGTTGTGTCTTGTATGGGTTTACCGGCTTTTGTTTAGTCAATAACAACAATTGATGGCTTCTAATAAAAGTGAATTACAAAGGTTCTTGACAAGGACAAAATTAAATGCGATATGTCACCACAAGTAACATCTCCACTGAGTAATGTTATAAAAAATTACTTCAATTCCTATCATCATGGTAACCTTATATTGCCAACTGCAATTTAAATATTGTTAGCAATAAACCGCTCACATGGGTTTCGGCCATAATTGGCTTTCTATAATAACCTATCAAATTCAAGATGGAGCCTAATCAGTTACACATATGTGGGGTCAGACTGAGCATACATGAACATGAAGTGGCAAGAAAGGACAAGGAACTATAATAAAGTATCATATAACAGATATTATAGAGTACTAGCACAAATATATGCTGCTCGCCTCAATACTAACCACGCCACGGATTCTCTCTGGAACAATATCAAAGAACTTGCTTGAGCTCTCAAATTGGTTCTCAAATGGAATTAAAAAATATAAAATTACAGCCAATTGAACGTATAGGGAGTAGAATATATGAAGTATAAAGTACATTACCTAACCATGTGAGAATATATGAAGTACAAAGTACATTTCCTAATCCTGATAGTTAACAATGGGAGAAATGCATATATAGAGAGATAAGTCGACTAGCGCGGTAGGACGGAGTGTCAAATAAGTCTCGTGATATTGGTTGAGACGTGGAGTGTAAAATATACTGGATTAAACAGTTCTAATAATACGATTGTGATTTTAGGTTTGCTGGTTAGTATGTAGCATTTGTGTTGATGATACGAGCCTGTGATATATCAAAGATAAAAATGAAAACTTGTATTGATTTATACCTTACAAAGAGGCATCATTTAACCATCGTATTACGTTTGTTTTTACGCGACCTTCCGAGTATCGGACGATGATAACGTATAGGGAATAGAATTTGATGAATAACAAATAATTATAAAGTGGGAAACACCAACGTTGCGTATTTGGTTTCTATTGTTCATAGTTTTGTGGGTTATACGCTCGCTTGCAGAGATGACGACTCGTCCGCTCCTCGTCTATTCCCTATAAACGAAGTTCCTCCTTGTAATCAGGAGTATACAAACTAGAATAAACAATAACGTAACAAAAAAGTTGAGCCGCAACATTGGTGAAGAAACAATTATAAAACAAGCTTCAGAAGAACCTAAAATACCTAAAGACAAACACTAAAAACGATTCTTTATCTAACCATTCATCATTCGCCATATAATACAACAACGAAAATTTCAACGATCGAAGAGGACAATTTGGACACGAGGACATTCAAAGAAACGGTAAATACCAACAAAATTTTACCGACGCACAAATTGTACTGTGCATGAATAACTCTTATTCCTCCGTCACTCTTACAGTAAGCTTGTTTATTACGACAGCAGTATCCCCCATTACTCGTAGGACTAAGGAATTATCTGGAATGGAGAGTGAAAAACACCATAACACCAGAAGTACAGATGTTCATAGAACATCCGATTCCACTGAGGATACCATAAGTAACTCAGATTGATCTGCCACTACTTCACCATTTCTGGATTCTATTGAATTGTAAAAACAAATCAATGATTGATCCGTCAACTGGTGTAACTGTATATGGTGAAAGTTGTCAATTTGACTCTGTTCACATGGCAGTTGTTCCCCCGATGTTTTTTGGGGAATCTGAAGTTGATTTTATGGGTCATCGAGTTATAAAACCGTTACCAAACAAGGTAGAGGGCATTCGGAATTTTCCAAAACCGATGACCTATAGACAGCTTCGCCGATTTTGAGCTGTATTACGTTTTATCGCAAGCACTTTGCAGCCATTGTACGATTTAATCTGAGGAAATAGAAATTCACATCGGAGAGTCAAATGGAACTCAGCAGCCGAAGAAGCTTTTCAGAAGGCAGTCGAAACGATGCAAGATTCGCAGAATTCGCTCCGTACATCTAGTGGCGCTAGTAAGGATTGTGCAGGAGGCGTACTTGAACAAGAACAGGACGGACATTGGTGTCAAATCGCTTCGAGAAAGTCATACACCTAGGCAAGCTCGCCAGATTGAATTTAGCAGTCAATTCGCTCCCAAGATAAAGAATATCGCAGGAGATGTTAAAATTGTAGCAGACGCGCTATCTAGAGTAACTGAAAATATTGCTTCATCTGAGGAGAAAGTGGACACTAAGGAAAGTGATGATGAGTCGACCTCAGATACAGATAATGGCGCAATAGTTGCGAATATATTTTCACGTTTACACATGCCAGATACGTTATCACTTGATGACATAGCGCAGAAACAGTCGAATGATGAGGAATTACAAATGCTTAGAGAACAGAATTCTTCTCTAGTAATTGAGGATGTATTGTTTGCGCCTCACAAAACAATGATATGCGACGTATCTTTTGAATATCCAAGGCCAATCATACCGCAAGTGCAACGAGAGATGATTTTTAACTCAGTACATTCGTTAAATCATCCGGGAATAAGAGGAACCACAAAAATAGTATCAAAAAGATACATATGGCCTGGAATACGCTATGATTTAAAATTCTGGGCTTCTTCTTGTATAAATTACCAGGAATCAAAAATTCAAAGACACAATAAGGCCCCTTTGCAAGCATACAAAATTCCGAAGGCTAGATTTGAAACTATCCATGTTGACATTGTAGGATCTTTGCCGCCTAGCAACGGCCACAGATATTTGTTGACAGCAATTTGCAGATGCAGATTTCCGGCAGCAATACCCATTGATAACATTTCAGCAGAGACTGTGGTGAACGCTTTCAAGATGCATTTTGTTTCGATGTTAGGGTGTCCAGTGCAAGTAGTCACTGATAATGGTGGCGCATTTATTTCGCATTTATGGAAGGACCTAATGAAATACCTTGGAATCTGTCATACACTAATCACTGCTTATCACCCACAAGCCAATGGTTTAACGTTTTCACAGGCAATTGAAATGTTCTTCAAAAGCACACGAAAATAACACATTTACCTTTGGTACTTTTGGGTTTAAGAAGTCAGGTAAATGAAGATATTAGTTTGGGTCCCTTTGAAATGGCTTTCGGCTTTATTTATGAATCAATGGAGGAGGTTTGTAAGAACTTTAAGACCAATTCCGCCACGACCATTAGAAAAGGAGAGATCTTATTCGCATAAGGAACTTGAGACATGCCTACACGTATTTGTCAGAGACGAGGTACACAAACATGCTCTACAGAGAGCCTATGAAGGCCTATTCAAGGTTATTTCGCGTTATCCGAAGTACTTTGTACTTGATAAACTAGGACAGCCATATAAAGTTTCTGTAGATCGTTTAAAAGCCGTAAAACCTCACAATTTAATCTCTTTAACCTTTCAATAACACAGCCTACTTCTCTATTTCGGGAAAAGACGCCCAATCAGACAGACAATTCGCGGCTATCGACGCACGATATCACGGAGGAAACACCCTTACATTAGAACGAACCGGTAAGCAGTTTTGCAAGGCCAGTGATTCAACAGACTAAGAGTGGAAGAACATCGATAATTCCAAGTCGTTTACTAAATTTTATCTACCAAACGTTAGTGCCAACGCCAGCGCCAACGCAAGCGCCAACGTGCATTGTTTGAAATTCTCGATTTTGTATTCTTTGGTCACCACTTTGTTAATTGTTTGGCTACTGTTACTGTTTGTTATCCTGGATGGATACAATGTTTGTTGGATAATTTTGGATTTTCGATGAAGATTATATACAGAAAGAAATAGTCCGAAATAATGAGGCTAGAGTCTTGAGCGTATATTGAATGTACATTGTCGGTATGGAATCGATTTGCACTCATGAGTAGACATTATCCCGGAAAAAATTATCCGAAACCCCTGGTACAGAAAAAACCTGCTACCACAATCGGGAATTGTAATAGTTCAGCCTTCATGATTTATGACACAGTCATGGTATTATTTTCCTAAGGTACAAAGTCATTATGTTATCCGACCTTTGCTGTCTATGCACATATACACAAGACATTAATGACATGATATCACTAACCGATAATGACTATCACACTCCTTATAATGTCTCTATACCAGAACAAACCTTTTGCATATTGCAAATTCAACTTTCTTTTAGCTTTTAGTTCCATCACTTCCCCTCTTCTTAGTGGTAATTTGCTCATTTTGTCCTACTTTACTTACCATTGGGATTTCCCACGACTTTATATGCTATACGTAAGATTTTATGTACAAGCGTGACTGGCACGCTAGGAACGGTAACGTACTTATACGGGTCACAGATACCATTACTGCTTATAGAGGTTGACCAATGACACATAATGCGAGAATAGAGATTTTGGAGATTAGAACGTAGATACCCATAACATGTAGTATGATTTGATCTGTGCCTAAGCACTTAGAGACGGAGGAATATAATCGTATTTTGTATCATTTTGTGTATTTTACTTGTGTATTCGTATAACCTTCTGTCACGAATTTCAATTGCATACTGGAAATAAAAGAGGAGAGAAAAAAAGAAGAGAATGTATATCGTAATATCGCAATTTTTTTCATATTGCTATTATCGCATTTTTTTCCTATAATGACAAAAACGCCATGTTTTCTGCAGTGTTATTTCATGTTATTGTGCATGCCCCTTCTTCATGTAAATCATTCATCACGATTTAATTCAATTTTTGTGCTGTGGATATTCACATGATTATGTTTTCATGCCTTGTTTTGCCAACTTTTCCACCGGAGCTTCCAGCTTATAGGTGAGGGGCCTTTATAGGGAGTAGAATATATGAAATATAAAGTACATTTCCTAACCATGATGTTTAACCATGTGAGAATATATGAAGTACAAAGTAAATTTCCTAAACCTGATAGTTAACATTGGGAGAATATACGAAGCTCAAAGAACCATTTCCTAAACATGACATATATATATAGAGAGAGATAAGCCGACTAGCGCAGTAGGACGAAGTGAAAAATCAGTCTCGTGATATTGGCTTAGGCGTGGAGTGTAAAATATACTGGATTAAACTGTTCTAATAATACGATTGTGATTTTATGCTTGCTGGTTAGTTTGTAGCATCAAATTTGTGTTGATGATACGAGCCTGTGAATATATCAAAGATAAAAGGAAAAAAAATGTATTGATTTATACCTTACAAAGAGGCATCATTTAACCATCGTATTACGATTGTTTTTACGCGACCTTCCGAGTATCGGACGAAGATAACGAAGTTCCTCCTTGTAACTATTAGAACTCCCGCTGCAGCGTACTTGTTCCTGTTGTTTTTGACATCCATGTACCACATCCCTCATCTGGAGATGAGGAGTCTTTATTAAGTAACAGACCTTCCTGTGCTGATGAAACTGTCAGTGCTGTTGACTTTCAGCTCATGTTATTGACATGTATCTGTGNTGTGCTGATGAAACTGTCAGTGCTGTTGACTTTCAGCTCATGTTATTGACATGTATCTGTGTGTAGCGCATATATAGTTTAGTGCCAATCACACGCAAGATAGAATGTAGATGATACACTGCATTGATTTGAAGTAAGCACGGTGATGCTAGTGATGATTATGTGACAAATTTACAATTGACAACAAAGGCCCTTCTGCATAATTGTCTACAATTCTAGTAATTAGGAGTGGATTTGTAGCGGTTCAAACAGCAGAGTAAAAACTAGGCTAAACAATAACGCAACAGCAAAGTTGAGCCACAACAAACGTTCCCAGCAAGCACCAAAAATTATCACCGTATTATATTCCCAGATAAAATCACAAATGTACAGAAACATGGATATTCATCCTTTCGATACATTTTGAGGAAATAGAACAGCTGTTTACATTGTACTCGTACATATCAGTACTTGTATATGCTCTAATCTATAGCAGTGCTTCTCAAACTATCTGATGTGGCGGACCGGCAGTTTTATTCAATGTGCCAGGTACCGGCGAGTGAAGTGTCGCAATACTAAAATATGAAATTGCTGGTTATTCTATTAATACTGGAACGGATCCACATACCGGTAGACGATGGCTCGCGTACACTGGGGTATACTCTGTTACACCGCCACCGATAGGCGTTTTCTTGTAGATGAACTTTTATTCCCATTTTTAATTATCTCTCAGTCCTTATTTGCGGGAAAATCCGGTCAAGTATAGTTAGTTACCTGTATTAGTACTGTAGCTTACCAACATACGAGTATATAAGTGGTAATTTGGTAAAACTGGTAGTGTTACATGATTACTCAGGATTGTAGTGAACAGACGATTGTGGGGACTCTTAATCATTTATCTAAACCATTTATTCATTATTATATTCAGGAATGTGTATTTAATATTTGAACTGTTCAATATAAGCCTACAAATATGCGCTACCGTCTATATCTGTGTTTTATTATTATATCGGATTGCTATATGTTGCTTTACTTTCATATTGCTACAGAACCTGTACTGTATTGGTATTTGACCAACGTGAACGACTCGCTATTCTTTCCTACTTTTAGGGCTTTGTCTGTGTGAGAGTTTCCTTTCAAAATCCTGTAACATCTTTCTCACGCCCACTCTCCGCACTTGACGGTTTGCTTATAACAGGTATGTTCCAGCATACCATTGGTCATGCAATTATTTGATTTNATAACGAAGTTCCTCCTTGTAACTATTAGAACTCCCGCTGCAGCGTACTTGTTCCTGTTGTTTTTGACATCCATGTACCACATCCCTCATCTGGAGATGAGGAGTCTTTATTAAGTAACAGACCTTCCTGTGCTGATGAAACTGTCAGTGCTGTTGACTTTCAGCTCATGTTATTGACATGTATCTGTGTGTAGCGCATATATAGTTTAGTGCCAATCACACGCAAGATAGAATGTAGATGATACACTGCATTGATTTGAAGTAAGCACGGTGATGCTAGTGATGATTATGTGACAAATTTACAATTGACAACAAAGGGAGTTCTGCATAATTGTCTACAATTCTAGTAATTAGGAGTGGATTTGTAGCGGTTCAAACAGCAGAGTAAAAACTAGGCTAAACAATAACGCAACAGCAAAGTTGAGCCACAACAAACGTTCCCAGCAAGCACCAAAAATTATCACCGTATTATATTCCCAGATAAAATCACAAATGTACAGAAACATGGATATTCATCCTTTCGATACATTTTGAGGAAATAGAACAGCTGTTTACATTGTACTCGTACATATCAGTACTTGTATATGCTCTAATCTATAGCAGTGCTTCTCAAACTATCTGATGTGGCGGACCGGCAGTTTTATTCAATGTGCCAGGTACCGGCGAGTGAAGTGTCGCAATACTAAAATATGAAATTGCTGGTTATTCTATTAATACTGGAACGGATCCACATACCGGTAGACGATGGCTCGCGTACACTGGGGTATACTCTGGCCTGTTACACCGCCACCGATAGGCGTTTTCTTGTAGATGAACTTTTTATTCCCATTTTTAATTATCTCTCAGTCCTTATTTGCGGGAAAATCCGGTCAAGTATAGTTAGTTACCTGTATTAGTACTGTAGCTTACCAACATACGAGTATATAAGTGGTAATTTGGTAAAACTGGTAGTGTTACATGATTACTCAGGATTGTAGTGAACAGACGATTGGGGGGACTCTTAATCATTTATCTAAACCATTTATTCATTATTATATTCAGGAATGTGTATTTAATATTTGAACTGTTCAATATAAGCCTACAAATATGCGCTACCGTCTATATCTGTGTTTTATTATTATATCGGATTGCTATATGTTGCTTTACTTTCATATTGCTACAGAACCTGTACTGTATTGGTATTTGACCAACGTGAACGACTCGCTATTCTTTCCTACTTTTAGGGCTTTGTCTGTGTGAGAGTTTCCTTTCAAAATCCTGTAACATCTTTCTCACGCCCACTCTCCGCACTTGACGGTTTGCTTATAACAGGTATGTTCCAGCATACCATTGGTCATGCAATTATTTGATTTGCTATGAAATTATTACACAGAAATCAGGCAAAAAATAATACATTGATTTGAAAGAAATTTCGTAATGCCAAGCAATTTACGCAACATTTGAATTAGGGGCATTTAAGAACTTGGAAATACTTTATAAGGATTTAAAATAAGCTGTGGATCCAGCATATGTTTCATAGTCTTCATCAACTTCACTGCTGTATCCGACTTATTTATACCAAGGAAGTTTCTTTTCTTAAACCTAAAGTAAACAAAGTTTTTATTAGATTTGTGAATGTGCTGAACTGAAATGTAATCACCTACCCAACACCATGCTCTGCACTAATACTACCCTGGTGATTTGCGCACCACTCAAAGAGGAATGGTTCGATCTCGGAATGTAGCTCATGGTTGTACTGTGGTGACACGATGTTCAAATGAAGATTTCCATCACCTACGAAAACCTATTTTATAAACTCACGAAACTATAGGTAAAAGTGCAAACAGGGCATAAAAATTTCAATTATTCTGTGTACCTAGCAAGAGCTAAGAATACACAAAGTACTCTTGTAAAGTTTTTAAATTAAAATTATGATCACCCATTCTGTTTGTAGTATTGTTTGCTTCACAACAGACTCAGCGAATCTATTGGGTATTTAGTGTGAAGGGGGATATACAATACAAAATAATTAGGTACCGATATTCCAGATTAATCCCGTAAGGAAATTCAGAAATATTTTTTTTTCTCGAATACAGAGTTTGGAATAGAATTACCCTAATTAACATACATACATTATTTTTTCCAATTCCAAAGATCTAATTGATCAAATTGATCTAAAGCATAAGTAATAAGCGAGTAAGACAAGCGATAAAAAAGGTCTTCACTGCTAGCATGGGCATATTATTACATAAAGGTACAGATATCTATTATTTTAATAATTTCATTCAATGGAACTATATCTAAATATATTTAAAATATACTAGAATGGTCTAAACTTTTATTTTTAATGATTCTTAATCTTATAATGTATAACCCTTACTTACATTTTAACTATCACAGCCCATGTTATATTGTATGGCAATTAGACATTGGTATATGAATATCAAATAAAAACATGATGTGATCCTCTACTTCTATGAGAGCAAATTTACCTAAATGTCCATATCCATAAACCTGGCAGTCATACTTTCTCAAGCGTTCCCTCATCAAGTCAACTATGCTATACATCGTTGATGTCCGAAAAGAAAAATCATATTTGTATGTGTAACCACGTCGTTTTAAAGCTTCAGCAATATGCTCACGTAGATTCCAAATAGACTAAAAAACAGTGATTAATTCATACTGAAAAGTTGTAGTGTTGAATTTTTTTAAAATAAAAATATCCACCTGCATCTTTGATATATCTGATGCTAGAGTTCCATCTTTTGCGCAATGTGATGCAAGACATTCTTCTGCGAAAGAACTCATCTTTTCTTCATCATGCGTAGTATTAGATCCTGAATAAAATTACCCTTTAGGTATATACATTTCATCAGTACGTATTTATCGAAGCATATCCTATCGCTCATCGATCACATTTTTTTCCTATAACTAACTCTCTTACATCGAACAATCCAAGGCAAAATCAAACGCCTCGATAACATTTTATATGACAATAAAGACACAGACCGGAATAGATTTAATGAGAGCCGTTCCAGAGCCTCTCATGATAAGTGAAAATCCACCATATTTATTTATTATTTGAATATATTTTATATATGTTAATGTATTATAAACCATTATAAATCATTCACACACTATGTACCACATCTATTTACCTTATTAACCTTTGCCACAGTCCCTTGACCTGTTATTTAATACTTTTTTAACTTTAGCGCTAATACATACTAGTACTGTACGGCATCTATCATGAAATAAAATACAATATTATATAAAATCCGCGGAAATTATAATATAAATATAACTGCAGAAATTAAAAGCCTAACCAGACAACACAGGGTCTCTCTGTTAGTTGAATGTAAGATATTTATTATACATACATATATTATTAGAACATTATTATACATGAACAATATAAACATTTAAATTTCCTGTATCTCATACAAAACAATATTTTTCTAATGAATTGGTTTTAACACCCAGACAAGGCCAGGTCGATCAGCTAGTTATATAAAAAAATTTGATAGCAACACCACCGTTTCTAATAATCTGTACACTAACCTGAAGTTTCAATCAAAAGGTAAAAAGGATAATCTGAAATTGGATTCGTCATTCCAAGCTGCTTTTTAGTTTCTTCCATGCAAGCCTGATCTAAAAATTCTATCGCCGACAGAGTTTCACCAAGCTCCTTTTTTGCCAACATCATCAATTTCACAAGATCTTCAAATGAGCCTGCACCTACATATGTAATTACATTGTTATCAACAAGCAGGCCGTTTTAATAATGAATGGGAAGTTGGAAATGCTAGGATTTCTATTTACAGTGCAGAGTAAACCACTACTTGGAAACATTATCGTGACCTCATGACCATCTATGCCATTGGTATTTTATGTGATCAGTCATACTGAGATTCAAATGTTAAACTGATTAAGTTAACTAGAATATGGAAAAAAAGGTTATAATGTCAACAAAGAAAAATGCACTCCAACTGTTGTCTGACATCAACTATTACAGTAAGTGCTCTAGTTACGAACTTTCGCAGATACGAACACGCCCGCAAAAATTAAAAATTTGCGTCAATGGTGTTTTTCGCAAATTTATCGCTTGGCGCGTGTTGTGCAACACACATCTCACAGCCTCTTTCTCAGTCACGTGTAGTCGATCTCACGAAGTAGTTGTACTGTGTATTGTTATCTCGTTTGTATTTAATAATTATACTTCAAAAGATTTTTCAAACCCGAAATGGCAGGAAACAAAAGAAAATGGTAGTGGAGGTAAAACGAGTGTATCTAAGAACCGATGTCGCTGTATAGGCATTACCTGTGTATTTATTTTTAATGTGTTGGATTTACGAACAATGTCAGTTACGAACAACCTCTTGGAACGTAACCCGTTCGTAAATGGGGGGGGGGGTTTCTATACTACTAATTCCAAACTCCAGCAGGTGACATTCCATCAGAAGAGTATTTTTGAATACTACACACATAAATAGTAAACCACATAAGCAACGGTCAATATTGAACCAAGTCATAGTCATAAGCTCCGATTTTTGCAGTTGTGCGAAATATGTTTAGATAATTGCATCAAATGTTGTTTGACTGTTTGCCCTTATAATTTAACGATTACAATTCTTTGCAATTTCCTTTAAAACTAAAACAACCAATATACTCAGCATGAATCAAACTATATGCAACACCAATGACCTATTTGCACAGTGCAGACATGAAAATTGATTCAAACACTGTTACTCCAACATGTCCCAAAGGTCTTGAACAAACTCAGAGAGCAACTCATATGTAAACTCAATGAAAAATATTATAACAGAAACTGAAAAATAGTTGACTTGAATCAGGTCAGGTCTCAATAGATTTGACTTATGTTTTGTAAGTTTGTGTTTTCTAAGTCTTATGTTTGCCTATTTAAGATTTTACTAATTCGTAATGGTACGACATAACACACCAAAAAATGCAACATTGACTGACGATGGTTTCGGAGCAGCCAGAATAGATACTGCAGTGATGACACCTAGTGTTCCCTCTGAACCAATAAAAAGTTGCTTGAGGTCATAGCCAGTGTTATCTTTCCTTAACACACTCAAGCAATCTAGGATACTTCCATCAGCCAAAACCTTATATTGTGAAGAAATGAAGCAATTGTAAAATCATTAACTTAGCATCACACTTGACCATAAGACTTGTGTCAAATGCAATTAGGAATTTGGGATTAGGAACAATTACAAACTATTCTTTGGCCTACTATGTGAGTATCATATATTATCCTCTCATATAAAAATGTGACTTATACACAACCAAAAATAATAAAAAATTCACTCCTTCTGATATGTGAATGAAATTTGAGAATTGAAACCATAATTTTCTTAATAAAATTTAAAACCGCCTGGGGAAACCATATGCTAATCAATTATCTACTGATGTAATGGTACATTTGTAAAATTTATATATACATTAAGTATTGTTACCGCTTCAATACCCAAGCATGAACCTTTCAATGAACCATATCTCAGCAATCGAATTCCTCCAGCATTCGTGGATACATTTCCTCCGATATGGCAACTTCCTTTGGCACCCAAGTCCAATGGCATAATAAGGTCATGAAATTCAAGGGCACGGTTCAAATTTTCGAGAATGCATCCAGACTGGCAAAGTATTACACCTGACAAATAAACAAAGAATCCTTCAGAATAAAATATACAGCATTTATATTACTATGAAATGTATCGTAACTGGCAAGTGACTTGGTCTTGCAGGTAATTCTTGGACAGAAAACCTATTAGAAGTACATATTTATATTTTTATTTTGACCACTGGGGTCAATAAAGCGCTTTCAAAGTAACATTTCATCATCTATGGACCCCAAACCCGAATTTTCTTTGTTCATGCATTATTCTGGGGGGCATTTGGACTACTATGCCAAATTAGATAAACTTGGTAAGACTTTAAAGCACCTGTATATAACAACTAGAATTTTCTTCACAGGGAAAATGAATTAACACACCAACCGCAAATTAAGTTGGCACTAGACCACCGCGAGTAAGAAATTATCATTGCAATACCATAGCATGGATATTTCACTACCTGATATGGGATCAATACTGTGAATTTTGTCCATTAGTTGCATTGATAATATAATTTCATCAAATACAGGAACACTGCCACCAACAAGTCCAGTATTTCCACCCTAAAAACAGCTACCATTACAGATGACACATAATTTTAACCAAACTATCTTGTTTTCTGCTCTTTAACAAGGTTTTCTGTTTAAATAAGTATCTTCGGCATAATATAAAAAAAATTGACGAGTGCCTACCTGAGGACAAACAGCTAAATGTCTGCTATTACAGTACTGCAGAATCTTTGAGACTTCCTTGGTAGATTTGGGCTTTAACATTATCTTAAAACAAACAAAGCAGAGAAAGATATATATACTTTTGTTCTCAGTGGCTTAGTTACCTTACTCTGGCCTCTAACTGAATTCAACCAATCTGTATTCCAAAACTGTAGTTCAGATTCACTGGTGACAACACGTGATTCATCCAGTATATTCCGGAACATCTTCACATCGCTTTCCCCAATAACGTTGTAATGACCTCTAGAAATAAGAGGAAACTAGAATTGCGCTATGAGTATTATGGAGGAATTCGAATAAACATCTATTAAAATCAATTGTTCATTGTACCATAGTATGAACTGTCATTTCCTATTTAATTAACAACAGTTATTATTACCATATTAGAATTTGTTGTCTCTGATGACAGACGTCTACTGATAAACATAATCAAATTTTGTTAGCAAACATAAGGAAAGCAATAATAAGCGAGTCAATATAAATTTATAGGTCAAAACCTTTATTCAGTATGAGATAAAGATATTATTGAACCTAAATATATGGTTCCTGAACAGATGGTACAACATCTATGTGTGTGACTGCAGTAACCCTATCACCCAATTTCCTAGCACTCAATTTTTAGCCGATATGCCAATTATGCCTTAATTGTAAATCTTGAATTACTCGGGCTATATTGACAACAGAAGACTAAAATAATTTTGATTGAATATTTTGAGTGTTCAGCAACATTTTGCAATAATGTTTATTGATTAAAAATTTGCAGAAAAAAAATTAGATACAAATTAGTTATTATGCCGAATATGCCAATTATCTGTCTCAAACTTACGTCAGAATATTCATCACACTGTCATGAATCATCCCATGAGAGTTTTGTTTTTAATATCGTAAAAATTAGGTGCAAATTTTCGCCTTGAGATGTTGTTTTTTTACCAAAAAAATCATGTTCCCTCCCTCGGGCCCCACAGGCTCTCACAATTGCGGTGTCAAACTAAAAACTTTTTCAGAATTTAACTGACACTGACATGAACAATTCCTGAAGGTCTCCTCTCCAATATCATAAAAATTAGATGTAAATTTTCGTCTTAAAAATTCATTTTTTAAGGCAAAATTTATATTCTTTCCTTCAGGCCCCGTGGGTCATAAAAGTGTCCCTGTCAAACTTACTCTATCTCATAATTTCTCTATTCAAGTTTCCTTTTGAATTTCACGAAAAATCGGTGTCAATTTGCATCTTAAAAATCCCCTTCATAGACCCAAATATTCATGGAGCCCTCTTCGGGCCCCATCGGCTCTTAACGTTGCGATGTCAAACTCAAATTTCGTCAAATTATTTTTGATACTGACATCAACAATCCCTCAAAGTTTCGTTTGCAATATAGTAAAATATAGATGTCAAATCACGCCTTGAAATGTTCTACTCTGACGCAATAATGTATTCCACTCATTCATTATTCCCTGTGAGGTGAAAACTTGGTGCGTCGCATGGCACATACCAGGGGTGGCCAACAAGTCGATCGCGAATAATTTTACCTGGTCGATCGCGAGTAAATACGCTTTCAAACAGTATTCTTGTAAGGATAAAATATTTCCATCAAGTCAAGTCGGATAAATTAAAAAGCAATGCTTTAGCAGTTGTAAAGTAAAATATCTGCCGTACACGGCTAGAGAAGCAAGACAACATAACAAGTAACTTTATGACGTGTGCAATCTTCGGCGTCGATATTGCAAAAGTATCGCCGATGTCAAACATGGAAATTGCGCGCAGCAAAAACATTTGATGTTTGTGTGTTTTGTAAAGAACAAATAAAAAAGAGGAAGGTAATACGGCTGAAATCGGCCGTATTAGTTTGGAAAAGTATTAAGTGATGAAAATTCCCAGTACTCGCTGTATTATACACTTACGGTGCATGGATCTATGTTATCGAATGCACTATTCTGTAACTATTTTGTACGAATGGAAAGTATTTCCCAATCTTTACGTTGCAAAGAGCGCCGTGACATTATTTTGTTTGCGGTGAAGCGATCGGTTGAACTAGGGAGAAGTACTATGCGATATTTTTCGATTGTGTACGCATGATAGTTTAATGTGCGTTTTAATAAACGGTATTGTTCGAACATTCAAATTCAACGCGAAAGGGCGTTGTAAACCTCCGTAAAAGTCAATGTTAGAAATTGACAAAAAATGTTAAGCCTGAATGAGAATGAAAATACATTGTTATTTATTCCTTAGTTTATCTAAAAACAAAACTTTTTGGACCAAAAATATCACGTCTACCTGCGTGAATAATTTCGTTTACCTAATTGAATAATATAAAAAAAAAAAAAATTCCAAGAATCGTTTCAGAGAAATTTGTGTTTAACAACGCAACTGTGAGAGAGCGAGAAGAGAACATGAATTTTTGCGTCAAATTTCAAGATGTGATTTGACATCTATTTCTTACGATATTGGAAACGAAACTTTCAGGGATTGTCGATTTCAGTATCAAAAATAATTTGACGAAGTTTGAAATAGTATTTTCAAGGTGCAAATTCACATCGATTTTGTGCGATATTGAAAACGAAACTTTCAGGAATTATTGATGTGAGTATTAAATAACATCTCACAGAGTTTGAGTTTGATACTACAACTGTGATTGCCTGTGGGGACCAAAGAAGGGGTACGCATATTTTGGGTCAGAAAATGGAATTTCAAGACGGAAATTGACATCTAATTTTCACGATATTGAAAACGAGACTTCCAGGGATTGTTCATGTCAGTATCAGTTAGATCCTGACAAAGTTAGTATGACACCGCAACTGTTAAGGGCCAATGGGGCCCGAATAAGAGAACACGAATTTTTAGGTCAAAAAAGGGGATTTTCAAGGCGCAAATTCACATCGATTTTGTGCAAAAATGAAAACGAAACTTCCAGGAATTGTTGATGCAAGTTTTAAAAAAAATCTGATAAAGTTTTTAGTTTGACACCGCTACTGTGAGAGCCTCTGGGGTCCGAGGGAGGGAACATGAATTTTTTTGGAAAAAAATAACATTTCAAGACGAAAATTTACACCTAATTTTTACGATATTGGAAAGAGAACTTTTATGGGTTGATTCATGACAGTGTGATGAATTTTCTGACGTGAGTTTGAGATCGACACGACAACTGTAAAGGGTCCAATTTGACTGGGATAGATAATTGGCACATTTGGCATAATAATTAATTTGTATTCAATTTTTTATCTGCAAAATTTAAAATCAAAAAAAATATTGCAAAATGTTGCTGAACACTCAAAATATTAAATTAAAATTATTTTACTCTTCTATTGTCAATATAGCCCGAGTAATTCAAGATTTACAAATCGGGCATAATTGGCATATCATCTAAAAAATGAGTGCTAGGAAATTGGGTGATAGGATTACTGAAGTGTGTGGAACCTGTAGATGTACAGAGGTTTTTTAATATCTTTATTATCATTACCTTCCAACCACATAGGCATCTTTTGTTAACTTCACATCAGTGGAATATGAGGCCTTGATAACATTTCTATACTGTCTCATAAAATGCACCCCAGTTTGAAATACACTGGAAAAACAATGAGAATTTTAAGCTATCCAAACGTAACCGTGTTTTAGGTGGAACCACTTTACTATACCAATACCTGATTAAATAGTCATATCCCCTTAAGACAATGATAATGTTAATTCAATTACGGTATCTATGCAGTTCACTGTAGTATAGTTAACGGTTATATGTAAATACATGGAGCAATGGGTAACCAATATCAAACCTGTTTGAGCCCACAAGTCTTTGCTGCACAAGCCTAGAAATCTGATACATGGTTAAACAGCAGATATTCTTGAAAATTGGGATATTGCATATATATACACTATTCACCGGTCTTCGGTCGGTGCAAAATCGAGCCAGCGTGACGTTGATTCTGACCTTTGCCATAATAATTAACGATGCGGATCGATATCAGAGGCGGGAATACAATTTTGTCAAATGCGATTCATCCGCTTTGTTTTAAACTTGAAAGATATATTAGACTTATCCCGCATATCTAGTTATGGTGCGAAAGCTGATGTTGTTGAATACATTAGATTACAATTCATGCATTCAACTACAAATTTCTATCACAAAGTCGCTGTTCACATCCGTTCATTATGCCAAATTACCAAAAACCTTGAAATAACTTTAAGTTTATTAAATTTACTAACTGACAACCCTGTTATCATGTGACAATTTAGATCATTGTTTCAGATTTATTCTTAGATAGGATATTCGGTCTTAGCAAGAATTATTTTACTCATTTAACCAATATAATGTTTGAAAAACAAGTGATTACGCACTTTCCAGAAATGAAGGGTTAATTGAACTCGTCATTTCCCACTCTCTGTCACTCTAGAGAAGTAAAAATGATATGATAAGGTTTTTTTGGGGCTTCTTCCATCATTTCAGGCAAAACAAAATCGAAAAAAAAAGTATTTCTAGGAAAATATCGAAATCGAAAGATTCTACACCAAATTTTCTTTTTCGCGTTCCCAAGTGCCCACCCGAGATTGGAGTGAATTTAGTAGTTTATTATAGAAATTCCATTCATTGCCAGAACCCTAAAGTTAAATATTTTCCACTACTGGAATATCCAGTGCTTATTGCTATATTGTCAGTGCTCATTTGCATAATCTGAAATGGAACACTATACACGCACATGCTATTACATATCTATACATGCATGTACAGCTAATTAAATTCTTTGTCTCAGTTAGTGATTCAAGATTTATGCTAAACCTGCTACGTCTTATTTGTAGTATGGATGCAAATGGTCTCTTTCATAATCCTCGGATGGAGGACAGCAACACTTCTAATTTAGAATTGCCCGAACTCATCGAGAATATCGGTGAAGATAATATTGAATCGAAAGAAAGTAAGCGGAAAAATGTCAATCCAGCTCCCAAATTGGATGTAGGAAGGTTACTGGGACCCAGAGGTCTACCTTGTCTTAATAAGCATTTTGAACAAATTGAGTTTAGAGGTGCAGGACATGAAGCTGAAGATCTGAATACCTTGTTGTCCCACCTTGAACACTGGGCACATCGCCTGTATCCAAAGATGATGTTCAAAGATTGCTTGGAAAAGATAGGAAAGTTAGGACATAAAAAAGAAATCCACACATGCATGAAAAAAATTCGAATGGGAATGCCTCTACTCAATTCTTCTGAAGGAACAACAGTAATAACAGATGATGGGCCTGATGAAGATGATAATGAGTTGAACCGTGTTGTGGATGATAATTATCAAGATAATGACCTATGACCTTCATTTATGTATGTGTGGATAATGAAGAAATATAGTTAATTGCTGGGGATTTGAACTGCATATTAGGTGCGTAAGTAAGTCTTAAGTAGTCTGAGTTTCTCAATCGTCAGTGTACAGCGGGGGTGAAGAGCTCAACTGAGGCTTAACATGTTGAGAATTGCATTCGGTTGATGAATCAGTATATTTGAATAAGGCCAATTTGTATACGTGCACCGACTGTATCTTATTAGTTGGATAGGTGATAGGTGTTGTATTCCAATTTTTACTTGTACATGTATTCATGTAAAAGTGTATTGGATCCTGAACCATTGTTTTTTGTTGAAATGTGAAGTTCGTTAATTCCTCTAGCAGTGTTCTCTCTGAGGTATACAATAAATACACAGAAAATTGTGTTGGGTTGTTGACTTTATTAATACATGATCATCTCAAATTTTAATATCAAGACATAAGACCCGATTTGTTAGCAGCACCAATATAGGATTTATGCTACAGGTAACATACATGATGACTCCAGGTAGGAACAGTGGAAAAAATATATAAATATTAAATTTGAAGAGTGCAACAGTTGTGTACTTCAAATTACAGCAGCTTAGTAAAAAGTTAAGTTGAACAAAACATACAGACACCCATGCACACTAGTGAAGAACAATGATGGTCAGTGGCAGTTATTTAGCTATTACTTCAGCTATTTGAGCGGAAACAAATTGCAACATTGAAATGAGCACTTCATGAAAAATGAATGAGCTAGGGCAGTAAGGATCATCATAAATGGATAAATAAAGCATATAGTTAAAATTTTATAAAGATTATATATTTGTACCACATAATTTTATGCAATCGTTCGTATTTAAAAATGGTACTAGCGACTACAAAAGAAGCCCGAATTACATAAGTATATGCTTTGAATCAATACTGAAAAACAGAAAATGGGACTGATGAAGAAAATGAAAAACTCCATCAAGATAGGATACTAGAATTGAGCAATAATTATAGTTTATCCCAGAAACTTAGCAATAACCAAGATACATGGTTCTCACACAGACACCCAGTTAGTCAAGCTAAAGGATTAGTGAATTATGGGTAAACATGGCTTGTTGCATTCATTCTAATATCACTGCATATGGTTGCTACCCAATAATAGATATATTGGTATACCTGAAAACATAAATGTCCTTTGACATAATTGTTGAGGTTAAAATTGAATGACTGGAGTGTAATCAAAATTTTTAGCAGTACTTGATAAAAACATTAAATAGAAGCTGGAAATAAGGTAAAAGTAATGATGGTCAATTGAAAGCTGTTAAGTGCAAATACCAAGTATTAAAATCATCAACGATATTCAGTTAGGTTACGGAAAAGAAAGCTCTCTTGGGGATTTTTTGCATTAGAAAATTTAGAAATACTTAGGTTATTAACAAGTTCAAGAATTTTCTCTTCAAAACTATATTTTCTGCGTTACTCTATTCTTGATCCTAAAATGAGTTTTTATTTAAAAAAAGAGATGTTAATTATTTTAGTAACCACACACGAGATGCAACTAGAAATGGTTAAATAATTAAAAACCTAATTTGTGTAAAATAACTTAAAACTTTCGCAAACAATGCCATTGGGAGGGAACGTTTAAATTAGACTAGGGCTAAGACAACAGCTAGTGAGAATAGCTTTCATAAGGAAACACTTATAATAGTAGGTTCATTATTCAAGTTTTCATCTGATAAAATCAGTATACCATGCTGTGTGAACCATGCATTCTAACCTAAGATTCCCTCGAAACAGCTGGCCCCGAAAGGCAGATTACGTGAAAATGCAAAACGTAACAATGAAAGAGATCACTGATTCCAAATAATGATAAAATCCTTGCGAGTTAAAAGACAGAGTGACATCAACGTAATCAAGGTCTCTACAACAGCGTTGTCCAAACACTGGCAAACACTACATATTTTGTGCGGCCCGCAGAGCACTTTTGGTATACTGTACATGAAACCATAGTTTCCTAGTATCTAGCTCTAACTACTAGTTTCGAGTTGTAATGACAGGCAATGAATCATTGTGGCATAACAGTGTAGTAGCGCAATAAAGAACATGGACTTTTTGCTGCAGTAAGCTGTGCGTTGCTTATTTAAGTCATGTTCTAACCTTGTCAGCTCAGTATCAGTTACTTGTAAAATTTTATGTACTACTTAAATGCTGATTAAAATATACAAATTCTTGATAGTTGGAAGGAAGTGTTGTTGCCTTATTTTAAGGGTCAAATTATCCGTGAATCGTCTTATATATAGTCATACCTTGTACTACGTTATTAATTGGTTCCAAAAGCCGGGGAGTTTCCCCGTATGCGGCCCGCAAGGTTTTCCTCAAACCTTTTGTGGCCCTTCATGCTTGGACCACCCTGGTCTACAACAATACAACAGACAATGCACAATAGGGAAAAAATTCAAGAGGAGACATCTGTACATTAATGCTTGGATGCATGACCCGTATCAACAGAGTTTACATTAAGGAAAAAAATCTCACAGGGTACCCTGCAGTTTCTGTGTGATCTCAGTTATATCTGTTAGTCTATCAGCCAGATGACCAAGCAGAGATTGAGCTTCTAATTTTCTCTTGCTTTTTTCTTTGTTGTTTTCATCTAGACCCCCTTCAAGCTGTATGATATCATCCTTTAGTTGCTTGTTAGTATTTTGTAGTTGCTGTGAAAAAATAGTATGATTTTATTTCGCACTTCATGGTGTGCTACAAAAATTCTACAAATTTTTTGAAACTTTTTTTTTATTCTGACCAATACAAACAGATGATGATTATACAGTTATGATTGCATATCATAAGCAAAAAACTGTCAGGATTGATCCAACCTAGGACTCGTGAATTACTGGATACCAACACCAACTTCCCAAAATGAGATTAAAAGTAACTTAACCACTGTTGAAACCCATTTCCTGGGAGGATCAATGGTTTAACACTGGTATGAATTTGAATGCACTAATAGCCTATATAAAGAAAAAGTACTTATGTAATGAGGTTGCTACTCATTATTGACTACATTTTCCTGTGGGAATACATTTACTTTACAAAGTCAATTCATCACGAGTCACGGCACTGCATAATTGCATAAGCAACAAATAATGAAACTAAACAGAAGGAATTCTGCAGAGGTCATATCTCTGGAAAAAGCCAAATACAAATGATTATCAAAATAAATTAATTTTTTTCCTATTTGAATATTACTTTCATCATGGTATACAGTTGTCCCCCGCTATATCGCAGTTCACTTTTCGCGGATTCGCGACATCGCAGATTTCATATAATATTGTAATGTATGTATTTTAATGTAATATCGTATGTATTTTATTTCATGATAAATGCCGTGCCGTACAGTACTAGTATGTTTAAGCGCTAAAAGTTAAAAAAATTTAAATAACAGGTCAAATAATTGTGGGAAAGGTTAATAAGAATGTGTAAATATGTGGTTTTCTACTTCGATAGTTGAGGGATTACTGTATATGATTAAATAATAACCTTGCCTACTATTCATGATGCACTGAACATTTACCTAAAAAAAGGAATTTTTACTTAACATTTTCCCAGTGTTTATCGTCTACACTACTGCATTTTCCAGACTTGCTTTGACCAAGAGCTGCTCTTTCAGAAGCAAAAATTAGTAATATAATAAATTGTAGAAAACTGAATATCCATTAGCTCATAACCCAACTTTAAAACTTAAGTTCAGAAAAAATCACCAAGCATTTTTGTGGATTCAGTTATCAAACAATAGCATAACTCCTGGTGATGATACCGTGTTTAGTTGTATATAAGGTGTACTCATATTTTGACTTGAAGTTGGTATACATAGCCACCCTATGAATAAGTCGCTCCTCTGTCCTTTTGAAGTTAGGTACCAAAAAATGTGACTTATACACTTTACTTATTTTTGTAAGTAAAAAAGGTAATACAAAATATACTAATATACATCAGTTGAGGAATACTAGTGTTACCTTCAGTCGTATGGTAAGTTCGTGGTGCTGATTTTCAACCACAGTAAGAACACTAACTCTCTGTTGCAACATATTGCATTCCTGAGCTTTTTCATTTGCTTCTTTACGTACTGATTCGATCTGCTTCCGCAATTCAGCATTAAGGTCGGAGAGTGCTTGGTTCCTACTTTGTTCTGCATCCAGCTCAGCAGTCTAATTCGGTTTAATTCACATGTTAATTCAAAATAGCACTGTTCTTTCCCACAGTTAATTGTTAAGTGTCCATTTTCATGAATCCAGTAATATACTGTTGTCAGTATTAATGAAAATTAATATCATTCACATTCTATAGATAGCTCTTGCATTAGGTAACATTTCTGTTTCATGGATTTGAAAGAAATGATAATATAGAAAATAACATGTTACATATTATTGACCTAGGGTAGGGGACTTCTCATGGCAAAGAGCAAAATATTAAATTTAGATCTAGTTTAAAAAAATTAAGGAGCCATATGAAAATAAATATCATGGTATACTTCATTGAATAGGCATCCAGAGTAACTGAGATCATATAACTTTTTTTTGAAAATCTCTAAAAAGATGCTCAGATATGTTAATAAAACATCCTTTCAAGTATTCTCCATCTGAAAAAAAGGTGTTCCTCGACATGCAATTTCTTGGGCAGCCACAGAAGCAGCAGCAGCAGAAACATTACTTTTTAACCATGAAGCAAATATCTTGAATGTAATATCTTGAATGTCTAACTAAACTTAAAAACTAAACTTAAATTTAATATACACATTTCTAAATAAAACTATTTCGGTAAAATATTTAAGTATTCAAGAGCCACATGAGAAAGCTGGTTGGCGGCCCCTGACCTAGGGCGTTAAAAACCTATACAAAAAAAAAATTACAATAATATTTTTCACCTTTTTTTTAAGTTTTTCATTTTCTTCTTTATACATAGCAAGCTGTCTGTGCCATTGGTCA
Source organism: Halocynthia roretzi (assembly GCA_013436055.1). NCBI lineage: Eukaryota > Metazoa > Chordata > Ascidiacea > Stolidobranchia > Pyuridae > Halocynthia > Halocynthia roretzi. The sequence goes on along the minus strand of QRAM01000293.1, from coordinate 5,651 downwards.
ACATTAGACATTGATTCTTGTAGGGCTGTTGTGAGTCTTGCATTGGTATTCTTTAAAGCTTGAAGCTCTGTTTCCCATTTTTTAGCATTTGCTGAACTACAACAAAATGGAGTGGATATTATTCATGAAATTAGTTAATTGAACTATGTCAGAGGTGACCACAATTTTTGGACCATCTACCCCTCCATGGAATCATTGATCCTCATCGACTCTCGGGTATGTACATGAATAATAAACAAACTAAATACAGTCGAGAATCCTTTGACCGAAATTCCAAAATCCGAAAACCTCCAAATATGAGAAAGTTTCAGATCATCATGTTTTCTCTGTAGCGCAAGTACAAAACATTATTTTTATGTGAGATCTGAATTTCACCTCCATGTATGAGTATAACATGACTAGAGTCATTACTTGTACATTACTTTAAAAATAAAATGTTCACTTTTTACAGGTTTCATTTTGTTTAACTGTAATCATATTCAACGCTTTGTTTTTATACCTCACATAAAATTAAGTACCTGTATAGTAAAAAATTCATATACAAATGTTGTACGTTTTTTTATATGCAAAGAAATCAATGGCAATTAAACATATGAAAAAAGGTCCGCTTAGTTATATTAAATAAAAATATTTTGAAATTCAAAAAAGCAAAAATCCGCAACACTTTTGGTCCCAGGAATTTGGGATAATGGATTCTCAACCGTAATAATAATTTAGCAGGTGTATACAATGAGGAAGAGTGCATACAAAATCCGTATATGTATATTCTGTTTTGACCCTGACCCCAGGCATTTATTGCCCTTTCGGTAGTACCATAAGGGTCGATATCGACCCATGAACTACATGGTTTGATACATGACGGTGCTGCATGAAATCACTGTCATTCATACTCTCAACATCTAAAACAATAAATGGATAATTTTATACCTTTGTGCCAGTGCCATCTTCAGTCTGTCATTATTGAATCGAAGATGTTTTATTTCAGAACTATTCGACTTGTTTTCATCTGATTCTGAGCTGAGAAATTCATCTTCCGGTTCCTTCTTGACATTTCTCATCTCCTGAAAAAGAACATTTAAGTCAAGTATACACATGCATCATCACAGCTATCGGAACCTGAAAATGCATCATTTTAATCGGATATAATATGCAATGCGGAGCATGAAATTAATATTAATGAAAACTGAGACTGCCTAATATATTATCTGATAGACTGGATCATAAATCTTTGACTAAGTTCCAATTTTATGATTGAAGATTAGCCTCAATCAGTTACTTCATCTTTGTGGGGTGTACTTGAAAGAGAGTTAAGAATTTATGACAAGAACATGTGAATGTGGGAGCTTACATTACGTTCAAATAATTCATTGTACTATGATAAGATTGCAGGAAAGGCTTTTTGGGGAAGTTCATGGTTTTGTTCTCTCAAAAATTAATTGAAACCATATTATAAAAGTGAAAAACCATATATCACCCGTATTATGAATTTAAGTCCAACATTTATTTACCACCAACCTCTATGGTAAGCTAAATGAGTGCAAGTTATAAATTAGAAATATAAATCGCAGTACTCCACTACTCTAGCCTAATGGTCTCTAATTTGCAATGCATCGACAGGCTGTGATTTTAGAGGGTTAGTTATTACCAATGGAAATGCAGAGCTGAAAGTATTATTTCTTTCTTCTTTTTTGGCAGGAGCTGAACCTTTGGGGTCCTCAATTCTTTGGCCATTTGTCTGTGGTGCCACATTGTCACCAAGATCTAATTTGCTAGCACGCACTCTGAAATATCAATGGAATTGAATAACCTTGCAAAGATATGATAACCAATACAGAGTTTTATATAATCAATTTTGATATTTTGTGGAGTGCAATCGGATACAATTTGTGTCGTATTGTTACTATTTTGAACAGCTGTAAGGAGCATTATCTGGAGTTAATACTGTCATTACCTTTCCGCAAATACGGAATTATTAATAAATCTCAGAAAATACAGGGTCAATTTTTTTCATTTTACTGGTGATAAAAATTACTTATTTAATCAAATTATAAGGTTAAACTCAACACTGTACTTCATGTTTTGCTATATGTTCACTTGAAAACCATCAATCATTGGTTTCCTGAACCACTAAGAACTTTTGAGTAACAAAGCAGAACACTATGGTAATGTAACACTTGATTTGGGCTATATCACACAGCCCTTTAGAAAGATATAATGTAAAACAAATAGGTTGCAGAAAGATATTTGTGAGGACAGTTGAAAAATAATAATTAATTTTAGACATTTGGTTGAAATAAATCTCTTGAAAAGTTTTTTCATCCAACCTTATATCTTCAAACTGCTCCGAAAATTTATTCAGCAGGAGATCTGAAGAAAAACCCAGCCCATAGACTGTGTTAGCTCGAGAATCAGCCCACTGACCAAATTTTGTTGAGGTTTTGTTAAATAACATACTCGATGTCATGGTGCTGTTAATAATGGCCTGGAAAGGATAAGATTATCAGATGAAAACACAATCATGTTAACATACTTGATTGGTAAAGTATTCAATTATGGAAATTCATTAGTTACCTTGGTTCCTTCGACACTGATTATTCTGTATGTGTTGCGAGCCGAGTCGAAGAAAAAATTTACGGGTACGGCAGTTTTGCTGGCAGGCAACCATGACTTCTTTGTTACCGGATCAATGACAAAGACGTGGGCTTTTCCAGTATAGATCGGTACTTCCCTTATAATATATATTGTAAAAACAATTACTTTATTTCAGCATAAACGCAGCAAGTCAAATTCCTCATTAACAACCCATAACTATTGTAAAAATTATTGGGATTTGAAGCACCAGTGACTGACAACAGCTCCACATAGAATTTTTCAATACAGCATTAAAATTATCTTGCACAAGTAAAAAATCGAATACTCAAATGCTGTATGTCAAATACATTACAACAATATTCCACATAAGAATTTAACAGCGTCAGCAAGACCCGTATGCAACAATATGGTTTCATGATTTGTGCAATGATATAAAGCAACTGCGATATTACCAAACAATATATGTTTTAAAATACCGTGGAACCCCGATAAGTCGACCACCCACAGGACGCAGCCAAGTGGTCGTGTTAGCGGGTCGGTCGGGTGAGCTACACTTATTCAAAACTTTGCTAGGATGCCGAGATATCATATTTACGCGAGCAGGTCGCTATTTACACGTTTCTTTTTAGCCGATGTCGTTACAATATCGAATGAGAGTACTATGGACAATATCATATTTTATTGTATACCGTATTTATTCGATTGTAAGCCGCGATTGTATTATTTTTTTTTTTCATTTCGTGCAGCTTACATTTTTCCTTACCATACCGAAGTGTGTGTTTAGATGTTCGTTTGCCCTCCAGATCTTTCACAATGCTCATTCATAGTGGTCGCATTAGTCGGGGCCTAATTAGCAGTTTCGAACAAGCTAAACGGTGGCCACGGTCCGGAAACCGGGGTGGTCGCGTTATTGAAACAGAGTGCAATGCATTGCAATACAAAAATATTCGGGACCGTGGTAGAGTGGTTGTGATACCGGAGTGGTCTGGTTATCGTATGCTAACATGTGAATTCACGCCTATCTTCTAATGTCCTACGTTTTGAAAATTTGGCTCTAAAATGTCTTCCTATTAGGAAGGTTGAAAATGGCCACCCTGTAACCAGGATTTCGGACAGACCACACTACTGCTCTAGTACAGAATTTAGGATGGTACATTATCATATTCCACTATTATGAAATCAACCTGTCCATGTATGTTAGACTATTAACTGTAGGACTGTAACTAGGGACTAGAACTAGGAAATACAGAACATTCTAGACATTCTAAAAAAATTCTATAATTCTTTTCACTGAATTCTATTATAGAATTGCTATTTCCGTTGCTGTTTCACATAACTTACTTATGTTGTATGGTAATCTGTCATTGTAACACAGACCACCCAGAATTTATCCAACTTACACCCCTTGAGCTTCCAGCTCAGGAGTGGGGGGCATATATTAGTATTCAATTATAGATCGTAGGAATGAATCGAAGTACATATCATATCATTTCCAATACACATGTTACAACGGGTATAATATGTCACATAACGCTCTTTAGACCCATTCTTACACAGACTATGGAGCAATAAGCACTGGTTATCTTAGTAGTGGAAAATGTTTAACTGCAGTTGGGTTTAGATTACAATTGGCTTTCCATAATAAACTACTAAATTCAAGATGAAGTCTAATCAGTTACATAGATGTGGAAACAGATTGCGCAGGCGCATAAAAAGGCAAGAAAGAGCAATGAACTATAACCACTCATCATCTTACAAAGAGCATATGCAGTACCAAATAATATATACAAGAAAGATGTTTCATTTATTCATCCAGTGCAAAAAGCAAAGTCAAATCCTGTGGTAGCTAAACAAGATAAATATACATTTTTCCATGGAAAAACGATATATTTATATGAAACTAATCTAAAACATATGCAATGAGACTGCTGTGAGCAAAACTGTATTTACATGATTGGCAACATTAAGTATATCATGGAGAAGAAAATCTGTTACATTAAATGTTAACTATTTTGATGAATGAACAGAATTTTTACTCAATTGATTTCCGATCTGAGAGTTCTTTAAGATTATAGATTTTAAAGACTTTTCACATTAGTTATCATTGCCACTCACCCCATTATATTTCTTCAAGTAGAACAAGGTACAAATCATGAAGTAAAAACTTGTATGCTACAACCGAAGAAGAACTATAACACCATATGATAACCTTTAGTTATATAAAACTAACACTTGGAAGTTCTCTAAGAAAAACATCGTAATCAGGAACCAGTGATTTAAAATAACATCAACATTAGTAATGCTCCAATAAACGAACTCTACGCCCTTTAACTCCATTTATAGCTAATACTGTTTTCAAAATAAATCCATTTCGACGCGAATCAATCTCAAAAGGTTTTAGCTAGTTAACTGACACAAATTAACCTTGCTTCATTACATTCATAAGTCAGTCAGTTTACAAAAATCGATCGATTAAAAGATCTAGAATATACACGAACAGATAAATAATTTTGAAGGAGTTTTTATAACTGCGGGGGAACTCATCACCCAATTTCCTAACACTCAATTTTTAGCCGCTATGCCAATTATGCCCGATATAGTAAATTTTGGATTACTCGGGCTGTATTGATGATACAAGACTGCAATAACTTTATTAAATATTTTGAATGTTTAGCAACATCCTGCGATAGAAATTTTAATTTAAAATTTGCAGGAAAAATAAAAATAAACACAAATCGATTATTATGCCAAATGTGCCAATTACACTGATCTACAAAAAAAAAATTTGTGACACTTTAAAATGTTAGTTGTCTCATAAATAAAGGAGAAACTGTGTGTGTGTGTCGGATGTTCGTGTGTCCATAACTCCGAAAGTTCTCGATTGGGCGCTCCGAAAATTTGCGCGTGGATCGGTTTCGGGCGCGAAAGTGACCTTGGCTATTTTTTTTTCGAATAGTTATCCCCATCGGGGCCCCAGATCACTTTTTTGATTAATTTCAAAATTTCCCTTTGTGATGTCATCTCATAATTAAAAGAGAAACTGTTTGTGTGTGTGTTTG
>QRAM01000292.1:104381-119734 GCA_013436055.1 Halocynthia roretzi | reverse complement strand
TGCACAATGTGGTTCACAAATATTGTACTGTACAGTACTAGCAAGTTAGAATTGGCACTCATTTTAAATTAGAGCAAATTACGACTCGCTGCGCCGCCTGACATTCAATCAAAAGCAAATTCTGACTTAGCAAGGTTTAGTGTAGTTGAAATCTGCGGTCATGATATACTCTCTCGTAATGTTCCTCTTCGATATTCCGATGTGATGTTATCTATTGATACGCTGAGTAACAGTGATGCAGATTGAATGGGATATCCGTTTCTGTCCAGCAAATGACCAACTCGATATCCTGTCAAATAGTTGTTACGTAGTTAGATTAACAGTTGCTATTTTAATGCAGGGCGCCCCAAAGGGGTCCGGGTGTACCCCCCGTATTCCACAGCGCCCCAACGGGGTCCGGGTGAACCACCTGGAATCCACAACGCGATTATTAATTATTTAAAATAAATTACTAAGTCAATAACCAAATGTCAACCAATATTACATAATATTTTAATGTGAGGAATAAGAAGCTGAATTTAGATACTTGTGGGTCCCAGAACAAACTAATCACTGTGCATCAAATTTATAGTAATGTTTGCTCATTTCAATAATTAATATATATATATATATTACTGTTAGTATTTTGTAATGTTCAAATGTCATCACATACGACAAATCATTACGGGAAATTAGTTTCAGCGCTCAGTTATATATAGGTAGGCCCTAGGTCAGGGCTTCCCAACCTTTTTTCGCTGTGGACTCCCAAGCAGCGCTGATTTAGCCAGGATTTTTAGGGATTAAAATTATACTACTTGCTGCTTAATATAATTACTTAATCTTAGTGTACTTGGTATTCAATAAGGTCACATATATGTCATACCTACATCACCTTTACATGCACTCCCGTTTACAAAGGAGCGGTGATGGGATAGGGTACAGGAAATAACCGTCTTTATACAATTCTATTCCCTATAATGGCTCGTGCAAAAAATGAATGGGTGAACCGCAGGCTCAAGTTGATACTTTGTTATTACGAGGCGGCAATAACAATTTCCAATAAAGAACCGGAACAGCCAATGGCTGAATAGAATGGAAGGATTACAAGCATTGTCTTTTCATTCAATATCAGAAGGGAAAAGTTGAAATTTTGTAAATACTTCACTGAGCTCACTCAACTTTCCATTGTGACTGTTTATCAGAGGGCAATTAAAGTATTAAAAGCAGGCACTGCTTATAACACCACGCTTGCGCGCATTGTAACATGTTTAAAATCTAAGCTAACATTGTCAGCTTGTGGAATAAATAGAATGGAAGGATTGCAAGCCTTGTCTTTCCAGACTTAATTAATCAGTGGGCCCCAAATTCATAGAAATGTTTGTATGTTCTAATATTCAATATATATTTATATATAATAATGTAATTATTTTGCCACAACCGAATGTCGTCCAATATTACATAATATTATATATTACTGACCCTCTGTAGCTGCGCTGTTGAGCAAGTCTACATGGGCCCCGTTGGGAAGCCCTGTCCTGGGTCAATAGCCTACTTAGCCTATTGATGAGTCAAGCCCTTTATACAGTATAGTATGATATATAAATAACATGAGATAGATTAATTCAGTACCTTGTGATATACTTGTAAAAGGGAGAATGAATTGTCCAACTCGATCTGTGTAATTCTCTTTCACTTGAAATTGAATCATTGCTAGTGATGGTACATTGATTTCAAATCGTAATTCCTCATTCCAAACTGGATTGAACCCTGAAATATTAAATACATAAAATGATAAAAGGAAGGCGGTATGTTTGTATGGTCATAGTTTGTTGAGCAGAGTATTGAGGCGAATCATATTATTGGTAACTGCACTGTACCGACCTGGAAAATACCTTTAAATACTGTATTCATTCGATTGTAAGCCGCCCCTGATCGTAAGCTACCTTTGATTGTAAGTTTACAATCGAATAAATACGGTATCAGTTTTGGTCGGTGAACGAACTCCTCACTTAACGACCAGGGTCCAACGACGTGGAAAATATATTTATATATATTATATTTATTTTAATGTCGCGCGACTGGTGATAGAGTATGGAAAGTTACGTATCAGCTTTTTATTAATTATCTGAATATCGAATTTCGTAAAGATCTAATGGTAACACTATCTAACGGTCGTAAGTGCGAAGAAGGGTCGTAAGTTCGAGGATCGGTCGTAGTTTGGCAGTCGTGAGGAGTATCTGTACTGATATATTCTGTCAATCAATCAAAAATATTCAATTAATCACCTTCGCTCTTAATTTCCTTCGTTTGCTCCTTTGCTCCATCTCGCGGATCTCCCGTGATACATATTTCAACAGACAGTGTATTTTCTTCCGTGTGTGAAGATACCGGTATCTGGGATCCGCTTAAGACCGAAATAATCAAAATTTGTTTGACCTCGTCGCGGATGATTGGTTTTTTGATGTCATGGTTTATTGACCTCATGTATTCTGGTTTGAGCACATAGCCGCAGTTACCGTTCTGACGGAATTTTGCTCTGTACAGAGTCATTTCATCGCTCTTCGTTTGATAGTTTAATGCCACTGTGAGAAAAAATATTTTTTCATGTCTTATGTAGGTGTATGATAATTATCCCTTCAATTTTTACAGTCAGTATTAGTAGTTTGTGCGAGAGCAAATTTCGAGATGTTGCGAGTGCGTCATGTGGCATCTTATCTGGGTACGCCACCACCCTCATAGCATGTTCCCGCCACGCATTCAGCAGTCCCTCAAAGGCAATCATTACGAGCATGTCTGCAGTTTTGTGAACTTTAGATTGCCTCGTAGTTTATTGTTGTAATTTGCAGTTGTACAAAAAATTATTATCACTTTTTTATGGGGTTCAACCTTGAAATTCAAAACATAGTAAATGACCAGCTTGTAAGTGACCAGAAACTGTATAATTCTAGTCTAACATCTAATATATAATTACATCGGGTAATGCTAATCATGGATAAAATTCACTTCAAGCTGCAAGTATGAGGAGAAATATGGGAGAGAGAAAATGCGCACTAACGGCTGAGGGGCTGAGATGAACAAAGCACTTGTGGAAGGACAGCTCCCTACCATGTCTTATCACGCTGTCAACACGGAAAATATAAACCACTGGGTGAATTTTTCTCATGTGTGGTATTCTAGAGTTAAAAGCTTTTACATGCAGCGTTGATCTGTTAGGTGTATATCTTGGTATTTATTCATCAAAATTCTTATATAATTATTAGTTGTTGGTGTGCGTAGTAATTATCACCCTTACCCACTTGAAATCCGGCGTTCCACAAAGGTTGTGGATCATAATTACTTGAATCAGTTCTTGTTCCGGCTGGGTAGGTGCGATTCAAATGTTCAACATGATAATTGATTGCTTCGCGTTGCTGCTGAGCGAGTCTGAACACAAAGAAAGGTCTTACACTGCACTATAGACAGACGTGTACAGTGCGTAAACATTGCCAAGAAAGTCTTAGATTGAATAAGTATATAGAATAGTACGTTGTGCGTTACAGGTAAATGACAGCTTGGTCCAGGATATAGCGCAGATATGATTGATCAGTAATTGTTCAGGAAAGGGCAGTGGCATCGTTAAACTATATGCATTGTGCTTATACTACATAAACCGTATTGTAGTGTCGGTTATTGAGTCTAAAGCAGTAGTTGCCAGCGTGGGGAACACGCATTTAGATCGTTTACCATGTTCGGAGGGAATTTCTTACAGCTAATTCTTTCTGCACCAGTTTCCTACAGGTATTCAAAAATTCAGTATTTCAACTGCAACAATTTGCTATTAGTGCTTAAATTCTACGTTTAGTATTTCTACTGCGTCATTCACTACTAGCGCTAAAATCCTACAATCAGCATTTCAACAGCTATAATTTTCTACTGCTTCTCAAATCCTACTATTAGTATTCCTACAGCGACATTTGGCGATTTCAGCCACTATAGTCCGTTATGTACCTTGTTTTGTGGGTCCAAATTTTGGCTACTGTGTTGATTAGATTTATGATATCTTTCAAAGGTGAAAATTTCATGCTCGACTGGAAGAATGGAAAAAATACACGTAAGAAATTTGATCTGTTGAAAATATCTATGTAGAGAAGCTTGATATGGAATGATATTGAATTAGATTATGTCGTAGAAGTAGCCAGTCTGTAGGAATTTGCCGTTTTAAGAATTACTTAGTAACTTCATACCTGTACGCTTTATTTTCCGTGAAAGATAAAATTTCTCTGAAACTTGTTTCTCTCATTCCTCCTTCAAAACCCTTGAACTTTGTACTTTTGCAATAGATCACTTGGTCGGAAAGTAGTTTCGCTAGTTTCTGTTTCTTCGTCTGTAAATGTTTGATCAATGTTGCGCGACATTTAATAATATTTTATATTACGTATATACAGGGGATCAGATTTTTTCTTAGGCCAAATTCTTACACCGCCATTTTGTATGTGCTGACCAAACCAGAACGCCTAGAAGTGTTAGTATAGTGAAGAGATGCCTTATACTTCAAGTATTTTACTCCAAATATTGAACAATTGCGAAACTCTACCAATAATCGGTTGATCTGCAGTTCACTATATTTCCTACTACTGAAATAACCAGTGCTTATTGCTACATAGTTAGTGTGAGAAGGTATCTTAACAGCGCTATGCGACATATTATATTCGTTTTTACATGCGTATAGTATGTGTATGTGTATACTTTAATCTAACGCTTTAGTATCACTGAATGTTCGGGCAGTCAGATAGTTTCTGTATTTAAATATTTTCCAGGGTTAGTTTAGTTAAGTTCCATTTTTGTAATTCTAGATTGTTGTTAGGCATTTTACTTTGAGAATTGGAATTAAATCGAAATTGCGAAAATCCGCTAATAACCTGTTGATCCTTGGTTCTTGTCGATGATTGGTTGGATGATGAACACGTGATTGATGACAATCTTTGATTTCTTTTTATACATTTCGGAGATGCCGAAACCAGTAATTGTTTCATTCCGTCATCACACGTCACTTTATTCCTGCTGATGATGTCATTTGATGACGTATAGTACCTTCCTCCTAAGTAATTGCCGTTTTTCGTGGCATGGACGTTTTTCTAATAGAAATATTAGGATTTTTTGCTGCTTTTCTTGACTGTTCAGTGCTTATTATAAAGAGTAGAACAGGCTGGGTAGGCTGGAAATTGTTGCATAAATTACAAGGGAATTCCCCTGAAAACCCCCTAATTACTCATCAATTATAACCAGTTCATGCATAATTAATGCAAGCAAGAAACTTCAAGTATTTTTTTTACCAAAAACTTCCTCTTTTCTCGGTTTTTCTCCCACTTTTGACTAAACGAGGGGAAATCTCCGATTTCCGCAGCCTCGTCCTCATCGCTTACGTCACCAACTGCGTCATCATTTTCGTTTATGATGTCATCACCCAGTTGATAAGTAGTTTCGTCTATTGTCGGCAATTTTTTGCCTGTCATGTAGATGTATTCACTAAGTATTTGAACTTTGACATTTGAACTACAATTCTTGAACTTTGAACTTACATTTGATTAATATTTTACCCTGCAACGCTTCTGGTGAAGGTAGATGAGATTCTTCGCTTTCAGGTATTGCGTAATCGCTTAGTAGCTCGCTTCCAAATATCATCTGTGAAGGATAAGGTCAACGTCTTACGCAAACGTTAGTTACACGTATGTCCTATGAAATGCGGAGTGCTATTATAGTATGCTGACAACTGCAGTTTGGGTATTAGGATAGCGGACAAAGTTAACCTTGTGATATATTCCCCCAAATAAAAGTTGATGTGTGTTCGGTGGTTTAACGCTAAACGAAACCAAACAGTTGAACCACTTTGAATTAAATTTATGTGGTGACTTAGAACAGAGGTGTGTAACCTGCAGCCCACGGGTGGAATGCAAAATTTGTGCAACCCGTGGGAAGCTGCAGTTTTTGAATAGAGTACGGCCTATAACAGGAATTCAGTGCCACTGTTTTTTCTCTGCTGTTTTGGAAACTGGGGTATAAGCTTATATCTATGTAACATTTACTACGTCACAGAGACTCAACTGATGAAACTTGCTTACAAAGGAATTATAAAAGCAGTTTGCATTACCGACATCAGCTATATCAAGTTTAGTCATACCTTCATATATTTTGCCATCTTCTCCTGTTGCAATATAGAGCAATGATTTTCGATGCTTAAAATTATCGGATATTTTGAAACGTCAAACGCGTGCTTTCCAATAATTTCTATTGCGTCCTTGAATTTTATTTTCGATGTGAAAGTGTATCCATGAAAAATGACCGGGTCCCCATCTGCTCCGTCCCAGCAATCCAGTTCAACACATCGACAACCTTGTAACAAGGCGCTGAAACATAACACAGGCACTAGTTCGTTGGGATGTGCGACATTATCTTACAGAATATAAAGTCTTATAGACATTATCCTACGCGATAATTAATTACACCAGTACAGGGGTTCTTAAACTATTTGAGCTGACCCCCCCCCCTTCCCCTTAAAACTTAAAAAAAATCACGCCCCCGTGACATGGACCGCAGCTCCCCACGGGCCGCACAAATTCGGTTTGCGGGCTGCACTTGGCTCGCGGGCTGCAGGTTGCAAGCATCTGGGACTAAATAATCAGTGTAAGACTTCCATTGATTATTGAATAATCAGTAAATTTTTTTTAAGCTTTTTTCCTTATTGGCATTCAACGCCCCCCAGCAAATCCTACACGTCCCCAAAAAGGGCGCGCCCCCTAGTTTAAGAACCCCTGCATCAGCCATACTTCAGCGACATTTCCCGCAGAAGACATTTTCTAGACGATTTCTTTTCATTCTATTTCTTACGTAATAATTTCCTATATCAAGCTTTCATGCAGAGATATTTTCTGCAGAATAAATGCTATTATCGGGTCACACATGAATATCCATTATATTCATAATAAAAATTCTTACGTCCGTTCGCACATACGACCGCGTTGAAAAAAACGTAAAAGTGAACCATTTCTAAGATTACAAAGAGATAAGAAAGGTGATTAAGTACACAAGATGGCGGTAAAAATAAGAGATTAATGTCCAAATTATAATTGAGTAAACTAGTATTGCATCGGGTGAAATCGTTTCAAGATCTCAATACTGATCACATTAACTAAACGCCATCATCGTCATTTGATAACGTGATGGATCAGTACTTACTTCATGTAGGCGTCAGTACTGCTTGGGTCTTTGAGTTGATCTCCAGTCAGGTATGTGTTGTGTGACGAAGCAATGAAATAATGAGAAAGTGGTTGTTTCATGTCCTGATAAACCTGAGAGTACACAAAAATCTTGACCAATTTGCCTATTTTTTATATTATACAGCAGTGCATTGTAGTTCGAACGCCTAGCGAACGTCTAACGCTCCAGATTTCGACCTCTAGAATTGAGGAAAATTCTATTCAGAATTCGAACGATGCTTCGACGTTCAAACTGCGCATGTGTATTAACCGTTTAAATTTATCGAAATTGGCTTGGATTAGGATCTGGGAACGCATAAATTCACTTTCCATTATTGCTAATCGGAAAAATTGATTCATACCTCGAAAAATTCAGAGTTCGAACGAACCGTCAGATGATGAGTGAATATAACTCCTTGACCCTGTCTCTTTAGGTCGTATGACTAACATTTGTATAACTGATTGGATTTCATCTTTAATTTAATATATTAGCATGGAAAGCAAATTAAGTGCTGTAACCCAACTGCAGTTAAACATTCTCTACTACTGAAATAACCAGTGCTTATTGCTACATAGCCAGTGTGAAAAGAGATCTAAACAGCGCTTCGCGACATATTATATTTGCTTTTACATGTGTATAGGAAATGACATGATATGTACTTTAATTCATTCCAATGATATAGAATTCAATGATATAGTTACCTCATCATGACGTCGATCAAATATGTCGCCGTATTGCGAAGTGAGAAACATTTGAAACCCGTAAACCGACAATTGCTGCTGCATTCTGAATTCTTTCTTCATTTCGAATTGTTCAACAATTGACAAACAGTCGTTCTCTGTAACGTCATACTCGCGCTGTGACGTCTGAATAGAAAATTAAATTCAAAAGATGCGAATGCATAAATAAACTGAAAACTACCCCAAAAACTTTTAATTTTCAACTGAAAAATTACCTGAATGAATTTATACAATTCCCGAACGGTCAAAAACATTTTATCTGCTGAGTTTTTTAAGAAAATCAATGAAATTTCTGAGTTAAGAGTGATTTTTTGGTAAAGGTCCACGAAATCTTCGTAACTCAGAGTGTCACAGTCTTCTGTAATGTATTCCTGAAAAATAACAACAAATAGCGTTAAAGGTTTCATGTTAATATATTTTTCAGCTTTGCTGCTGTTCGTGCTGGCTTTTAGTAATACAATCTTCAGCATCATCTGAATTACATAAATGTTTCCTGGTGACAGGTGGACACCGCGTGCACACTGGGTAGGGAAATCTTATTTTTTTCCAGTCGTCCTTATTTTTGTTTCCAGATCGATGATAGTTCTGGTTATAAATTCAGCTTCTACTGCTACATAATGATAATAAGTCGTCAGGGGTGACCTTTTTCCAGTAACAGCATTTTTTTATCCTCCCCAGTGGCCCATTTTCACCCTGGAACCTGATCCAAAGGGCAATGCCCGATTGCCAGTCCGCCCCTGGGTCTACCGCACGTTAGAACACTTGTCATTCATCAATCGGGTTGATTGTTTTCGCTTGGTTTCACTGTTTGAACGGCACCGTGCGGTCAATAGTCATTTATTGACTGATTTTGTCTTGTGTACGTGATGTAACTCATTTTCTGTCTCAAGATCTTGAACAACATATGTTCGTTTGTAGACTTGACTCACAAATAATATTTATCTTGGGCGATTTAGGAAATTCGAGTTGACGATGAATAATACGATATTCCTGTAAACTGCGCGAAATAAATATTTACCAGTGGAAGTCTTGGTAAATGTCAAATGTCGTACAACCTACACTTAGTTCTAAAAATATCATCGGGGTAAATCACAAGTATGGGGTTCCAGAATCTTTTATCCGAAATTCCAAAATCCGAAAACTTCCGAACGTTTATGTAAGGGAGTTTACTTTCATTCAATTATCTTCATGTACTGTTATTGCGCTTAGTGTCCGTTTCATTGTATAAGGTCTGCAGGTTTGGGTGGACTGGAATGGTGGGTACTTGTAGTTAAGGTATGAATTGAACCACACAAGTGTAAATCTTCATAATTATATTGATATCCAATGCTTAATTTAAGATCGAGATAAAATTCCTACAACAATGATAATTTTCTCTGCAATCCAGAACATTTAATTACTGTTCAGTTTTGATTATAATCAATTCCACATAAGTTTCCTATCGCCACGTCTCACAATTCTCTGAGACTTACATATAACAACTTCATGACGTTTATCACTCTACATTCGATGTCTTTTTCCCGTATGTATTACAGTGTACAGGAAATAGCGTTACGCATCATAGCAATATACATGTGCCATACTAGTATTACAACTACAAGCATAGGCCAATGGCTTCAGCCGTCAACTTATTGTCACAAAGCATCAACTAAAGTGTCGCTATAATATCAAACGTTAATTGCCTTACCCTTATTTGAAAAAAAGTAACCTATAACGTATTCCTGCCTGAAACCGACCCCCGTGCAAGTTTTCAGAGCGCCAAGTCAAGAACCTTTGGAGTTATGGGTGAACGAACATACACACACACACACAGTTCCTTTTTATTTATGAGATAGAGTGATAAAAGTTCTTTGAGATTAATATATCACAACTTCTTACTCTGGCGTTAATCTCATCATTCTCCCCGTTCAATGTCTTAATCTATATACAGAATATTGATTATTGAAACATGCAGCAAACATTTCCATAAATTTGGTAGCCTATGATGAGTTTGGACTGGGGCCCACATCTACATAAATCCAGTCCTGCTGGTAAACGCTCAAACCATGTGATATTTTATACGATAATTCATTTTTTACTTTCGTTCTGTTTTGTGCATATAGTGACTGTGTCGTCCCTCACTGCTTGCTTTACCATTAAACCAATATTGATCAATGACCACAGTTTGACACATTCGTTCAATACCCCTTGTTTGCGCTATCCTGTGAACGATTAACGGGACGAAAGAAAGAACTCTTCAGCTGCTTAGTAAATATGTGAAAACGTGTTACCGACTTCGTTGTTTTGTGTACATTTACTTTAGTAGCGTTGGTAACATGCAGGAAGCGATCCCTGATTAATATACAGTAGTACAATTGAGAATCCTTTATCCGAAATACCAAAATCTGAACGTTTTTTAAATAGTAGTACATAGTACATTTTTATACGTGAGATCTGAATTTCACCTCCATGTATGAGAGTAACATGACTAGCGTCATCACTTTAAATATAAAATGTTGAACTTTTTGAAGTTTTCATTTTATTTACCTGTAAATCATATTCAATGCTTTGTTTTTATACCTTCACATAGACCGCAATAGCTGTATAGTAAAAAAATCATATACAAATGGTTTACGTTTTTTTATGTGTAAGGGAACCTTCCAAAGTCAACAAAATGGCAAAAAGGCCCGCTTAGTTATAATAAATGAAAATATTCCGGAATCCGCAACCCTTTCGGTCCCAGGAATTTCAGATGAGGGATTCTCAACTGCTAATAGGGAGGACGTCTGTTAATAGCTATAGTCCGTTGTTTGAGGCGTCTATTTGGAAACGCAGTATATTAACCTATCAAATCTAATATATATAGTTTATATTGTTTGTATGAAGTCTATCATTAATCCAAACAGTTCTAAAATTCATCAGTTGTCTCATAAATACGTAAATAGCAGTGTTCTGTACAGTATATGAACTCAGAGCTCAACCAATTAGTATTCTTATTCCTGTTAAATCAGAAGTGTGCAATCTTGTATATAACTAGTCTATAACTTAACAATTCACATCAGAGGTGTGCAATCTTGTAGAACTCCCGGGCCAAATACACTTAACCGGATTAGACGGCGGGCCGCACTTGCATTTCCCCCCCCCCCTCTACTAGTGACTGGCATAAAAAAATCGATTTGGTTCCTCGCAAATCAAATATATCAACTTTAGGGACGCTTCGCTATTCATATAACATCAAAAACAGTGGCACTGAATTCATGTTACGGTAGCACTCTATTGAAAAACCGCAGCTTCCCGCGGGACACACAAATTCAGTTCGCGGGCCGCAAGTTGCACACCTCCGCTCTATATACTACCTAACCGTACGCTGCCTAAACCAAGTGCGATATTAAATGTTCGACGTTTGAGATTGACTTACCTGGAAAATATCGTCTTCATTATTCAACTTGACCGGAATTATTTTCCTCAGAACTTCGCTGATTTCATGATGAGAAATTCTGTTGTCTCCATTCTTGTCCACTTTTTTGAATTTCTCCCATAGATATGTGGTACGGGTGGTTAAGGAAATTTCTCGGAATATATTCAATGTATATTGACTTCAAGTTGAGATACATTAAAGAAAACGCTGCATATGACAATTTGTCAAGTGAATATTTTCCCATTCAGTTCTTGACTGTATAGTTGACGAAATGATACAAAAGGATAGTTGAATTTACCATAGGAAATAATTTGGTTATTAAGCAAAGGAGAATGACAATATGTATTATAACAGATCCTGTATTAAAGTTGTGTCGTTATAACCAGTGGCTGCTCGCGATAAAATAGAATAGCTGACTGCAAGCCCTGTCTTTTCATTTACAGTCAGCCGGGAAAGTTGGCACCTTGTAAATACTTCACTGAGTTCACTCTACTTTCCATTGTCACTGTAATTCAAATTGAAAAGGAAGCACAGCTTATTACACCACCCTCGCGCAATGTAAACACAAGACCGAGTTGAGCTGCACCGAATGCAGCTCATTGTTATAATCGCCTCATTGCTAATATCGCCCTATGAAAGAAACAGAGTCAGTGTCTGACTGTGAGTATCTGGGGTGCACTTAGGGTGGCCATTTCCAAATTTCCAGAAAGTAGGACACGCGTAATTCACCATCATGCATCGTGATGACGTCACAACAAACTGGCGAATAGTAACTGGCTGAAAAGCTCCCCAAAAATTTTGTTGAAATTAATTTAATACTATAATTGACGAAAAAACACACATTATAAAAAGGATATAGTTCTTGTTGCAGTCTGGGCAGCAACGTTGTCAATTTCTTCTTGATAAAATTGATCCCTTTGACCCAAGATTTCGCCGATTCGTTGGAAGAAGCGACAAAATTGAGTGGCTTCCGTTTTGCGTCTTCGAATACCAAAGAGAAACAACGAATCTCAGGTAGATCTTCTGCTATAACTCGTAATAATCCTTGCCGGCCTGATCGTGCCATTAAGATATCGCGGATGGAAACTTGAAATAAGAAATAACAAAAACGATTAACGAATATCCCGGCGTATAAAGGAGTTAGCATAGGAATTCGTCTGAAAACTAAGCATTGACAAATACTCCGAGCATGTAAGTTGACATGACAGTGACTGAAATACCGTATTTATTCGATTGTAAGCGGCGGCTTATATATTTTNACACACACACACACACAGTTCCTTTTTATTTATGAGATAGAGTGATAAAAGTTCTTTGAGATTAATATATCACAACTTCTTACTCTGGCGTTAATCTCATCATTCTCCCCGTTCAATGTCTTAATCTATATACAGAATATTGATTATTGAAACATGCAGCAAACATTTCCATAAATTTGGTAGCCTATGATGAGTTTGGACTGGGGCCCACATCTACATAAATCCAGTCCTGCTGGTAAACGCTCAAACCATGTGATATTTTTTACGATAATTCATTTTTTACTTTCGTTCTGTTTTGTGCATATAGTGACTGTGTCGTCCCTCACTGCTTGCTTTACCATTAAACCAATATTGATCAATGACCACAGTTTGACACATTCGTTCAATACCCCTTGTTTGCGCTATCCTGTGAACGATTAACGGGACGAAAGAAAGAACTCTTCAGCTGCTTAGTAAATATGTGAAAACGTGTTACCGACTTCGTTGTTTTGTGTACATTTACTTTAGTAGCGTTGGTAACATGCAGGAAGCGATCCCTGATTAATATACAGTAGTACAATTGAGAATCCTTTATCCGAAATACCAAAATCTGAACGTTTTTTAAATAGTAGTACATAGTACATTTTTATACGTGAGATCTGAATTTCACCTCCATGTATGAGAGTAACATGACTAGCGTCATCACTTTAAATATAAAATGTTGAACTTTTTGAAGTTTTCATTTTATTTACCTGTAAATCATATTCAATGCTTTGTTTTTATACCTTCACATAGACCGCAATAGCTGTATAGTAAAAAAATCATATACAAATGGTGTACGTTTTTTTATGTGTAAGGGAACCTTCCAAAGTCAACAAAATGGCAAAAAGGCCCGCTTAGTTATAATAAATGAAAATATTCCGGAATCCGCAACCCTTTCGGTCCCAGGAATTTCAGATGAGGGATTCTCAACTGCTAATAGGGAGGACGTCTGTTAATAGCTATAGTCCGTTGTTTGAGGCGTCTATTTGGAAACGCAGTATATTAACCTATCAAATCTAATATATATAGTTTATATTGTTTGTATGAAGTCTATCATTAATCCAAACAGTTCTAAAATTCATCAGTCTCGCAAATCAATTATATCAACTTCTTCGCTATTCATATAACATCAAAAACAGTGGCACTGAATTCATGTTACGGTAGCACTCTATTAAAAAACCGCAGCTTCCCGCGGGCCACACAAATTCAGTTCGCGGGCCGCAAGTTGCACACCTCCGCTCTATATACTACCTAACCGTACGCTGCCTAAACCAAGTGCGATATTAAATGTTCGACGTTTGAGATTGACTTACCTGGAAAATATCGTCTTCATTATTCAACTTGACCGGAATTATTTTCCTCAGAACTTCGCTGATTTCCTGATGAGAAATTCTGTTGTCTCCATTCTTGTCCACTTTTTTGAATTTCTCCCATAGATATGTGGTACGGGTGGTTAAGGAAATTTCTCGGAATATATTCAATATATTGATTCGAAGCTGAGATACATTCGAGAAAACGCTGCATATGACAATTTGTCAAGTGAATATTTTCCCATTCAGTTCTTGACTGTATAGTTGACGAAATGATACAAAAGGATAGTTGAATTTACCATAGGAAATAATTTGGTTATTAAGCAAAGGAGAATGACAATATGTATTATAACAGATCCTGTATTAAAGTTGTGTCGTTATAACCAGTGGCTGCTCGCGATAAAATAGAATAGCTGACTGCAAGCCCTGTCTTTTCATTTACAGTCAGCCGGGAAAGTTGACACCTTGTAAATACTTCACTGAGTTCACTCTACTTTCCATTGTCACTGTAATTCAAATTGAAAAGGAAGCACAGCTTATTACACCACCCTCGCTCAATGTAAACACAAGACCGAGTTGAGCTGCACCGAATGCAGCTCATTGTTATAATCGCCTCATTGCTAATATCGCCCTATGAAAGAAACAGAGTCAGTGTCTGACTGTGAGTATCTGGGGTGCACTTAGGGTGGCCATTTCCAAATTTCCAGAAAGTAGGACACGCGTAATTCACCATCATGCATCGTGATGACGTCACAACAAACTGGCGAATAGTAACTGGCTGAAAAGCTCCCCAAAAATTTTGTCGAAATTAATTTAATACTATAATTGACGAAAACACACACATTATAAAAAGGATATAGTTCTTGTTGCAGTCTGGGCAGCAACGTTGTCAATTTCTTCTTGATAAAATTGATCCCTTTGACCCAAGATTTCGCCGATTCGTTGGAAGAAGCGACAAAATTGAGTGGCTTCCGTTTTGCGTCTTCGAATACCAAAGAGAAACAACGAATCTCAGGTAGATCTTCTGCTATAACTCGTAATAATCCTTGCCGACCTGATCGTGCCATTAAGATATCGCGGATGGAAACTTGAAATAAGAAATAACAAAAACGATTAACGAATATCCCGGCGTATAAAGGAGTTAGCATAGGAATTCGTCTGAAAACTAAGCATTGACAAATACTCCGAGCATGTAAGTTGACATGACAGTGACTGAAATACCGTATTTATTCGATTGTAAGCGGCGGCTTATATATTTTTTTCATCATTTCGTGCGGCTTATAATCAGGGATGGCTTAGGCTTAGGTAGGCTACCCTATGTTCTAATGCGGCTTACATTAATTTTTTAACACAATTTCTCAGTTTTGTATCACATCTTGTATGAGAGATCCAAGTTTTATATACTACTTGCATG
>QRAM01000292.1:80033-104358 GCA_013436055.1 Halocynthia roretzi | reverse complement strand
AAATTCTTGATAGTTAGATGGAAGTGGTGCTGCCTTATTTTGGAATGACAGGCCATTGTATTGCAGTATTGTACTCTACATTACCCTTTGTCGGACTTGTAATATTAATATGTTTCAAAGATGTTAGGAGTCGTATTGTTAGTAAGTCGTATATTTTCGTAAGTCGTGAAGCCTGGCCCTCAAGCATTACGGTTTAGCGACGGTTCCTATATACTTTATATATATTGTCGCGCAACATTTTAGTAGCTTCCTAGATTTCTTCTTTGTAGACGCCACATTATCATTTCAAGTCGGAATTGTCTAAAAAATAGATTCCCTATAAACTTTATATATAATGTCGTGCAACATTACAGTTTTTTCCTTACTTGTTTTTTGCTTATAACCACACTTGAAGGCCAGACAGCAAGAATTTTGTCGTTTGTATACTATATGCATCATGTCTTGTGTGATTTTACAATCAGCATTCACTGTTTTTGTCATCCATCGCGTCTTCTCCACTGTCATTAACGTTTCTCCGTCTGTCATCACTCGAAATGCATCTAGAACTGAAGAGAAATCGGTGTTACCATAGCAGGGGTGGACAAAAGAGCCAAATAGTAAATATTTCGGGCAATGCGGGCCAAAAGGCAAAGTCTTTCTCAATAATAAGAAAAACCAAGTGCTTTGCTATCTAATTCGGTAACAGAATAATTCACAATCCACTCTGCCTAGAACGCGCGACATCTGTAGTCCACTTTTGGCTTCTGGTTTTTACAATGACATGATTGATATGCACGGGTAATGACTCTAGAACGAAATGTCACAAAACTGCCATACACGCAGAAATGCTGACAAATTTGAACTACATGACAGTGCGCGTTTTCTGTACTTTCTGCGCCGTTCTGTTATCCCGCGTACTTTGAAATTTTAAAGTATTCGAAAATGTAAAACTCATTTTAAGCTTGCAAGCCGTACAAAACTATACTATACTATACTACCCTATACTATAGTAAGCAGTCTACTTCAGTTTAGGGGATTCAGGTTATGGTTAGAGACAGGTACAGGATGAGGCTTATAATGTCTTTCGTATTATTAATAGTAATATTATTTCTCTTATACTTTAAGTTCCAACCTCCGACCCTCACCCGAACCCAAAAAAATGTTGCATAGCAGGCACATTGAAATGAATATGTTCATAAATCTGAACTCATGTCTGTCGCGTTGTTTGTTTGGCGGCCTCCCAATCCGATGCTTGACCCAGAGTTTTCAAATTTTGCACACCAACTGTTCATAATATGCAAAAGGTTTTTGTAGAATTCATTCCTCCTGTGCTGGTTGTGAGACTGGCTGGTTTTTGAATAGTTTGTTTTTAAGCTTAAGTTGATCTTGTCCTAGTTACTGTTTTTGATGTTATATGAATAGCGAAGCTTCCCTAAAGTTAATTTATTTGATTTGCAAGAAAACCAAATCGATTTTTTTATGCAAGTCACTAGTAGATAGTCGATGTAAAATGCAAGTGTGGCCCGCCGTCTAATCCGGTTGAGTGTAATTGACCTCGGAGTGCTACAAGGTTGCACACCTCTGCAGTAATATATAGTTTGTAATAAACTTACCTTCTTGTTTGTCACATGATATTATTGCATCCAATAATTCGTTAGGTAAAGTTTGATTGTCATCTGATGACTTTGTTGACTGAAAGAATTGAAATCTGCGTTGCAAAGGCGAAGAATCTTTAGCGACGTGCTCGCGTCGTTTTCCGGCAGGAGAGCGGATTTTCCGCGGAGATTCTTGCATCACAGTGTGGGAAGATCTCATTGTTTCCTCGGTCTTACTGGTGTATTGATAATATCCGTGTTCATGCACTTCGGTATATTTTTCTTGTTCTCCCTCGCTGT
Organism: Halocynthia roretzi; assembly: GCA_013436055.1. Classification (NCBI taxonomy): domain Eukaryota; kingdom Metazoa; phylum Chordata; class Ascidiacea; order Stolidobranchia; family Pyuridae; genus Halocynthia; species Halocynthia roretzi. Next base: position 102,484 of record QRAM01000292.1, on the reverse strand, counting down.
TTTCGGCGCTAGTCATAGCGAAATTAGGAATGCGATCGCTCGGAAAGCTTCGGGCGCTTTCGGCTGATCTTATGACGTCGCAGTGAATTCGAGAATTGGCGTTTTTCATTTTATTTTCTGAATTTATTTTCGGCTGTTGTGCGCCTTGAGTTGCACCTAATCCATGTAGTGTGTTAATCCATTGGTCGAGGCTGGATTCCATAGTTTTGTTATGACGTAACGACTACGTCTAACGATGGCGTCATCAGTGACTAAATGTGTATTGCTGTTATATAAAAATATTTTGAAAATTTTCTCGAATATTGTTTTTATCGCAATGTCTGTCTTAAGTCTGTTCGTCTGTCTTGGTCTGTCTGTCATGTTGAATTGCTAAGTTGTCTGTAGGCCTGCATGTAGTTTAATATTTCCTCTTTAGGGAGCTATTTTCGTTTTGGGTGGAATTGGGATCACAGATTAGTTTCAAACTTTTTTAACCCTCCAGTGACCCATTCTTGCGTTTCCTTCATTGAAACAAAGAATACAGATATGGAGAGAAATGATTCCTGAAATTCCATCCCAAAAATATAATGCCCCCACGACAACGGCACCGTTTGCTCCCTCCAGCTACGTCTCCATTATATATTGCTTTCTAAACGGCACATTTGATACTTAAAATTTACAAACGTGTCTCAGGCTTTCCGTGTCTGACTATAAGCCAGTTAGTAAATGTTGCCTTATTACAGTTTAATACATCATAAGGCGACCAGGGCCACTCTGTCCCCACGAACTACAGTTATACCAAATATTGCTTTCTAAATAGCACCTATTTTACTTAAAATTCACTAAGGTGTCTCAGGCTATTTGCCAGAAGTTAACGTTGCATTATGACAGTTTAATACGTTTCAAACTAGCATACACTTCTAGACTATGAATTCTATCATCTCAAGTTATGGTTCACTGCCATACCTTACAGTGAAAAAACACGTATTAAAGTTGTTCCCATTGATCACGATCCAATTTCGGAATACAAAAGGCCTCAATATTTTCGTAAAGGATTAGTTCCTCCGTAACCTGTGCTGTGTAAACCGTGATAGACGTTCGAATACGGACATATTGCTTTAAGGAATAAAACTTGGGTAAATTATTTGCCAGGGTAATGACGTCACTTTATGAATGGAACGTAAATATTGAATGAGAATAAATCAAAATCAGCGAATTTCGTAAGGAAATCGGATTAATTTTACAGCCAGTTTGTCTAGACTTCAAGTAGTGATGAACAACAATTTCTTATGGAACTATTGATACAATATGGTAGGTTGAAAGAACAATACTAAAACAAGCAGTATCAGTAGTATCACCTTTCTCAGCAGTACTAGCTCAATACTAAATACTGTTCTACGATTATACTATATACCATATACTCTACTCAATACTAAACGCTGCTCTAGCTGACATCCTGTCTGCCCTCGGGTTGTACTTCTGTTACATGTGGTACATGCGGTACAGGTAATGAGGCAGTACTGCTGGATTCAGTATTGTTCTGTCAAAACAGTGAAGCATATGACTCGCTCGCTTTTAGAAGTGGCAATGTTATAAATACAATAGTACATTTTATATAATACTAGAATAACTAGATGATGTCATTAAGTAGTGAGATGGATTATAAATCCACATCCATGAGTGGAAGAGTGACTCAGCGATAACGAGCGCTTCTCACAACTACAGCGATGATCGTGACCTCCAACATGGTTATAGTGACCTCTTGTGTCCATCATCCTCAGTGGCCATAGGTAATACCATCACACAAGCTCCTGAATAATATCTAGGAAGCAAAATAAAAGTCGCTGATGAGGTGAAGATGGATCCTAGCAGTTATTGTGACCTCATTGAAGGTCACCATCATCGCTGCAGTGGCCCCGGCGTTGTCGATACGCTACTTTCCATCTGGGTCACCTATGAGCTGGTGAATGTGCCTTGTTCGAGGACACGAGGTGGGGCTCTGGCGAGGCTCGAACCCGCAACCTCTCGATTACGAGACGAGCTCGTAGCTCATTGAACCACTCTCCCACCCGACCTCAGTTAAATTGAAAAACTCAAATTAAAACTTGCTACCGACCTCTAGTGTCTCTTTATTTCGAGAGTGTTTGCAGAATAATGATGGACTCTAACGAACCCTTATGACCAGTTAACTGCTTGATTCGCAATCCTAGATTTGCATGTATCGTTATTGTTTCACCGTGTGACGTCACAATGATATCAGTGTATATAATCAATACGGCCGCAAACGAAACGACTAGTTTCTCTGCATCTGTTTAATAAAGTTTTCTGTCGTAATCACGTTTGAACTATGATAAACCGATTGACCTTTGTAGAATTTATGCTTGGATGAAATTCGTGAGAATGGAAACTTGGAAGCTCTTTTAATCTTTTTTTCGGTATTACCATTCTCTCGTATGCAAGAACCCGATTGACCCGTGCGGGAGCAGGCTGCTTCAACTTATCTCTCATTGACGTATGTACTAAAGTCAATATAAAACCATCGGTATATTCATATAATAATATGGTTTTATATTGACTTTAACTGGCGGTCCCTAAATATCAATATTACATACGTTACCACACCACATTGCCTTTAACTGCTTATATAACTTTAAGAAAGTGGTCACTACGAAAAATGCTTATGATCCAGCAGCAGCTTAGCTTCACAGTATACACTATAGATATGTAAGACGGGTACAAACTAATTAATAATGTACGCTGTCATGCTGTAACTAACAATAGATACTACAGCAGGAGAAGTATATCCGTAACGACATCTATTATTTCCTGAACGTGTCAGGATTGCCAGCAGCAATACGCGAGTTTAATTCGGTTCAGAATTCGAGATGAAAAAAGAATATCTTAAAATGAAGAGTCGTTAACAATGTTTTCATTCACCGCTCGTGTTGACCTGTAGTTTAAAATGCTCTGCACGTTGTATTGTACTTTAGATCAGAGGTGTGCAACCTGCGGCTGAACCGAATTTATGCGGCCCGCTGGAAGCTGCGGTTTTTGAATAGAGTACGGCCCGTAACAGGAATTCAGTGCCACTGTTCTTGATGTAATATGAATAGCGAAGCGAAACGTCCCTAAAGTTGACTTGCAAGAAAACGAAATAGATTTTTTTATATCAGTCACTAGTAGATAGTCGATGTGAAATGCAAGTGCAGATTGCCGTCTAATTCTGTTTAGTGTATTTGGCGCGGGAGTGCTACAAGGTTGCACACCTCTGCTGCGGGTGATGCTGTTGCAATAATATTGTCTTACTTTAACAGAAAGTTAGTGTCAGTGGCACCCGGTTCAAATATTGCTCTATTTCTCATGAGTCTGATTTTATTTAATCTACTTTTAATGTGACCATGGAAGATTTCGAAGAAACACTTCGTTTGAACCTTAAACCCGCGCTCGACGATCTCGAAGAGTTCAAAAGAAATTGGGAGAAAAATCTGGAAATCACAGAATGGGACGGCCATACGTTTTCGCCGAATTTTTTCGCAGACACGGCGAAATACGCGTGTGAAGAATGGACGCCAAAGCATGGAGATATCTTTATTACATCGTTCCCAAAAACAGGTTGGATAATCAGTTGCAAGATTCACGTAGTGTCTCAATTTGTTAATTAAAATATTAACTAGCTTGACTTAATATGTTGGAGTTTTTAATAAGGTAAAGTTATCTCAAAGATTGTCAGTTGCTAGTTTTAAATGTCACGCAACATGGGATAACTAACTGTCTTAAAGTGGACGCAGCTTATCATGATTGCTTTGGGACAGTCTCTTTTTGACGGCAATAACTGGCTGATAACATTAAGTGAGGGATATGAATATGATATACAGTGAATGCAGCTTAGTAGTAGTAGGCTTTTACTGTATTTTGAACACTTGTAAATTCCATTCTATTAGTTGTATAATGATTTCTTCTGTCAGGAACACACTGGATTGATGAAATTGTCAAGCAGATTCTTTACACTCGGGACCCGACTGGACTCGAACTTGCGCAGAAATGGAACTCTGAGCTTTCTATCATTGAATTTGGACCAGGTAAGTTCTCCTAGATATCTTCTTATAAATTGAACTTAAATGGAGGTATGGATTTGCTATCACGGTGATTTTAGCACTATCACCAGCACGACTTTCACTTCAGCCAGAACAGAAAATATTTTTCCTCAAATCTTTAATGAATATGAAGAGTCAGAAGAATACTTTTTTATTTTTATTGATTGCAAATTTTTTATTTATTTCAGCTTCGAAATTTAAGATCCTTGACATCCTTCCTCTATCTCGTCGACTGTTCTTCTGTCATCTACCGCCATATCTGATGAATCTTGAGAAAATCAAAAAATGTGGAGCCAAGGTAAAATATGAGCAAATCAAATTGACCCTATTTGATCTAGCTTCATGAATATGCAATGCAAGGGTCACTACTATATCATCTATGTGAACCGAAACATATGTACGTTCGGAAAATCAACCACATATCAAATCACGGGCGCTTAGGGACAGTAACTGACTGAGAACATTGAGTGACGGATATGAATATTATATACAGTAGACGTCGCTTATTGTGATCACTTTGGGACAGTCTCTATTTAATTACAATAACAACGTGAAAATCTTTTAACATTTTTTGACGTGAAAGAAATATGAAAAGAAAATTAAATCTAAAAAATCAATAGAGCCAGTGTTTTTGCACTATTGACTGGTTGAAACTGGTTGGAATTGGTTGACTCTAAATGACTGGTTGGAATTATCTATAATATTAACTAATTTTTTATTGGTTGCAGATTATTTACATGTACAGAAACCCGAAAGATCAGACTGTGTCTTGGTATCACTTCGCGAGAAGAATCCCACATGCGAAGACAAAGGCATTTAAAGATCTCTATTCGGATGATTGGGATAAATTCATTGATAATTATTTCAGTGGTGAGTTCAATTACCTTCTGTATAATCTTCTGTTTCACCATATGTGCTATACAGGTTAAACTGTAGCGTATTTGTTATCAGTGTAACCTCTTATGTTATTGGTTATTATACACTGTGTTGTGGAGACACTGCAAATATACTCCCGATAACCAGGGAGGAAACTCCGCAATTGTTCCTAAAAAGAGACTCCGGAATTCAGTAATCGGAAGGTCACAAAAACGATATTTTAAACTGCGATTAAACGATGCTCATAAGTACGGTATAAATCAATCACGCGTTTTATGTCTGTATACTTCACTTATATTATAGGTTCATCATGATCAGAAACAATTCTTGTTTTAACAATGATCTTACAAGGAAGCATAAAAGTCACTATCTTATTATAGCATCGATTATCCGGCATCTTTGGTTCCGGGATCAAGCCGGATTAACAGAAATTGTATATATAGGAACCTCTATTACACATCTGGACTATTTATTCCACCAATATGTCTAAAATACCTAAGAATGTTTCTTCAAACAACTATTAAATGGGAATGTAGCTATTGTCAAACACAAGAAATCAGAGGAAGCCGTCTGATAACAACCACGGTTGTAGTTTACACAAACACAGTGGGGCTCGGTGCGGTTCGATCGCGGCAACTGTCGATGGCCATGTGGTGTACTAATCACGAAAAGTTTAAAAGAAGGGAAAAATTCTTTAAAAATCATGACGTGTTAACGAACAGTTTCAAATTTTTACTTTCAGGTAAAATGCCGACTGAACAAAGACAAGGGCAATGGTATCCGGACCACATTAAGAGTTGGTATGAACACAAAGATGATGATAACGTTATGTTTGTGTGTTATGAAGAATTGTCAAAGGTAAAGTAGAGCCTTTGAGTGTTGTAAATATTTTTTATTGCTTTATTCTACTCTATTCATTGTGAATGATATTGATCAGGCAAGTTGTCAAAGTCTATTATATAATATTACAAATCATTATTCTGCATAGATAATATTACAAAAAAATAGGACATTTTATGGTCTTTAACTGAAAATATCTGCCTCATCACGTCGTCACCATATTATATTAAACTGCTTGATGAATTTCTCCCTTGTTTGGCATTCTGGGGTTAAAAGGACGCGGTGTAAGCTTCCATATTAATTTTCTCGCGTAAACAGGACATCAAATCGGAAATTCGACGAGTCGCTGGATTCCTTGACGTTAAAATAACAAAAGATGAAGTTGATAGTGTTGCTGAGAAATGTTCTTTTGAATACATGAGAGATTCGGCGTGCGGAACACCCCTGCAAGACATGGTACAGTTATTTCGCAAAGGTAATGAAGCTCGGGAGAGCTACGAAAATCATTCAGGAAATTGCCAACTTCAGACGCGGTCTAATTTTTTGCTATTTCGCTATTATATATATAACTTGTCCGATTGACATCGTAATTCTGTCAAGAACGTTACCATGAATCGGTATTACTTATTTTTTCACATCGTAGTTCTAAATAGCAGCTATTATATTAAGACTGGATTGAAGATGTATTCATACGATAATTATATTCTATTANTCTTTTTTTGGAATACAGTTCTGCGTTGTTTCTGAAACTAAAGACACACAGGAGAAAAAACAAGCAAGACTGACATGCACACTGTTTATAGAAAGAGCTAAAAATAGGTAGAGTATTTTTAAAGTATATTAAGCTATCTTGTATATAAATAGAAGTGAGTTTTACGCTATACAAAATGGTTGTACCGATTTGAAGCAGAATTGGTGTCGTGACTTAGGGAATCCCAGTGCAGATCATGGCGGTATTATTTTCTTCAAAAAAAGTTGCTCCGGGACGACTATATCGCTACATAGCTTCTAAGGAAGAGCTACAGATCATGGCCTCGTTATTCAAAAAAAAGATGCCCTGAGACTTGTTGCCAAGAAAAATTACTAAACTCTTAACAATTTTCTACTGGATGCTTATCATTTAGATGCTCGCTCGGGCAGCACCGGTTTCTCTGNAATCAAAAGTAACCTGAAGGGGCTGCACTTCTCAACTGATGCCTAAAATTCATAAAATTTGCAATGTAATATCGGAGATCAGAATATTTCGGTCACTTCCCTCCACGTAGACATTTTTATATTGACTCCAGAGCAGTAATTTTCTTGAATACGTTACTGAGACGACTCGCACACGCACAATGGTACTTTTGTGTGGTAGTCAGTGAATAGGTGACTGAGAAATTGTATTTAAAAGCCTGCTGGCAATAGCATTCAGTTCATTTATATGATTCAATTATTTTCTCTCTCTTGATGTATAAACAGTTCATCGTTGTAAGACATTTTAATGATGAAATATATTCCTATGCGACATATAATTCATTTCTGATTGTGAAGAACTCATTGACAAAGCATTATGAGTCGTTTAATGGCCGAAATGCTTGATCTCAACATCGCAAAGTTTTCGGAATATTCCGAAATGATCCTGGATTCAGACGCGGAGAACGGTTCATCTGGAATGGATGAATTGGCAGAGAAAACGAAAAAGGGAATAGAAAGAAGAGAAAAACAGGTGGAAAGATATAAAGAATAAATTAAAGAATGAGTAGTTTTTCTATGAGGTCAAAATGTAACTGTTTCTTCTTACTCCTGGGACAGATGATTGGCTTGCAGCTTCGAAGTGTCCTTGAACGAGTCAAGCATGTCCTTAATGAAGCTGGATTATCTACAGAGCTTCCAGAACCATGTTTTGAAGAAGTCACTTTGACTTATCGTCCACCCAATGTTAGTCAGTACACTAAGGCATACTTTGAAATGATCATGGTAGACTAGAAAGGGAAATTAAAGAATAATGTTTCAATTTGTTTTTCTTTTTTTGGAATACAGTTCTGCGTTGTTTCTGAAACTAAAGACACACAGGAAAAAAAACAAGCAAGACTGACATGCACACTGTTTATAGAAAGAGCTAAAAATAGGTAGAGTATTTTTAAAGTATATTAAGCTATCTTGTATATAAATAGAAGTGAGTTTTACGCTATACAAAATGGTTGTACCGATTTGAAGCAGAATTGGTGTCGTGACTTAGGGAATCCCAGTGCAGATCATGGCGGTATTATTTTCTTCAAAAAAAGTTGCTCCGGGACGACTATATCGCTACATAGCTTCTAAGGAAGAGCTACAGATCATGGCCTCGTTATTCAAAAAAAAGATGCCCTGAGACTTGTTGCCAAGAAAAATTACTAAACTCTTAACAATTTTCTACTGGATGCTTATCATTTAGATGCTCGCTCGGGCAGCACCGGTTTCTCTGCTAGTATATAAATAAAGAAGTCGGAAAAGAGTTGGAGTAGATTGTTTTACTTACTAATGCTACAGCCCAGGATCCTCCCACTGATTTCTATTCACAATTTGACTATTTAAATACAGGAAAGCATTGATGATCAGTGTAAGAGAATGGATGACGGCAGCTTCAGCACTTTTAGGTGGAAAGAACTTTCGTATACTTGAACACAGCTTGGCAAAGCAAGAGAACGAAGCTCACAAGTCATTAGATGTTGTTAAATCTGTAATGACTGAAGTTAAATCAGCTCTAATGAAACTAAAGTTAATTGGCAAATTGATGTTTGAAGATAAAGATGATTCACGTCCAGAGAGAAGGTACATAATGTTATGACTACTCTAGATATCGTTTTAATGTCACCTGAAGGCTGAGGAGTCTATTAAAACCAATGTTTGTTCAGCTAACATAAGTTATTTGCTTGCCATCACTCATTTTGTTGTAAGATATCTGTATTGATGGGGCATCCCAGATGTACATTGTACATCGTAGTACTTGCTAGCATTAGCATACGGTCAAAGAAATAGAATAATAATTACATACTGTACACTCTTTGCGTTTCGTTCCAATGACCCAGTCGTAAAGTGAATTGGTTGTTAACAAACTTTTTACTTAGAGACCAGGATCCGTTCCAATAACCTGGAAAATATCTTCAGATAAGAGAATTCAAAATTCAATAAATGGAAACACTATCTAACAGTTGTAAGTGTCCAAATGGTCGTAGTTGACAGTCGTGATAATGGTGGTCGTTAAAGTTTTCGATGTTTAATATTACAGCAATATGAATAACGATTGTAAGTGCAAGTGGTTGTTAAAGTTCTCTTAATATTACAGCAACATGAACGAACTTGTGCAAGCAAGAGTAAACGATTGCGTTCGTCGTCAAAGTATAGCGATTGATTCGGTTCCTTCAAATAAGCGAGCTCAGTTGATGAGAGTCATGTTGAAAAATCTGGAAGCATTTCCCGGAGGTAAAATTGACAGATTTGCATCCATAATCAATGATATAATCTGGGGATAAAGGGAAATCAATAATTTCAAAACAATTCAGAAACTGGTTCTGCAAACTTTTGTACTATTTTTCTCTTGTTCATGATGTCATCAATATTGCATGATCATTGCAGATATTACATCACTAGCAGCGGAAGTTGATGAAGAGGATGAAGAAGAAATGGCTTTGATTGAGGAGTTGTCTTCAGAATGGAAGGTTTGTATCTGGACAGTTCCTAGCATATATACAGTATTTCTTCAAGGACGTCTTCAATAATTCTTTTCTCATAGAATATACGTGTATCAATTAATCTTGAAGAATGTTTTATCATCTTTCAGTGTGTTAACAGGTTAATGTCTATTTTTCAGACTTTGTGCAATGATGTCAGAGATCTTTTAATATCCGTTCATGAGCTAAAGATTCTTAAAAGATCTGCAAAACTAAGAATACGAAAAGCTCTCTATATGTTCAAGCTGATCGCTGCTCTGTTGGATCTTCGAGATAAATTTGTGAGCATGAAAATAGCTAGTACTTACTATCATTGGCATCTGCTGGGGATTGACAAACGGTTCAATTGCCCCATTCTGGATCAAAAACCAGACAGTTACTTCATTGTATTGGTTGTTAACCCATAACTTGCAACTAGTTAGAACATTACTAAAAACTGAAGTGATCTAAAGGAATGTAACCAGGGGTCACCATTTATAAGGGATAATATTAAATGGGTTCTATTCTTTATGATTCAATCATAGAGATAGATATTTATGCTGGTTGGTTTATTGCATGTTCAATTATACCTTATAGGCAGTGCTGCTATACCGTCCTTATTTCTAAGATTTGTCCTTATTTTGGCTTATTTTCAGCAATGCAACAATTTTAAATGCAAATCATCTCGACTAACAAGTTATTTTAGCCTAATCAGTACTCCGCGTACACACTGGTGCGCCGTGAGACGATGCTAGGTGTACCGCAGTGTATTTGGGTAGGGAAATCTTATTTTTTCCCTGTCCTTATTTTTGGTTCCAGATCGACGGTAGCCCTGCTTATAGGTGTAATTTCTTGGTTAAGCTGGTGATAGATTTGTATATTTATATAACTGATTAGACTTCATCTTGAATTTGGCAGTTTATTCGAAAGCCATCTGCAGTTAAAAAATTTCTACTACTAAGATACCAGTGCTTATTGCTACAGTCTGTGTGAGAAGAGATCTAAACAGCGCTATGGGATATATGCGTTATCACATGTGTATAGGAAATGACATGATATGTACTTTGATTCATTCCCATATTGAACACAGCAATACATGTTGGTTTTGGTTTGAGCGCCGAACTCAGTCCTGCGCTTACATTGCGAGTGGCTGCGTCGGTGGTATTATAAGCCTTCCACTATTCTATACTGTTGTGTGAAGCTTGCTGTCCTTCCATTCTATTTTTCCACAAGCTGTCACTGGTTGCATGTACAAATTTCATTTGCGTCCAGGAAATAATAAAATATATAATATCCATTTGTGTTTAATTGCAAAACTTCAATCTGCAGATACAGAAACACACCGATGAACTGATCACAGTACAATCGGAAGTTGTCGGATTGAAAGTAAAACTCGATCACGTTCACAACGAGATGAAGAAAGGGCGAGAGAAGTATAATAAGACGCAAACGATCATTGTAAAGATAACGAAAGAGAGAGAAGAAAACAGAGAAGAAGCAGATAAACTGAGAGAAGATCTTGGATCCTCTATTGATCAAGTGAATAAAGATAACTGATAATATTTTAACATAAGAATGATAACTAATAGCACTGTGCTGAATATTATTCGCAGTTCATAATCTTAGTTGAATGATAAGTGATTATAGTTTCTTGCCTTTTGTTTCATCTTTATGTGCCTGCATAGTCTGACTCCACATAACTGATTAGACTTCATGTTGAATTCAGTAGTTTATTATGCAAAGCCTATTTATTACAGAAATCCGATCGCAGTTAAATATTTTCTACCAATAAGATAACCAGTGCTTATTGCTACATAGTCGGTGTTAGAGGGAATCTAAACAGCGCTACAAGACATTATATTCGTTGTTACATGTGTATAGGAAATGACATTGATATGTACTTAGATTGATTACCATGATCTAGAATTGAACGCTACAGTTTATTGTAATAATGGGAACTTCTTTCCTTTTCAGATTGCAGAACTGAATAACCTTGTCAAGGAACTGAAGAACGCAAAACCTGAAGTTTCATCCAAGGTGAATGAAAATGATGTATCTTATGACCAGGATGAAAAAAAGAGAATCCTTGAACTCAAAGAGAAATGCAAGAAGCTGGAGTATTCCCAGGAGGAATTGCAAGGAATCAAAGAGGAAAGGGATGACATGCGGAAGAGGTTAAATGAATTCTCACAAAATAATAAAGAGGTACTGAAGGAATCTCACCTGTATTGCCCTGGATCTTTCTATCACCAATAATGGAACCAATGTTTTAAATAAATCAAACCTTTTCCCGCTACTAGACTCACTACCTTGCTGAGCAGCGTGCAAGAGAAGCAGAGGAAAGATATGATGAAGCGTCAAAGAGAACTGAGGATCTTGAAAACAAAATATCTGAACTAGAAGATGATCTTGCGGATAAAGAAAAAGAATTAAAGATGACAAAGGTCGAACTTGAAGCAAAGAACGAAGTTGTGGTAAAACTAACGACACTCGCGGAACAGAGTGATGAAGAAAGGTAAAGAATAATTATCTGTTCACACGAAGGGTGGTTACTGCTAGGACAACCACTGCTTATTGCTACATAGTAGTCATTTTGAGAAGGGATCTAGCATAACATAGATATTTTCTACTACTAAGATAACTAGTGCTTATTGCTACATAGTCGATGTGAGAAGGGATCGAAACAGCGCTACGCGACATATTATATCCGTTGTTACTTGTGTATAAGAAATGACATGATTTTTACTTTATTCCATTCGCATGATCTAGAATTGGGAGCTACTGAAATAACCAGTGCTAATTGCTACATAGTCAGTATGAGAAAAGATCAGAACAGCACTATGGGACATATTATATCCATTATTATATGTGTATAGGAAATGACATGATATGTACTTTGATTAATTTACAAATTTTCAGAGCGTCGAGNTTGCTACATAGTAGTCATTTTGAGAAGGAGTGCTACATGACATATTATATTTGTTGTTACATGTGTGTAGGAAATGACATGATATATACTTCGATTAATTTACAAATTTTCAGAGCGTCGAGTCAAGAGCACTAGGAGTTATGCACACACAAACATACATACACACAGTTTCTTCTTTATTTATGAGATGTTCACGTTTTCTTACTCTGATTGTATTAGTGAGCCGGATGTCAGAACTCGCCGTCTCAGTCATGTCGAAGATAGAAGGAGCATGTTGATGCGCAAAAGTCATTCCAAGTTTGAAGAGGAAACTAGAGATTCAGATAGTGAGTAAATGTGGATAATATATTGAAACATTCTAGATCCAGATTCTATTTTCTACTACTGTCCCCTAATAACTGGTGCCTATTACTACTGCATTGCCAGTGAGAGACAGATCTGAACAGCATTGACATTTTATACCTGTTGTGACATGTGTATAGGAAATGACATAATATTGATTTTGATCCATTCCAATGATCTATAATTGACAGTATACCACATTCCAAGCAAACAATTCTCTACTTTTAGGAAATATGGACAGAGCAAAAAGCATCAATCAATTAGTGGAGACAGCAAGTTCTCGACTTCTCCCGAAATCATCTGCAAGACTGTTGCAATCCCCTGCAAAGTAGGATAAAAAATTGTTGCGATTAGATCTAGTGGTGCGTAGTACCTAAAGTCTGGGAACGGTTGAATTCAATTTCCAAAATGCCCAATGAGGATAATTGCTTCGTACCTCAAACAATTCTAACGTCCTCCTGTAACAGAATAAGAATGGAGTACGAGGCACCACTGTATAAGAGATTCAATAGTAAAAATCTGACATCGAGTAACAAACTTTCGCTGCAATTGCTTTATCGATAGTTCGAGTTTGAGCTGCACGAATATTTTATTCAATAATGATTTTGCTGGGGTGAATCAAATCAGTTCAAGTTACCAGAATTCTGAGCTAGCTGATGTCAACCACTTTACAGTGTTGCCTCGTACTTAATAGGAATAACTGATTCGTATATTCGATCTGATAATTGACCTGCAATGTTGAGTAACGAACTTTCATTGCAATTGCTTTATTGATAGATCAAGAGCAATACTGCCTCAGCCATCACCATCAGTTTACGGAGGTGGGAGATTGGATGATGGATTGCTTCCCCAGCCGAGTTCCCCGGGACTTCCAGCAGATGGGAGCAATGAGAATGCCGAAATATCGTTGACCAATCCAGATGCTTTGCCGATCAAGGATCCTGCTGTTACTGGAATCCAAAATGATGAAGTAAGATGACTCTCTCTTATGTAAATTCAGTGTATTTTGATAAGCAATGAGTTTCATTTGTCTTTCTAAGATGTATAAACAGGGCTGCCAGATCGTGCTTATTTCTAAAATTTGTGTTTATTCTGAAGAAAAGCGTCTTAGAAAATATAATTGTGCTAATTTCTAAGGAACGTGCTTATTTTTGATTTGCGTGCTTAATTTGTCTTATTAGATGTAGAAAGTTTGTAATCACATATGTTGGTTACGACTATTGGTAAGCTCTTTTTTCGTTTCCCGAAATTCAGAAAATATAATTTAGCTTATTTCTGAAAAAAGTGCTTATTTTTGATTTCCGTGTTTAGGTTATGTTTTTAGATGTAGAAAGTATTTAATCACATGATGTTGATTTTTTTTCTCAGTATCGAAGAGTAAGAGATGGATGGGAGGAAGCTGTACAGAAAAATAAAGAACTCGAACTCGCAATTGCAGATGCAGAGCTGGAAATTGAAGATCTTGACAAAAAGTTTGTATTTATTTAATTCCTGTTGCTTGGTAAACTATTTATTGATTTATTTTATTGGTTGAAACTGAGATTATTATTAATAGTTCTGGTGCTTTACTGTAGACAGTAGATAAGGGAATATAGTTCCCTGCCCTTTCTTGCTTCTGTATGCTCACTCCACATCTGTATAACTGATCAGTCTTCATCTTGAATTTGGTAGTTTATTAAAGAATGCCAATATAAGGCTAAATCCCAACTGCAGTTATGTATTTTCTACTACTGAAATAACCAGTGCTTATTGCTACATAGTCAGTGTTAGAAGGGATTTAAACAGCGCTATGTGACAAATTATATCTGTTTTACATGTGTATGGGAAATGACATGATATGTACTTTGATTCATTCCTATGATCTAGAACTGAACCTTCAAAGTCTTTGTTTTCTAGGTATAAGAAGAAGATAGCCTCACAAGCAAGAGAATTTCGGATGCAGATGGTGATGGCGGAGGACAGGAGTAGGATAATGATCACAGCTGTCTACAGGGAAGCAAATAATGTCGTAAACATGATGAACAGGTAAAATTCAGCCTCTCATTTTCTATGTAAATAAAAGTGAATGTCTGTAAGTGTGTATGCTGGTTTTACGCTAATTATTTCAAGCCCCTTCATGTTTGACAGTGATAAACAGTTCAAAATATACATGTAACGAAGTCGCACTATAGTGGTGTTTATGTAGAGTCTACAACTCAGTTAAGTTATGTTCTTCACTAGTTTTAATAATTGTGTTTCGAAAGTCAGAAAAAGTACAATTTATATAGATGTAGTACTTTTTGTGAAATCAGTGTACTCTTTGCGACCCCTAAAACTCGTCGCGTGACCCACAGTTTGGGAAGCCCTGTCCTAGAGGACTGCTTCCTAGAGGCTAATTGAAACAATACCGGGTAAAAATGACTTGGCTATTTAATTTCCACCAGGATGCTTACATTAAGTCCTTCAACCGCTTACCCAGACAGTGCTGGGTTTCTCTGTTAGTTAATCTATAAAAGTAGGAATAGATGTGCCTGTTGTTGCTTTGAAGTCTCATTAGTGAACCTTTTAGATACAAGAATGAATTGTCAGTGCTTTTTGACAAAGCATTGCTTCCGAACATCGCCAAAGAGATGAAGAACGCATACAGTTACAATTCTGCTGAGAATCCGGACGATTTTGAAGCGAGTTTGAAAATTACAAATCAATGGTGAGAAATATAATGAATATTCATTACAGAAGTACCCCTTCAAGATGCAGTACAGTGGTTTCACAGGCACTTGTGCACTTAGTTACATAAATATTGTACTGAACAGTACTAGCAAGTTGACATGGACACTCATACAGAAATAGATCAGATTGCATGTGATTTTCAGCCCCCGTCAAAGGATTCTATATTCTGAACAATCATTCCGTTTTAACAGGATTGATGTCGCATTTAAACGATTGGCAAAAGCACAGCATTCTGCCATTAAAAGAATGCAAACTTCTCAATATGAATCGAGATTAAACACAGAGAAAGCGGTTGGTATGGAAATATCTCGTCATCTGCTGGTCCTGAGTGAAAAAGTAAACGAAATAGAGAGGTTGAACAAACTAAATGAACAAATGAAGAAGGAAATCAACCAGGTTTGTTTTCAATTCAGTAGTTTATTATGGAAATCCAATTTATTGCCGGAACTGCAGTTACTACTAAGATAACCAGTGCTTATTGCTACTAGGTCAGTGTGAAAAGGGATCTAAACTTGTAGGTCTAAACAGCTACACATTATATTCTGTGGTATACATCAAGGGTGGCCAACTTCACTTAGTTTGAGATCGAATAGAAAATTTCTTATTACCTCGCGATTGACCGTTCAATAACGTAACTTTTTTACTTTGACTCTGTTACTGTACCTGGCTTTGTATTTACCACACAATTACCGACAGGACGCTGCATGATATTTATTTAGCATGGTTGGTTTGTGAACAGCGTGCTTATAAAGCTCCCTTTGGACAACGCATCATAAATAAATAGAACCATTTTCATGACGTTCTCAGGCTAAAGAAAAAACTCTAGCACTGTCACGGCAATGCAGTCACTACAAAGAGCAATGGAATGCTGCTGTCGAAACTGCGAGGAAAACAAAGGAAGGATGGAAAGTGAGTAGAATAGCTGATAGTATGTGAACCACTGAGTTTCCAGCTTCCTTGGTTCCACATCTTGAAATTATTTTGTTTGGACCAAAAGTGTTACCGCGAAATTGGCGAACCTGTGCAGCGTCTTACGTTATTTTACACTGCGTTGTGTCGACACTAAATATACGCTCCCGCTAATGAGGGAGGAAACTCCGTTTTTTAAACATTCATAATTTCGCGACACAGCAATTCAGTTTTAATAGCAAACCAGAGGTTAATTCATGCAGTCTAACCAAGTCAAGTTAATTCACGACTTGAATCAATTCAAGCAACAACAATTTTTGTTCATTAGCATCGTGAGCAAGAGATTTTATCTGCCGGAGACTCAAATGCAGAAGATTTGAAAAAAGCTAAAAAGATGGAAGTTGAAATGAAAGAACTGAAACAGGAACTGAAAAATTTGAAGGTGAAATTATTAACAAGGATTCGATGAATTGTATTTTCAATATCATAATACAATTTGTAATTTCACACGTAGGAAAATTTATCAACGTTGAACATTACTAATGCTACTTATCATATACGGATGTATGCCATATTTATTCGATAGCAGTATATATTTGCATGCAACTTTTATGGTTGAAAAACATCAGAAGGAACTATTGGCCCGCGGGCATCTCCACTTTCAAGGAGAATATGGTCAAATATGGCCCTCTTTGCAAAAAGTTTTGACACCCCTGACCTAAGCTAAAGTGATCTTGGGCCGCGATTAGGGCCCCTATTCGAAAAAATAGTTGCCTACAACTTATTCCCGCCTGAAACCGATCCCTGTGCGAGTTTTCAGAGCGCCTTGTCAAGAACCCTTGGAATTATGGGCGAACGAACATGTTGATACACACACAGTTTCTCCTTTAGTTAGCAGAAGTCCCCGGCGTCAAACTTCGGTATGGCAAGAGATAATGTGAGCTGGCCCTTGATTGTGAGCCGCAAGAAATGATGAAAAAAAATATACAAGCCGCGGCTCACAATCGAATAAATACGATAGTTATATTTATTAGGATAAAAAATTGGATTTTTTATGACAAAGGAATTATTTTTCCAGGGTCATTATATAATATCTCAACGATCAGTCGCAAGGGAGATGCAGACAAGACTCAATGCAGAACAAACGACGTTTGCACGGAACCAACGACTGGAATTAATCAAGCGTGATGATGACCATGGCAACATGAAGAGGGAAGATAAACAAGAGGTATGCTTGCTCATAATACATGCGTAAAATCCCCATTTGATGAACGATGTACGGTAAAAAATTTGAATTCTGGAAACCGCCGTGTATGCCGACGTAGTCGCATAGCTTGGCAGAAATTTGTCAGGAATGGCAAAAACGAAAATACGGCCTTTGCGTCCTTTTCAGATATTGCGAATAGAAACAATTCTATCTTGTTAGTCTTGCACCACAACTTGTATGAAAGATCCAAGTTTCAGTTACTACTTGCATGCTAAGCTGCTGGTTAATACATACAAATTCTTGACAGTTAGATGGAAGTGATGCTTCCTAGTTTCGCAGCTAATGCAGCGAAGATAACAATGCAACGACATATACAGTTAATCTTTTTCCTATATTTTCATCTCAGAGAACCACAGCACCCTCAGAAACATCTGCCTATGTGAAAATCCTCGATAAACTTCTCACCCTTGGACCGACGTTGAAACTGAGTCATGTGACCGATGAAATCGTACTAGAGATGAAGGACGCAGTCACATTATATAAGAAGGTTGTTTTGCAAAGGCTTGGTGATATACTTCGACGTTTCATTATATATAAAAGGTATGAACGAAGCAAGATGATAAAATAATTGGGATTGGGAGATGGTGCATGATCAGGGATGGACTGCACATGGAGGCATTTTAGGAATGCCCTGTGGGCTGGGGCTGCTGGGTGAAAAAAGACTCAACTTTCATAAGCCGCACTTTTTTTCATGAAAAATTACCTTGCGTCTTACCACTCATATTCAGCTTTTATTTTTTTTCAAAAAAATACCTAGGTAATTATAGGGTGCTTTGTCATACCACTTGTACCGTCTTATGAGACGCAAAATATGGTACTTGTTAGTACCATTGCATGTTGTGGGCTAATGGGCTGGTAGGTGAAGGATGCCCGAGCTAGTCTATCTCCAGGGATTTCCTGCTGCATATCCAAAGGTTGCCCCTGATGCCTCATCATAATTATTGAGCAGTGGAAGAGCTATGGCTTTAGTCTACTTGGTATGCTGGATGTTGTGGGCCGACTTGGTGGATATTGGATGCCAGGGCCGGTTTTAAGATTCAGGCTGCTACCATGTGCAGTTTTTCCTGATGGCAACTGATTATAAATGAAATCTTTTATCGTTTCTTATTCAAAAGGTATGATGATGCTCGAATGAAGACAAAGCAATCCATATTGCAGAGGAGAAGGCAAAGCAAAGCAAGTAAGTCCGAGAACTAGGTCAAGAAACCGAGGAGATATTTTTCTTGGAGGATGTAAATTTAGTTGGTCATAATACAGGGAACTAATTTTTTCGGTGAATGTAATTATTTTTGGTCATAAGGAAACGGGGAATTCCATTTTTCAGCTGATGTAAATGTTTTCAAACATGTAATACAGAGATTTAATTTTTTTTCACTACAGTGAATTTGGTTGAAATCGATCCAACCGTTCGGGGTTTGATCATCACTTGGCTAACCTGTATTTTTCTTCAATTTCCAGACAATATTAAGTCTGCTAGACTTCAAACTCTCGACAATCTCTACTGGCACCTACAGGCAAAACTGGAATCGATCATGCATGCGATCGAACCGCCCGATGTTAGAGTTTCGGTTTATCATTATCGAGTCGCGTTGGCTCTTGTGTTCGGGAAAGTTACGAAGATAATCGGTGCAGAGCAAATTTATTTTAAATGTGAGGCGAACCGTATAAATCATTGTTAACTGTATAATTATATTATTATATAAGTTATCATTATTCGCAATCTGACTCCATATCTATATATCTGATCAGATTTTATCTTCGATTTAGTAGTAGTAGAAAGCCAATTATGGCCAGAACCGCGGTCAAATATTTTCTACTTCTGAGATAACCGGTGAGATAACGCGACATAATATATTCGTATTGGTAACATTTTCTACTACTGAAATAACCGGTGGTTATTGCTGCATAGTCCGTGTGAGAAGGGATCTAAACAGCGCTATACGACATATTATATCTGTTGTTACATGTGTATAGGAAATGATATGATATGTACTTCGATATTAAACTCAACTGGTATGCTATGTTTATACTTGTTTCACTGAGGCAGAAAATGTATTATTTGATAGTTCATAATGCTCTAAGTGGTGCTTATTGTTACATAGTCAGTGCGAGATACAAGCCTTCTCCAGCACTACGTGATATATTATAAATGTTCTGATATCGTATAATTCGTATTTTTTTAGCACTGTCAGAAATGAAGGGACCATCAAAGGAAGTGAAGGCAAAAGTATCTTGCGCTTCTACTGGTAAATAAATCTAAAATAAGAATTTCTCTTTATTGTCTGAACTGCAAACTTACGCTGTATTGCAAAAATAATTTTTTAATTCCGAGTGTTTACTGTTGATGGCTAGTAAATATATACTCCAGATGGAGCTGAAGAGGAGACAAAGCCACAAAAGCAACCTGTCGTCCCCAGCAACAGCGTGCTTTCAGTCGAGGTAATTCAGTCTGCGGATACGGTCGAAAAAGAGGAACAGGCTGTCGTAGAGACAGAAAAATCTGGAGTTTTCGATGAAGGAGAATTAATGGAAATGGATGAAGACATTGTGAATGATACTGTAGGAATTGAAGAAGTTCATTTGAAGGATATGGAAGGTACGATAGACACGAAAACCTTAAATAATACATGAATTAATTGTGTAAAGCAGTGCTCCGCAACTGGTGTGCTGTGAGACCAGGCTAGGTGTGCTGCAGTGTAACTAACCTTAATATACTTTTTGTTATTAAACAGAACAGAAAAGCTTTATAAATATGTTTCTGATCTCAATAAGCACCATCTTATAGTAAGTAGAGTTAACACTAGAACCGCCAAGGCAGTCATTTTGACCATTTTTATACATGAAAAATTTGTATGTGATAAATGTATCCAGGCGAAGCTTCGTGACTTTTCCTAGATCTTTAACAATTTCCTAAAAACAAATTCCAAATATCCAAACTCCTACATATTTAGTTGAGGTGTGTTGCCGAATTTTCGCGGAGCACAGGTTTAAAGTCCATAACTCCATTACGAGAAACGTCACCTCTAAGCCATGAAGTCTATGTATTAGTTCGGTCACATTGAAATACTGTAGATCTTTTTAATTCACAAACTACCATTGGTTTTGCAATCCTCTGCTACTGTCACTCCTCAAAACGGTGGGTTTCCCCCAGAAGTAATGAGGCCATGCCCATTTTCGCTTCAGCACATGAAAGTTTGAATGCTGCACTTATATTTTCAGTTGTGCTTACGATGTATTCATTGTAAGTTTATAATTTTCAGAACCTCAGCCTTCTGCTGATGCTATCGAAGAAGAAGACGATTTAGTTGAGATGCTTGACTACAGTGTCATAAAAGATGAAAAACAATCGAAAGTTGTCATGATGACAAGTTCCATAAAGCTACAACGGTAATCAATATCCTTATGTAAACGCATATGTACACGCAAACACGTACAGTATCGAAACACTGTTATGAGTTTAGGTTGAGGCCGATTAGCTACTGTTTCTGTATTATCTGATACTTATCGACTTAAGAGATTAAGGAACAAAATAATTTTGGAAACTCGTTGGTGAATTCTGATAAATTGATTTGAAATTGAATTGTTATGTCTGCTTTATTATTCATATCCTTGATAGTAAATATATAATAGTAAATAGTAAATATACCAAATTCAAATTATTCTTTTTATCTCGCTGCAGTCGACCTTCTGAATCAATGACAAGAGAATCCGGTAGTCAAAGAGTGTTCTCCAGAAGAAATTCTGATGCTACAGAGTATTCAAAAGAGATTAGAAAGAGCAAGATGATGTTGATGGACAGTCTGATGAAGAAAACATCCTCATGCAAGAGGCACAATATGTCATCCCAACCTAAGAATCCTCCAGAGAGGGAAGTAGGACCAACATGGAACAGGTAGTTTTTGAATACAAAGCATTAGACTCCTATGAGTGGCTCAACAGAGGCGAGTGCGTCTCACGATCAAGAAGTTGAGGGTTCGAACCTCACTAGAGCCAGTGTCCTTGAAAAGGCACAATCACCATCTCACAGTCGACCCAGTTGTTAAATAGGGTACAGACCGGGGTCACTGCAGCGATGATGGTGAACTCCACCGGGCCGGCCGTACAGTACTAGTATGTTTAAGCGCTAAAAGTTAAAAAATTAAATAACAGGTCAAATGATTCCCCCCCCCCCCCCCCAGGTAAATAAGAGTGTGTAAATGATTTATAATGGTTTGAGATACGTTTAAATTTATTCAAATAATTAATTAAATATGTGGTTTCTACTTCGTGGATTTTCACCTATCGCGGGAGGCTCTGGAACATAATCCCCGTGATAGGTGAGGGATTACTGTATTATGAAATTCTACAATGTGATTTTAATATGCTGTTAAGATGTTCTCATTATTAATGGATGAATAAACTAAACTGTCATGGACTCGCCTTTTACTTTCGCAGAAAAGTATCTCTGTCCATGCAGCAAAGACCGTCGGCTAAAAGTGTTGCAGACGAATCATCAGGGCAACGCTGGATGGCAAGGAGCAGCCGATTGACAAACGAAGCAATGCCGGAATGTCCGATGACATTACAACTTGATGTTCATTCTGTTCTGCACAAAGCGAGAAAAGATTTGCAGAATACTATAAGGAGACATTCAGTTATTGAAGGTTTGTTTCATTATTGATATACAGTCGTCCTTCGCTATATCACGGTTCACTTATCGCGGATTTTACATAATATTGTTTTGTATGTATTTTAATGTAATATTGTATGTATTTTATTTCATGATAAATGCCGTGCTGTACAGTACTAGTATGTTTAAGCGCTAAAAGTTAAAAAAAATTAAATAACCGGTCAAATGA
>QRAM01000292.1:68311-80003 GCA_013436055.1 Halocynthia roretzi | reverse complement strand
GTGTGTGAATGATTTATAATGGTTTAAAACATGTTCAAATATATTCAAATAATTAATTAAATATCCCGTTTCTACTTCGCGGAGTTTCACCTATTGCATTTTTGACCTTAACAAAAAGTTAGTGTCAGTGGTACCCATGGCAAGTGTCACACGTTAGTTACGGACTTGATTTAGCATTCTACTGTGGTTGTGTAACTAATGAAATGTAGATAACAGATAAAGACATGGAAGAAAATTGGAAAAAATATAAAGCAAAATCTTTTTTCATCCCAATATCGTGATTTTTTGTAGCATTTTGTGTTGTAATCGCTTCATCTTAATTATTTCTACAAGCAGATCGTCCTATGACCTCACATCTTGGAATTCTCTCGAGACGAGCAACAGTTCATGGAGAAATTTTACCTGGGATGATGCCGGCTGGAAAGAAATCCATGATTCCCGAATCCCGTGAAGAAGATATAATGAGTAGGTAAGAAACGATCCGTATTTATGTTATTAATAGTTCATAATCTCTTTTAGATGATAAGTCATTATACTTCCTTGTCCTTTCTTGCCTTATGTGTCTTTCTGTATCTAACTTCACATTTGTACAACTGATTAGACTTCATCTTGAATTTAGTAGTTTATTACAAAAAGCCAGTTTATTGCCAAACCCAGCTGCAGTTAAATATTTTCTCCTACTAAAATGACCAGTGCTTATTACAACATTGTCAGTGTGAGAAGGGATTTACGTGCTACGCGGTATATTATATTCAGTGTTACATGTGTATAAAAAATGACGTGATATTTACTTCGATTCCCATGATATAGAGCTAAATGCTACTTCCATGAGTTCCTCATGACGTGGGTATAGGGTACTTTTGGGTACTCTGGTGAACACTCAACTCTCTTTCACTATATTTATCATACATTTCAGAGGCAAAAAATTGCAGTCAAAGTCAGGCGAAGAACAGGATGTAAGCAATAAACAATTTCAGGTAAGCAGCTCTTAATCAAAGTTTTCTATCTCTACTTCTAATATGAACTTCCTATAGCTTTATAAACATTCCAACTTGAGATTTTCGACTGTTCAATCTGCTTGAAAAATAATGCGGCCAATGCCTGCGTCGGTATCTCCAAAGTCACCAAATCAAATTTGGTTCAAATCGGTCCATCCGTTGGGTTTTGTATAGCTCACATCGGAATACACAAATTCAATTCCATATATAGAGAACAGTGGTTCTCAAAATTTTTTCAATGATTCGCGGTCCCTTAAAAAAATATATTGAATTATAATAACGCTGGACTGTCCGTGAAATCGTGAGTTGATTGTAGTTGCTGATTAATAGATTTGTTTTATCAGTTGCATGCAGTGCAACCACCAGCGAACCACTTCTGTCCGAAACCAAAACAAGAAGTGAGATTATTCACTAGGAGAATGAGTCTAAAGTATCAGCATGCTCAAAGTAAGTGTTAAAATAATCTATTTTGATTAGTAATGCTGTAATGTTGAAAAGCTAGTGGTAAATTTCTCAATTAATCGATCCCTTCTAGCCGTGAGTGATTAGGAGTTACAGATTAGGCTGGTAAGATATTGTCTTTAAATTTCGATATCGCAGCATCGCTTCCATCATACTGGCAAGAATTTGTATTTGTTAACCAGCAGCTTAGCATGCAAGTAGTTGATAAAACTTGGATCTTTCATACAAGTTGTGCCCCCCCCCTAACATGATAGAATTAGTACACTACTGTATAGTTGTGGCATGCTGGCAGTGTCAGACTTATTTTCGTCTCTGCCATGTTCCAACAACTTTATGCTCAGCGTATCAGTTCTCTGGGCATTCTTCATCCCTGGAGACTCAACATACCGTAATTTATTCAAAGGGGACGAAAGGGAGAAAGAGCTGAGCGCACATGCAGAAAAGTCAGGAGTAATAAGTAACGAGTCAGAAAGGGCAAATGAAGAAATAGCTCGTAGTTTGAGTGATGAATCAGTAGTGACAGAAGACGATAGAGAAGGTTTCAAGATTTACAGAAGGAAATCTGCTTCTGATGTTTCACAGAGTTCAACCAGCCTATTTCCTGATATATTTAATTTGAATAAATAGTCCAAAAAATAATAGTCTAGTTCTCAATTCGTTTGGTGCTGCACTAAGATGTTATCAACCTCATTTTAGAGGGTTCGGATTAAGGTAACTGTTAGTGAACAGCATGAAGACTACTATTTTCTATTCCTCTACCTCACGCCAGATATGTGCTTCTAGTGGTACTTAACGTGGTTGCCCTTAGGCGCTTTGAACTCTTAAGGGGGCAGACAAAGATCAGTGGGTGCGATGGGGACACTAGGTGTTTACATTTAAATAAATACCCTCAACTTTGGCAAGAGATACTGCCATTGGCTTATTAATCTCTATACATGGTCAAGAAATGATTCAGCATAGTAAAAAAAATTACTAACTAAGCAGCGAAATACATTATAGATATGTGCTAGGGAAGACTCGAGGTTCTGTTTGTCAAATATTGAAACTGATATTTCTAACTTAACAAAATCTCACTAAGGTCAGTATAGCATAGGCTATATAGCAAAGGTGACTACTGGTCTAAGCCCTTCCCTGGAAAGGCCAGGTCACACTCTGCTAGAACTATATATAGTAATCTACTACCTTTCAACCAGTTACAAAAAAGAAAATATGAACAATCAAAGCAATTTTATTATTAATCATTCTGCTTGCGAATTTCACCAATTTTCTTCACTGCCGGATCTTTAGCTCGTTCTTGAAATAATTTGATTTCATATAACCTGTCGAAAATGAAAGGCAGAAGATAAATATGATGTATGTACGTACAATAAGCCGAACTTGCTTTGAATATTTTAATTACCCTCCGACAAACAGTGACAAGGTAGAGTGAAGTCAGTGAGGTGCTTAAAAGTATCAACTTGCTCCAGCTAACATACGATATAGGGAGTAGAATTTTATAGACAATTTATTGTCTGTTCGTCTATTCTGTTTTCCCACGAGATACAATATGCTTATGGACATGGAGTTGGATTTGTGACAGTAGTAATTGACCTGACAGCTTCAGAGAAAAGTATCAAATTTTCCCAGATGACAGGAAATGAGAAAATAGCGTTTGCCCTCTTCTACCACAAGCCACCACTTGTTACTTACGAACATGCCCAATACCTGTAAAATCGAACTTACATATGTTTTTGTGTTGCTTTGCTTTGTATCTTTTTCATCATATTTTCGTTTATGCTCTTATATTTCTCTAATTCATTCTCCATCTTCCCAAGTCTCTTGAGTCTCCTGGGTTTCCTTCTTTTTATCTTCCTCTTCTTAGTTTGCTCTGGTGCGTTGTTTTGGATAATGGACTCGATTTCCGGCAGAGCCAATGCCATCGGTTTCAAGTCGCCAACTACAGGGACTGCTGCTCTATTTTTCGCTGCTTTTTTTTCCTCGTCGAATGCTTTTGCGACATGGAGTTCTGGAAAATTTATTATAAGTTATTCAGTGGATATTCACATTTCATAATTAAAATTGATACTTTATTTAATGCCGCCTAGGCAGAATTTATTTGAGCTAGTCTTGATATTTTGTTAACAGTGAAAATAAAACTTCAAAGCTTATAATACACATCATTAAGTTTATGATTTGCCACTGAGTAATTAAAATTGAAACTTAAATAACACCAACATGAATTTCAGGGTCTGGAAACCAATTAATTCACTTTCCATTATTTCCAACAGGGACAACTCATTCGGACTCCAAACAATTCAGAGTTTGAATGCCAATGGTGGCATTTTAACCTCTAAAATTCCATCAGTCATCTTATAGATAAAATATCTAACTTTTAATGAAGTTCTCTCTTCTTAAAATTCGTTTTCCCTTTTTATTGAGATGTTTTTCGTTTATCTTCTGTTCATTTCTTCCTTCCTTGACGAGTTCTTCGACTTCGGGATCAATTTGGTTGTTATTGATGTCGAGTTTTTGTTGAAGATCACTTTGTGAGATTGTGATCCCACTGAATGGATTCTCATACAGTGGTGGAAGTGTCTGTATAGTTGTAGAAAAATACAATTAAAAGTAACCACAAGGTATAAATGTAAAAACGGTTTTAAGAGATGGATAATATTGGAAATGTGTTACTTATCAGTAAGGGTGAGGAAGACCACTTTCAGTGGTGGTAATGTCTGTGCAGTTGCAGAAAAATAGAATTAAAGTAATCACGAGATGTAAATGTGTTTGACTAGACTAAGGGAGATAGTAGTTGTCAGGAAATGTGTTGCTTGTTAGTGATGGTCAGCGTTCAGGTCTATATAGTGGAAATTGATCGAAGTACATATCATGTCATTTCCTATACACATGTAACCACAGATGTAATATGTCGCGTAGCGCAGGCCTGTTGCGTATTGGTTATTTGTTATTCATCAAATTCTATTCCCTATAGGCCTTCCTTACACTGACTATGTGGCAATAAGCACTGGTTATCTTAGTAGTAGAAAATGTTGAACTGCAGTTGGATTTCGACCAGGATTGGCTTTTAAAAATAAAATTTGGGAATTTAATCAATTCAACGCGTAACCATGCACCGTTGCGTATCACTGCTCTATAGAGTAATCACGGTGCATACCATCGCGTTACTCGTTGTATCCTGTTTTTCGATTCCTGGCACCATTTCCACGCAATTTTCAACAGTTTCATCATTCGCTTTCGCAGTTGCGTGAAGTTTCCTCCTTTTGTGCTTTATTTTACCCATTTTATGTCTCGTAAACTCCGAAAATAATCAAAAATCGATTAAAATATTTCTTGAGCTCTATCACTCGCTGACCAAAGTTATCTTGGCCGCACTTACAGGGTTATCCTGGCCGTAATTTGTGCCGGTCGCACTTCCTATCTAAGGGATCTAGTATTAATACGGGGTTCCCTCACTAAAAGTACTTGATCAATTATATCATTCAAAAACCATGGTGTGTATTTCAGTACAAGCATTGTGTGGATATTTTTGACAATATATATAAGACTGAATATATAAAAAATTACCGACAAGTCCTGTATTGCTATTTCAATTGCTAAAACGTTGTATGTGTTCACCTATCGCGGGAGGCTATGGAACGTAATCCCGCGATAGGTGAGGGATTACTATACTGCATAAAACTTGTATCTTTCATATAAATTGTTGTACAGGACTCACATGATAGAAATAGTACACTACCGTATGAGTGTAGGCGTTCTGGTAGTGTCACGCCCTTATTTGGATCACTGTCATGTATCGACAAGTTGACGACGATAAGTATGAGCGTATTTATCGACTCTATTTTTTTTGGAAATTATTTTATTTATTTATGTTTTTAGGACTCGACAAATTTGTCGATCTTTACGGTGATCGCATAATTTGAACAATAGTCATGCAGGAAAGATAGGAATCTAACCCCGGAGCTATGTACGGGAAGGAATATTGTTTGCTTTTACCGTCTGGTCAGATAAATATGAAAATAAATAACATGATGACCAAGCAAAAGATTGGCATATAGCTCAGGATTTGTTTGTTGTTCCAGCTAAGTTTCGAATTTGAATCTATTTCCGTATCATGTACGTACGTCATGGTTTAATTATGAATTGCCTATGTTTCTGCTAATTTTAGTTACCGTAAGTCAAACCAGTGCTGACTCATTGGGCTAGTGATGATCCCGAGCCGGGTGGAAAATATGGGCCCCATTGCAAACGGCTCATTAAGTATTTTGTAATCATTTCTTGAGGCATATGAGTTATGTTTAGAGGTACATGTGTTGCTGTCCAGGTTTATGTATTGTGTTAATTGTTAGTTATTTTCGTACTCTGTCGTTTGAACCGCTGCAAATACACTCCTTATTACAAGGAGGAACTTCGTTATCTTCGTCAGATACTCGGAAGGTCGCGTGAAAACAAACATAAAACAAACAATGGTTAAATGACGTCTCTTTGTAAGGTATAAATCAATTCCTTTTTTTCCTTTGGTATATTACAGGCTCGTATCATCAACACAAATTTGATGCTACAAACTAATAAGCAAGCATTAAATCACAATCGTACTATTAGAACTGTTTAATCCAGTATATTTTACATTCCACGTCTCAACCAATATCACGAGACTTATTTTCATTCTGTTACAGGCGCACCTTCATTGTTAATTTTTACTACAGAAAGTAATTAAATATAAATGCATGAAAAATCCCAGCCTATTTTCAACCGAAAAATAGCAAAGTTAAAACTGGATTCACTACTTACAATCTGGCAACACTGTTGATGTGTATGCGAAATTCCCCGCCCGCCCAAATTCTTCGAAAACACTTCTTTAGGCTTGAAATCGGCGGAAAAAACCGACTTAAACATGCTGTAAACGACAATTAAACTGCTCTTGTTACCCACAGAGAATGACCTCCGGGTTATTTATCATTGGTGATAACTCATGTAGCCATTCATTTATTCGTAAAACCTTATGATTCGACTCGCAGCGTTTAATTCTATATCAGACGAATGAATCAAAGTACAGTACATATCATGTCATTTCTTATACACATGTAATACCAAATATGATATGTCACGTAACTGTTTAGACCAGTTGTTCTTAACCTGGGTTCGATCGAACCCCAGGGGTCAGTCTCACGGGTTCGGCAGAGGTCAAGAATTCTAAGATTATTTTCAACAATCCTATTTATCGCGGAAAAGGTAAAAACATTCATCCACAAACATTTCAAAACATTTTCTTTCTTTAGTAACATTTATCACGGTGCGTATTCCATACTATTATTAGTAAACAAAGCTGCATATTCCTTTAATTTCCCGTTTATTTCGTAACAAATTCGAAGCTTATGTGTGTGTGTCCGTTCCGTTCAACCCGCTCCTCTTATTCGTGACGTCACGTATGTTTTAAGGAAATCATATTCTATTTCTCAAATTACGAAGGGTCCGGTGAATACACTGATGAAGCTTGCAGGGTTCAGTACCTTCAATGAGGACTACTGGTTTAGACCTTTTTTCACACTGACGATATGCAGCAGTAAGCACTGGTTATTTCAGTAGTGGAAAATATTTAACTGCAGTTGGGTTTTGGAAATAAATTGGCTTTTCATAATAAACTATCGATGTGGAATAAGATAGGCGGATACAGGACAGTGAATAATATTCACGTATTATCTTACGGAGAGCATATGCAGTTACTAATAATGTATTTGGTTCGACTCATACCTGGGTAAGCTTAATGTAAGGTGTCTTGAAAGCCATTATACATACTGATGCTTGTTTTTCAGGTTTTCGTCCAATCTCGAGCAAACACCGCACAGATCCCGAAATATCCTGAGACCGGCACTGGCGTCCATCTCGTACTTCTTACATTTGCGGACAAAGTGACCTCTTGTTAGTTCACCGTAAAATTTTATTCAGCGATTTTCCGATTGGCCATCTTATCTTATCTATTCAAAACACTGAATAATTCCTTTTGAGACGTTTCCCATGTCTAAGCAAAAAAATTAATTAAGACCTTGAAAATCTTCTTCAAAATAGCCCGGAGGCCGTTGGCTTAACCTTCATAACATTAGCATTTGACTATTCTGGTCATATTTGTTTGGTTGCAGTTGCGAAGCGAAGCAAACTGAACTATGAAGAACCTTCTATGCCTTCTTCTGCTGTCTATGTGCATTGCTGTGTATGCTCGAGGACCATATTTTGGGAATGAATACGATCCCGAAGATGGAGCGAAATATCATGATCGCGAGGTTTGTGTTGTTCAAGCGGCTCCTGTTCTGAGTTTTACGTCATCAGTTTCGTGTATATGTTATTGTAACCTTTTATGGGGAAACCATTACATATATTCTCCCGCATATCTGAAACTCTGTTTCCGTAGGGTTGTGTAGACTGAAATACTTCGTACTCCTAAGTAAGGTCTGAATTGAACCATACAATATAAATCTTGATTATATTGAAATTCAATGTCTCATTCACCATCGAGATAAACTCTCTTTAATATTAATAATATTTTATCCACAGATCCAGAACATTTAATCAATGTTCAGTTTTGATAATCAATTCCGCATTAGTATCCTTATGATCACGTCTCACCATTCTTTGAGACCTTCTTGCTCTAGCGTTAATCTTATCACTCTCCCCCGTTCAATGTCTTTCTCCCGTATCTAGTACAGTGTAAAGGAAATAGTGTTTCTCATCATCGTCATATACAATTGTATCTTCATGTTTCGCACTCTAGTCATTTACATGCTTGATGCTAGTAATGTTGTAATGTACACCAATATAGGTCGCTATACCGGTTTCGGATAGCGGCTTCATAAGAGCGACATAATCTACTAATTTTTTGAAATTTCCATTCCTAATATAAACCAATCATATTGCAGATGACAGATGACGACCTGAAAAAATTCCAGTTCCCGAAACCGTTCGGCTACAAGCCAGATCAGTACGGGAGAAAATGTGGGGAATATAAGTGAGTTGGTGCCAGATAACCAATAGTTGTTTGGGTTTGAGAAATCATGGAAAACTAGAAATCACAAACAAAAACTTTTTCACGTTGTCCACGCCGTCAACTTACTACAGATAAGTAGTTTAAAAACGGGCAACTTGAATACCTGAAGAGCTACAGCCTTTCAGCTACCCTTGGTCTAGGCTAGACTGATAGCAATTCGTTGTTTACTGCTAAAAATTGTCGCCGTTTCAATTCACAGAATAGTTGTTAGCCTACCCCTATATTAAACATATTGCAGGGTCCCTTTTAACTCGATATTGGTTTTGGGGTATTTTCCAAGACGTGGTGACTAGGTCGTCACATAACTATCGTTTAATGTATCACTGAAATCGAATATTGAACATTTTCGTCATTGCATTAATCTAGGCACAATCTATCAACATAAGATCTGAACGAATGTTATAGGGAACTGATGTTGGTAATGATTGTAACTAAATAGTAGTGAGCTGACTAGCGACACAGCAGAGTAGAAAATAAGTCTCGTGATATTGGTTGAAACGTTGAGTGTAAACTATACTTGATAACGGTTCTAATAAAACGATTGTGACTTATAATGCTTGCTTATGATGCAAGCCTGTGAACAGAGTTGGAGTGTACAAACAAGAACGTCTATTGAATTATAACTTAACAAGAAGCATCATTTAACCGTTGCATTACGTTTGTTTTATGTAACCTTCTGAATACCGACAAGGATATCGAAGTTTCCTACCTTGTTAACAGGAGTGTATTTGTAGTGGTTAACGCGGCAGAGTACGAATAAAAAGTAACAATAAACATTCTACCAAAACTGTCACCCCTCCAATGTAACAAAAAACATTTTCACTTATCTGACCTTTCGATTTTTTTCTTCCAGGCCGTACATGAGGAGAATGTACAGCTGCCCCAACTACCGCTACTACTACTACAGTAGATACCTTAGAAGAGATCGGTGCCCAGAAGATTCGTGTGATTTTTACACTACAGTGGGAGAAACTTTCTGTCACAGTCAAGTTACTCTTATGAAACCTTACATGCAAGAAGGAAGAAAATGCGAGTGAGTACTGGAATGCATTAAACTTAGTGTGCCCAACCTAAGATGCCCCCCCCCCCAAAGGGTGAGAGATGGAATTTAATGGGGTGCGACAGTGTGGCTTGTATTCTTGAGATTCTCAATATAATATTGTAATTTTCTCGTGATTTCAGAACTAGCGGAATGCTGTGCAGCGGTTACGAAGAAGAAAAGAAGGAAGATGATGATGATGCAACCCCAGCTCATCCTGAGGCAGCGGATGATGAAGATGAAGATGCCGACGAACCTCACAATACTGACGAATATCCTGAACGTAAACGTCGTGATTTGAGCGGTCATTATCATTTCTCGTACGGATACGTCCGCCCGAAACCGTCGAAGCCACCAAAGTGCACTTGTCAGACAATCTGGTGCACCAAAGATATCTGGACAATGTACAAAGTAAATGAGAAAATGATGAAGGGATATGTCAGAATTAAGGTGAGATATGATCGAAATGCCCCGACTTAATAGTAATAACTCCTAAGCCAAAGTTCCTTATCAGTGTATTGGTTCTGTTGCACTATTTGGTCAGAATTATTTCCATCTCTAGTTCTCTGTACAATTCTACTCCCTATATGAGAAGGAATCTAAACAGCGCTACTTGACATATTATATCCGTTGTTGTGTATAGGAAATGAAATGATATGTACTTTGATTCATTCCAACGATATTGATCTGAACTCTACATTATTTCCAACGCCTCTCTTATACAGATACCATGCAGATGCGATTGCAGGCGAAAAAATCTTCCCAAGATGGAAGAAAGACGCCAGGATAACGATGAATAAGCTTCTCGGTATTGCCTTCCATCAAAGATATAATGCTGAACATAATTATTTTCTGATAACGGTAGTTGTTGATGTTTGAAATTAGTAGAAACGCCATATGCATTATGATTAAACAGTAAATAAATATAACTTCTTATGTAGAGATCGTCATTGTGTCAGCTTCCATTTTTAAGGTAGTACTGCTTTACTCCGTTTATAGATAAGAGATTGAATTGGAGATTTTATTTATAGATAAGGGACATGCCTTCGTAAAAAATATTGTTTACCCCGAGTACGACCTTACTCCGCGCTAGCAACTGTATACAAACACTTGACCTTCAACTTCCCGGTAATCTGTGAAATAGTGATGCTCAGCAATCAATCTCGCCATAGCCGTCTATCTGAAACTACGATGAAGAAGTAGATAAACCGGTTTATAAGTCTTGTAAGAGTTCCAGCAGCTAAGTGGTAGGCAGCACTGGCTTTAATTGTTGGAGATAAGCGGCGCCTTTTTATATGGTTAAATATAGAGTCGACGAGATAGTTGTGAGGTACCACAAATTGACAACATAATAAGAACGAAACACTTCACCCATTCATTATCATAGCAGTGGATACAATAATATAACTGAAGACTACTGACATCAAAACTGCGATTGATTTATACCTTACTTATGAGCATCGGCCAACCGTATTCAAGTATTACGTTTTGTTTTTGTGGCCTTCTGAATATTGGACAACGATTGCAGAGTCTCCTTGTTGCGGCTCAGCTTCGTTGTAGTGCTATCGTTACCTTTTTGGTATAGTTTATTGTTAGTTTAGTTTGTACGGGGGGGTTTGAACCGCTACAAATACACTCCTGATCACAACGAGGAACTCCGCTATCTTCGTCCGATACTCAGAAGATTGCGTAAAAACAAACGTAATACTTTGGTTAAATGTTGCCTCTTTGTAGGTATAAATCGGGGGGGGGGGGGGTATGTACACTTCAACTCTATTCACAGGCTCGTGTCATCAACACAAACTTGATGCTACGAACTAATTACAATCAGATACTCCAATCACAATTTTATTATTTTTTACAGTTTCATCCAGCGTATCTTACACTTCACGTCTCAACCAATTTCACGAGACTTATTTTCACTCTAGCCCTTTGCTAGCGAACCCCTCGTCTCACCATGTCCTGAGACCTATTCCTATCCACTCCGCCGTTTCGTTAGTCGGCGTATCTCTATATTCCCTGTAAGCCTCCATACAGTAACATTTCCCACCGTAAAATATCATGTTTAGGAAGTGATACTAGGGCTTCACAGTCTCCCACCATTATGCATCAGTATATCATCACTACATAACATATTCCGTTATCGTTATGTTCTCCACT
>QRAM01000292.1:35473-66941 GCA_013436055.1 Halocynthia roretzi | reverse complement strand
TAACATATTCCGTTATCGTTATGTTCTCCACTACTATTTGGTTACATTCATTACCATCACTTAAACTCTGTACAATTATAATCCCTATATCCTCACTTGTTAGCGGGAGTGTAATTGTAGTGTTCATATAACAGCGCAATTTAACTAACATTAACCCTGTGCCGACACTGCTGACATGAATTAAAAGCTTCCAAGTTTGTTAGTTTGCGGCTAAATAACTGTCAAACGTACAGAAACTTGGGAAAGGTGTCGACCTACCAATAGATGTCACTGAGTTACCATGCGATATTATAATAAAACAAACAAAGAAAATAACATTATGCTTGACACACTGTTATGTATTGTCTATTGACCGACTGACATCAAATGACATGCAAAGATTAGACAGTTTTTGTCGCTTTCACAGTCGCCGTTCTTGTACAGCGGGCGGGGTACTAGCAGGCGTAAGACGGTCGTAACTGTGAGGAGCATTCGGTTGTAGTGTTGACAGTCGTGTTTGTGGTTGCAAAGGTGAGCGATCGTTGAGTGAGGAATGCCTGTTACAGTATTAACTAGCCATCTCGCATATTTTTCGGTAACGATTACAATAGAACTCTGCTTGCAGCGGGAGTTCTAAATACACACACATCTACTTGTGCATTTCATTTTTTATGAATCCAAGTTTTCTTTAACAATTCTCAAATATAGATAGTGTATTATGAACTATTATTACTATTACTATGTACCAATGAGATTATCTTCATTTTCCCGTAATTACGGTCAGGTATTAATTATTTTCACCACATTTTACTGTCGAGGATGTGATGTCCAGCTCTTTGACCTCAATAGCCTCAATGCATTTCGCTATAGCTATTTCACGGTTGAGTGACTCCGTGTCAG
This sequence comes from Halocynthia roretzi, assembly GCA_013436055.1. Lineage (NCBI taxonomy): Eukaryota > Metazoa > Chordata > Ascidiacea > Stolidobranchia > Pyuridae > Halocynthia > Halocynthia roretzi. The sequence goes on along the minus strand of QRAM01000292.1, from coordinate 66,062 downwards.
CGAAACGACATTTGTTTTAACGTTGTTGAAAGAACTCGAGATGTTAAAATGGTGAAATAAATGTTGAAATGGCGAATCTTGAAGCCAGAAATGAAGTAATTGTCGATAATACGACGACAGATATAGGCGAGGAAGATATTAAGTCGTTTCAAGGAAGAGAAATCATTGTAGGAACAGGAAAACGAAAGATACTAATTCCTGGACGAACTCGCGCAGCAGATACTGTATGTCTTGAGTCTGGATGTGATTTCACGTAAGTTCTTGTTGGGTTTTGATTGATGATAATGAATGTGATGATAGATGATCTAAAAACAAAGGTAATTTCCGTGTATACGTCAATGAGACGACTTGCACACGCAGAATGGTACCGTTATGTGATGACGTCACAGGAATTACAAGAAATCATTACTTAGCAAAAACGGAAGATTGAAATGAAAATAAAAATGATATTTTGCAATGAAATTAAACATCAAATAGTATTTTGATTGTTTGGACTTAGCATAGAAATTAAACTAAGGACAATATTAAAACCCAGAGTACCAGATGTACTTACTGGAGTACGCTCAAGATGTCAGCTACAGCAGCATTTACTGTGGTATACCTGAGTTAACTTAGCCGGCAAAAGGCTTCGCCCTGGGAAAATTTTGAATCGAACGTCCATAATATGATTTTCCATCACATTAAAATTGACCCAATATTTTTACAGACTGTTTACTCACAAGTGTAGATACATTTTTTGCAATTCATTTTTCAGGTGCAAACGAATACCATGTCTACGGGATCATCTCACTAATGTTCACGGTCGCAGTCAACCGATTGAATTTTTTCAGTTTTCATCGGAAGAAGGTTCGTTCACAATTATACAAAAATCTTATGATTGTTTTATATATTATTTTAAGTTTTCTTTCATCAACTTTATCACAATCGCTTTAATTTCATTAGCTAATGTCTACAGCGGTTTTTAGTCTTGTCATTTTCTTACTTTTCGAACCTGAATTCTCTTGATTTCGATTTTTTTCCTAAGGTTTTCTATCATGGTTGGGTAAAATTGAGAGCGAATACAACTGTTCGTACACAAGACGTCGAGGCTGGCAAAAGAATAAAAATGGAAGTCGCAGTGCTTGTTACTATTGTCATAGAGGAGGTGCTTATACAAGTAATGCATCTAAAAAACAAGCGAAATTACAGGTAAGATAGAAATGTTCTTCAGTTAGTTAAGGTAGTTTGAGTGCGAGTTTAAGTTAGTTTAGTTAATTAACTTGTACCATATATTATCGTTTATTTATTTATTATATTTCTCTATTATTACATTACCAAGTGTAGTACTAGTATTGTATTACCAGTCTTGCTCTGCCTAGCCTGCTAAAACTGGGAATTAGATTTCCATACCCAAATACACTGCGGTACACCTAGCATCGTCTGACGGCGCACCAGTGTGCACGCGGAGTACTGATCCCCCCCAAATAACTTGTTAGTCGAGATGAAAAATTTGCATTAAAAATTGTTCCATTGCTGGAAATAAGCCAAAATAAGAACAAATCTTAGAAATAAGGATGGTATGGCAGACCTGCTGGTAGGCCTGGTTGCTCTGCCTGGCCTGGTTCATTATTTCATTGCATTGCTTTTATGATTTTTCAGGGTTCCTGTAAGATCGGTGTCGAATGTACGTCGTCTCTTAAAGTCACTGTGTGGCAACCCCCATGTGCAGAGATGGTTCAGGTAATTACCATATTTCTCGGACCAGAGAGCGACTGTCAATAAACCGACTGCGATATATTAGTGACTAACTAGGTTAGGGTTTAGGTTCGTGGCTTGACTAACTTCTAACTAATTTACTTTAAATTCAGTATTGATTTTAATTTCTTGCGGTTGGCAATCACTAATTTCATACGGTCACTGTTATAACAGTTTTTATGTGGTCGCCTTCTGGAACTGAGCCATCGTGCATTGTAGAATTTGTTGTGCATCGTGCGTTGTAGAATTTCACTAGGCAAATGTTTAGTTTAGTTCTACTTTACTTTTACCACAACATTTAACTTTATTTTCCTTCACATTATATTTATTCAACTATTTTATACTGAGTCCAGGTTGAGGCATACCTGCAACATTACGGACACAACTTCGAACTTGGCCACACGAGAATAAATCTTCACGACCGGAAAGAAATTGAAAAGAAATTAAAGAATGGAGTCAGTCGTCACAAGATACTCGACGAGATCAGAGGAAGTTTGGATCGACCTTCGAACTTGAGCAGAAAACATTTAATATCGTTGCAGGTTTGAAACTTGGTTATACATAAAATTCTTGACTAAATTATTTAAACATTATTTAATCATAACTAATAATTATTTTATCATTTCCATAGGACATATACAACATTGAGAAACGTTGTGGCATCAAAGCAAGTCGTGGCAGATACTGCAGCGAAGCCGGCATCACCGCACAGGCATGGATTGAAGGCATGCAGCAAAGTGAAGATAACCCCGTGTTGCTGATTAAATATCAACAAGAAGCGGCGACCGAGGTATGTGTGACGTGGCATTTAATACAACAGCTACCATCAAGGTCATTTCTTGCTTTTCATGCCTTAACAGCTTAAAGACTTCAAATAGCTCTCGCATCACACACATTCACTTGATCTCTAACAAAACAGCTCTTATATATATACAATGCATTGTTTTAAGTCAAACTTCTCTTCCTTTATTTAACAGAAATATAATTGTCTTTCAAACGATGATTTTCTTCTTGTGTTACAAACTCCTCTGCAAGCGAAAATGTTGCAAAAATTTGGTCCGAGACAGATCATGTGTATGGACATAACGCGCGGAAGCAACGAGACAGAAACAAACAGTAAGAATCTAGTATAACGTAGTTACATTGTAGCGTTTAGTTCTATATCATGGGAGTAAATCAAAGTACATATCATGTCATTTCCTATACACATGCAATAACCTCTTCTTACACTGAATATGGAGCAATAAGCACTGGTTATTTTAGTAGTAGAAAATGTTTAACTGCAACCAGATCTCGGTCATAAACTGGCTTTCTATAATAAACTACTAAATACTAAATATTGTTTGCTTTTTGTTATTTAGTAACACTGCTTACGCATATATTTAAATATAATCACATTATTTTTTTTTGCAGCTATTCAAAGTGGATTTCTTTTGTTCTCGCTCGAAGTTCTGCTCTCAGCTGAAAATGATGAAAAAGAACCTTACCCTGTCGCCTGGTGTGTTTCCAATCGAAAGGATGAAAAAATAGTCAAAATATTCTTCAATTGTATCAAGGTGAGTTTGTTTATTAGCTCTTTTTTACATAATGTTATGTTAATGTTAATGCCGTAATGTTGAAATATTGATGTTGATGTTGACAGTATTTTCTGTCATTTTGTTACTGTATATCATCATGTTGTTCAGTGTATATATATTTCCAATATCGTTGCATTGTGAGACTGGTAGCATTTGCTACTCTTGCTGCTATGTGAAGTGAGCAATGCAAGTTGTAATTTATTGTTGTTCTAGGACCCCATCTTGGGAACTTGGACTTTGTGTCTCTGAGTTTTGTCTGATTTTTATAATTTATTTTACAGGAAAATCTTCATGGTTTTACATTGACTCCAGCTTACTTATTTATTCCCTGCACAACAAACGTCCCAGACTGCTTCGAAATATGGACAAAGACCTTCGGCGCTGGACCGAGAAAGTTAATTTCCAGTTGGCATGTTACAGGTAAAAATTATTATATATAAGTGATTATTGTTATATATCATGGAGTGAAATAATGTGAAGGATCCTTCATAGAAAATTTCTCTGAATCTGAATTTTCAACAATATATATACAGGGCTGCCTCGTTCATCTTGACATAATATTGCCATTTCTTATCGAATCTTTCCCAAATTTAGCAAGGAGCTCCAGATACATCCCAGAATAATGCATTAACGATTAAAACAAAATCCTACTCGAGGAGGGGACAAAATCCTACTCGATGCCCATGACAAAATCAGAGCATACGAGAAATGCATCTAGAAGAGATTCACAATTACATTTTTTCAAATCATGATAGATTTATGGATTATTAGTATATTTTGATATTTCTTTGTATTAATTTATCATTATATGCTGAGGATAGTTTTCGTACATTTGTGATATATTTTTTCATAATGTATATTTTGCAATATCTTGTTTTAAACTTGTCTGATTTATATTTACAGAGCTGTGTCATGCTGAACATTTTACATCCTTACAATGTCAAGATAGCAACTAATAATTTATTTTATGACTTTCTCAGAGGACTGGCGACAAAATATTCAGCTACTGTCACCTGCTGTGTACTCCAATGCTCAGGAGCGCTCTCGAGTGTTGGGTAATCTCGAAACTGTGATTCGCGAGACTTCGTCCGAACATTTTGTTCTATTAATGAAGGAATGCTGTTCTGATCTAAGTCTAGTGAGTTAAATTCTCAATATTTTGTGGTTATTTAATCTAAACCAGTGGCTCATAAACTTTTTTCCTTGCCACCTAATGTCATGTAATACTGACCTTAGTGAGCATTTGCTAAGTTAAAAATATCAGTTTCAATATTTAACAAACAGTACCTCGTCTCCCCGTCTCCCCATCACATATCTGTGATCTACTTTGCGACTTGGTTAGTATTTTTCCTTACCACGCTTAATTATTTATCGACCAAGTAGAGAGATTGATAAGGCAGTAATTTTATTTCTTGCCGAAGATGGAGATATTTATGTAAATATAGACACCCAGTGCCCCTCTGGTATCTCTTTCATAAATGCTTATTCCCAATTGCTTATTAATTTCTTTGCAGAATGTTTTAACCTCAGTTTTCGGAGGATACTTTGAAACAAACTACATGTCGCAAGCCGAATTATGGGCATCAGCTTACAGAACCGAAGCAGCCAACGTTGCTGATGTTTGTCTGGAGGCCTTCCATGCAAGATTGTCGCGTCATGTCTATCCTGAAGCGCTGAGGAGGAAGCAGCTGGATGTTCTTGTCAAGGTAAAATGAAGTTGGGGATGTGGGGTCGCAAATAAGGATATCAGATTGAACATCCATCATCCGGCTTCCTTGGTTCCAGGATGTTGCAAAGGTTTATATATAGAAACCCCGATTACATTCCTGACACCTTTATTACCCTCCCTAATCTGTCTATAGTGGATGGGGTGTCTGGCCACATGGTGAAGTGACCACATTGCTGCGGCAAGTTTAAAATATAGAGAAATTACTTTACCAGCTGAAAATTCATGCCTGAATAACCGATAGAAATTACTTTACCAGCTGAAAATTATGCCAGAATGACCCGATAAATATTTTTCATCATTGGCTGGAAAATTGATGGTCAATCTGCCTTCCATTCTATGAGTGACTTCACATGCCCTTTGCTAAAAACAAAACTTGAGGACTTAAGGATACAGGAGAGTCAGTACAGCGTTATAAAATATATGGGTGATATCTATATTGAATGTGCCTTTCTATACTGATAGTCAGGCAGCTACGTCTCTTGCGCTAAAATCTCCCAGACCTATTGCTTACTCGTTTTTTTGATATTTTTGAATACAGACTTTGATGAAATACACTCGAGATAACGTCTTGACGAAACTACGGAACAGTTACAAAGGAAAAAATGAATTTCAGCTACGAGAATCGACTTCCCAGTCGCACAGGGAGAGTCAGCAACTACCCGTCGATTATGTTATACCTATTAAAGTAAGTGGATGTCTCTTTTTGTAACAGTTATGCAAGTTGTGATAGTTAAATCTAACTAATGGGGTATTTTTTATATACTTTTTACTTTTTATGTACTTTTATACATTGTTGAATATTTATAAAATTTTGAAATTCTGGTTTTCTATTTTCCATAAGTGTTTTTTCTAATGCACCACTTCATGTATTTACGAGCATTCGCTCAACGAGGTTTCGAAGTCACGAGTATTTTGCTCCTTGATCTCATTGAGTTCATAAGCATCAGAAACTGTAGCTCATGGGCCTCAGCCTAAGCTCAGAGAAGTGTTTCGATATTGTACATGACCAAGAATGAACTGTGTGAATTATTCCGTATAAAATAATGAATAAATAACCAAAATAATCACAAAAATTTGTTGGCATGTAACACCAGCATTGTAAGCAACGGTAAAGTGGGCGATAATTAGTCTGTTTATCATCAAACTACCCTGAAATAACATTTTTACGGAAATCACTCGTAAATTAAGGAAGTGGTATATTAACCATTTAGTGATTATGGATAATGACATAATCTCAGCCTTGTGATCAGCATTTATGAATAATTTCCATTTCACAGGGGAAGGAAAATTCTTGGCATGTTATGGCTGTTATTAAAACACTGACAGAAGAGCAGCCACAAGTTAAACAGGTTCGTTGAGATTTATTCTTGAATTTTCTGGAAATGTTGAAGTTCATGAAAATCAATGTAGTATAAATATTTTTCCATTGCAGGTTGCAAGACCATTTTTATTCCTTATTTATAGAACTTATATTATTTTGTTTGTATTACCAGCTCGCTATAAATCACACTGTTGCAATTGCACCAGGAAACAATTGCACAGCAAGATTAAGATGCGTTCTACGTTGCGAACAATGCTCTGCATGTCCTCACATAATCAACTGCACTTGTTCGAAAACTGAAAAGGTATTTGCTTCAATAAAGAATATTTTTGTTTAGTTGTGATCAACAACACCTTTTTTGCCTCCTTCCCTTTCCCCAATGCCATTTCTCCTTTCCAAAATAGTTTTGACTCCAAAGGTGCATTCCGAATAACACGAGTGCTCACTAAGTAGCATGGGCCAATGAACGATGCTTAGAATTGCAAGAATAAGGCACACTTTCGATGCTGGTGTAGGGGAATTACAGCCATGTCATTATTTGAACAGTTTTAATCTACCAATCCCTCCCTTGGGAGCAATCCCCCTTCTAAATTCCAGTATTTTTTTAAGCAATGGCGCATTTTGCAAAGTAATTTTTTACTCTCATGTTAAAAACTGCTCTAAATCACAGCTCTTCAAACTTTTTGTCGACATGGAACCCTGCATCTCCTCAGTGAATAGAGTTCAAGCCCGAGAGTTCACGGAACTCCTCCAAATGCTTTGCAGGGGCACCCCATTTGAAGAGCACTGCTCTAAATACAAATTTAGGGTCCTTCAGAACTAATAATTTTTTATTTTCACTCAGAAAAATGAATTTCTGCCACCAAGTGACCTTGTCATGTGTGTTCACACGCACCAAGTTTGCCAGTTTTTGAAAAAACGGAAAAAGGTTACAGCGGATTCTCTCCTGAGAGTCGCCTCATTGGTCAAACAATCAAGAGGCGTGGAAGAGGCGAGGCAGATCCACAACGAACCACTGGAAGTCGTGGAAAGCGTAGAAATCGATCAGTTTGAAAATGATTTCATTGTTATGTCAGATGAAGCTGATTGTGATGACACAGAAGAAAATTTATGCGTTTATGTCGTTACAAACCTGAACAGTCCAAAAAAGGAAAAAGTTATTGAACCGGAACCGAAGGTCAGTACGAAAGGAAATGTTTTTTTAGATTTTTCCCAAAAAAGAAAAAGTTCGAACGTTCTTTTTATTCCGAATAATGTTCCGACGAAAATAATTAAAATTCCACCACCTGGTGGGGTTCGAGTTAAACTGGAGAAGGAAGGGAGTTGACGAACTGCTGTAGAGCTATCAGTGGACACTGGAGGGAGCTCCTTAGCTGAATTTTTTGTTTGCGGAAACATTTTTTCACTGTAAATTTTTTTATTTCATATTTTTGAGATTTAGTAGAAAAAGATTCTCTTTTTTATAATTCAAAAATTATCGAAAAAAAATATGCTGATACGGAAAAAGCTTCTTGTATTAAAAATAATAAATAGTCTAGATAAATCGGTGTTCTCGGACAATGACGTCACCGCGCGTGTTGATGACGTCATCTTTCGCGAAACGCGCACTTTGCGCAATAAATAATACCTATTTATTTTCTATTATGCTGAAATAATTTATATGCTGATTTTCGTTCACTACTCTCTTTGTGACGTCGTAATACTCTGCTGCTGCTGCTCTCTGACGTCATAAGTCGACTCGTCAATCGGGGCTTCCCCGGCAACTTCATCTATTTTTCTCGGATTCGGAAACTTCTTTGTTTCCTGCTGATTGTCGCCTCCTTTTTCGACTGTTCCGGTTTTTAGAGGACTTCGGGAGTTTGAAGATCTTTTTTGCCGACTTGAGAAGGCTTTCACACTGGCTGATTCGCACGCATTTTCTTCGATATAACGCATATCCCGCCGGACAATGACACCCAGCAACACAAGTCTTTCTGCAGGGTTTATGCAATATCCTTTTATAATTTTTGCATGTTTGACGACAGCCCGGACCACACTGCGAATATACTTTGCCCCGCCCACATGTCTCTGAAATGAATGAATTTTATTGGTTTGTGCGGTCATGCTTGAAATGATGACAAAACTTGGATTGCGACTTACTTTTGCAATAGAGCATTTTATTCCATCTGATAAATATTCCTCTTCTTGCGCAGGCGCTGGTATAGGCTAGTATTGATTCACATGAACATTTGTGATTGACTGGGCATTCGCAAGAATCTGTCATGCAAGATCTGTCGCGAAAAAAAAGTACTGTAATTACTTTGTAGTGATGCGAACTGTATATATTTGTGGTAACTGTATAATGAGCATGTGTGGAATTCTACTCCCTATACATGTACAGTGCGACATATTTGTATAACTGCATATTATTATCTTGAGTTCGGTAGACGTAACATATTTACTTTGATCCATTCCCACGATATAGAACTGAACGCTACAATAGTAGTTATTAATCTTTGTTAGATATCTCCGCTAAAATATGCAGATGATCCAGGGGTGGCCAACTTCACTTAGTTTGAGATCGACTAGAAAATTTCTTAATACCTCGCGATCGACCGGTTAAAAACGTAACTTTTTCCCTCGACTCTGTAACTGTACCTGGCTTTGTATTTACCAATTACCAACAGAACGCTTTGGGGCGAGAATATAACACCTTGCTCTTTTTTATTTGTTCCTTACAAAACACACAAACATCAATATGTTTTTGCTGCGCGCAATTTCCACATCGGCGGTACTTTTGCAATATTGACACGGAAAGTTGCACACGTCAAAGTTACTTGTTATGTTGTTGTTCTCCACTAGCCGTGTGCGGCAGATATTTTACATTACAACTGCTAAAGCATTGCTTTTTAATTTATCCGAGTTGACTTCATGGAAATTTTTTATCCTTTCAAGAAAACTGTTTGAAATTATATTTACTCGCGATCGACCAGGTAATTAGGTAGAAATTTAGTTGCGTGGATTATTTAGCCAATTAACCATATGCTTCCTATGACTTACTTGTAATAGTCAACAGGATTTACTGTTTTGTAACATATTCTGAATTCTACGCTTTTGAAGATCATGCACTTCCTGCGGGCCATTACTTTCATTGATAAACTTTTACTGCAAGGTTCTTGAGGTCTGAAAAGAATTCAAATGCCTGTCATTTTCTGCTTGTTGTCTACTTAGTACAGTAGTGAAAAAATAAGTGAATTAAATTTGACCCCAAATGTAAATGCCTCTACAAACTCTGGGTAAAAATGGAGATACACTAGCAAAGGCATTTTCAAAGTCTTGGTATGTGAAATCACTACATTTCATCTTCGTCTGGCAAGATGCAGTGATGTTGTATTATAGTTATAGCAAGGTGCAAGGATGTTGTATTGTGGTAATATCAACCACATCTCATAATTTAATAAGTCACTTTGTATATATATATATATATAATATTTGTTGATTCTCACCAACCCAATACTGTAGTCAGGCCTTGAGCACGGTTCACCGGCAATTTTCCATGATTCTGCGAATGAATCTTTGTCGATTTTGAAACTTTGATCACCTCCAATATAATCGTCTCTCTGAAATCCGTTATAATTTCCGCACAGTCCGCACAATTTGTTTCTGTATGCAGTTGTAGCGCCGACCTGTGAAGTGAAACGTTCAGTTCAGTGACTCGTTCATCAGTATCGTATTATTAGGAAAGGCAATGATTCTAGCCGAGCACATACTCGTGAATTTCGGTTTCTGTGTAAAGTATACTGTACAGGTCTCTGTGATACAATTCAAATTGTTTTGCTAGTCAATATATTATTATGTAAGATTTGGTGACATTTGTCCATTGCAAAATGATTACAGTAATATATATTGATCATTAATTAGTTTATTATGGAAACCCAATTCATGGATAAAACTCAGCTGAAGTTAAATATTTTCTACTACTGAAATAACCAGTGCTCATTGCTACATAGTCAGTGTGAGAAGGGATCTAAACAGCGCTAGGCGATATATTATATTCGTTGTTACATGTGTATTGGAAATGACATGATATGTACTTTGATTCATTCACATGATCTAGAATTGAACGCTTCACAATCTTCTATAGGACTTGCAACTTATTCCCCGCGTATACGAGGAAAGTGCGACTATAAACATATATTACTAACCTCTAGAAAGCTGTCTCCGTCCCAGTTCAATGAAACTCCCGTCTTCGTTCGCACTTTGACGATGTATCTCTCGATCACTATGGTAATAGTTTTTGATCTGTACGGTAGCGCCACCTTCCGGTTATTTATTTTCGTAAGTAGGTGTTTGTGCAACGAGATTGTTTCTTCGCCATTCGTATCTATGACAACGCGTATATGTTATTTATTACGGTATAAAACAAATTGTATACTTTGGCTTAGGCTTGTCTGGAATAGCATTAATCCATTCAAGGATAATTTTGTATAAGGAGGTTAGTTGGTTTGTGTTTCTGCTATCAGTTATTTACATATTATGACATGTACCATTTTTTAGGACAAGGTACAAGGATGTCTCAGGGCCATATTAACCAGAAGGCTATTGGCTGATGTGATGTGTTACATTGTGTTTAAATTCTTACAGCGACATTCTCTCTCTTACACAATTACTTATTTTGCAATGGCCAAATGTCATAAAATATCACATAGTATAATGAAAGGAATAAGAATTTCAACACATACCAGTCGTAAGATTTACAGAGCACCAGTAATAAAATGTTGTTGTAAGAATACTAATCGTAAGAAACTATCTGGTTCCCACTGTACTGCACAATATTCATTCATACACTTACCTGTTCCCATAAGCTTTACATAAACGGCTTTAGTCCAAGAATAGAGTCTCGAAGTCCTGGCATCATTTTCCACTGTGACAGAGAAATTCATACTTTCACAGTCTTTAGCTAATACGTACCTGTACGTAAAAGGTCACAGGGTAAAGGTTGTCAGGTAAGATGTCAATTTGCAACTTACTTGCAAGCTCCTTGGTAACTAAACGGTCTTCCGTCAAATGTTCTGTAATGTGGATCCCCGTAGACAACGCATATGCCAGGAGCTGAATGATGATAATGATAGTTGTTGGTATACTACATGATATTGACTCCTCGTTCTCCAGTTATCTGTTAGTTACGTACAGCCAACACTGTTTGGAAAGGTTCAAGGGTGTTGTATTGTGGTAATATCAATCAGAAATCATAATTTAATAAGTTTATTGCTTCACAACGATAACTTATTCCCTTACGTCCCACTTGAGAAATTATTTACCGCTAGGGAGCATTTGACATATAAGCGATACAAGGCATTACATTGTGCATTTCGTTAGCACCTAGCTGCATTGTCCTATATTTCCAGATATTGTCGAGGTATGAAGAACTACCCCGGTAATAGAAAAGTTAGAAATTTATATCTGTGATATAAATGAATTCAATTAAAATTAACAACATAAAATAAATTTACCTGGTATGCAAGTTTTGCAACACTTCCCAGGAATCAATTCTAGTCCATGTCCCTGACCAATAAAAGAATATCAGTAAAGAAATATGTATTACTACCATGAATAATGGGGTTAGGGCTGCGGTTTCTGAATATAGTACGGCCCCTAACAGGAATTCAGTGCCACTGTTTTTGATGTTATATGAATAGTCGATGTGAAATGCAAGTACGGCCCACCGTATAATTCGGTTAAGTGTATTCGGCCCGGGAGTGCTACAATGTTGCACACCTCTGATTTAAAGCAGTGTTTCTTAACCGCCGGTCCGCGTTAATTTTCTTACCGGTCTGCAGATAAGACATGATCATTTGTATACTTCAAATATAAAGCGACATGCCGTAACCAAACAAGTTTTGTATATCTTCTCAACGAAAATTGAAGACGAATCGAAACATGCAAACAAACTCATTATGATTAGAAAGGCATTATGATCAAATCTTCCACTGATTTAGAATTACATCTAAATAGCATCTTATCTCTCATAGTTTCAATTCCAAATTACGCTTATACTGTTGTGTTATCATAAAACAACTTTACTAGACAAAATTGTTTTGCAACAATCATAGGTCTGATGATTGATGTGTGAGTTGCCGCCATTTCCCGTCTTACTTTCGGTTTCGGTTACTGCTAATAATAACCACGTTTTATGGTACTGGTCTGCAAGGCATTTTTTTAACGTTTACTGGTCCGCAAAGCATTCGAGAGAAGTTGTTAGGCAATATACGTATACCATATCTCCAATTGGTACGCGATAAGAAAAAGGTTGGGAACCACTGTACTAAATGAACGTTTTCCAGATTAATTATTTCTACCTCTTCACACTTTACGTCTTGTTTACTGCACTCCTTTTTCCCGCATGTAACCGTTCCGTTGTCGCAGACACAGAAGTAACATACATTGCCTCCTTCTTGCCATTCTGTTCCGTGCTGTAGATTAAAAATAAATTCAATAGATTGATGTGATAGGTGAAAATCCGCGAAGTAGAAACCACATATTTATTTAATTTTTTGAATATATTTAAAGATATTTAAAACCATTATAAATCATTCACAGATTCTTATTTACCTTATTAACCTTTCCCACAATCATTTGACCAGTTATTTAATTTTTCAAACTTTTATCTCTTAAACATACTAGTACTGTACGGCAGCTTGGACTGAGTGTACTAAGTGTACTTACCCTATGTACATTCCCCTCTACATCGCGACAACTTCTTCTTACTTGGTCCGGACATTTAGGACAGCACTCTCCAAGCTCGTACATCCATTGGCTAGTTGGGCACCCAATCACAATAGGACACGTCATTCTGCTACACACCATTGTGCTGTTCTGTATAAGGTCAAAACTTATGCATTGGATATTAGTTTTTTCGCGCGAGAATAAACTATTGCGAAATATAAGAATGTCTTACCAGGCAAATACATTCAGTGCATTCATCCACATTAACTGATTCGCTTTCCTTCATAATTTTACCCTCCGGTCCGAAACATTTTCCTTTCTCGACTTCGCTGCGTGACTCCTGTCCTGGAAAAAGAGCTTTATTAAAATTTTGTTACCCACGGAAGGCGGCAGTAGCTTTATATTCCTATACAGTAACTTGTATTCAGTAACTTAGACATTGGACATAAGAAGGACAATGCTATTTCCCCGGCTTACGTCAAATGTAACATGGGGTATTTCTGTATTGGGAATAATGCGTAAGAAAAATAATGAAAATACCTTGGCATTTAAGACAGCAGCCATCATCTCTTGGTTGCATGTTAATTCTTCTACATGCGAGAACGGGGCACGATTCCTTCGCACAAGTGATAGTTCCACTCTGTGATAACGATATAGTTAAGTATGGTAAGTAAAGAATTGTGATCGGGTATCAGATAAGACTGAGAGCTAAATCAGGGGGCGCTTTGGGGGGCACTAGGGTTTTACATTTACATAGATATCCCCATCTTTGGCAAAAATTACAGCCGTTTGCTTATCAATATCTATACTTGGTCGAGAAGTGATTTCGCATAGTAATAAAAACAAGCAGAGAAGTAGATCACAGATATGTTATAAGGGAGACTCGAGGTTCTGTTTGTCAAATATTAAAACTGATATTTTTAACTTAGCAAAATCTCACTAAGGTCAATGCACCAAGGCTTAGCAAATTACTGTAAAAGGGACGCTGAAAGAAAGGTTGAGAACCACTACCCTAGGGCTACTCTTCTTCTAACTCTGACATTGTCGTTCACCTGTTGTTCAACCTGTTGTCATGTATTATATTTGGTTAAAACATATGGAGTTAAATTTCAAGGTATTAGAATATTCTCAAGGTCATTTATTGATTTAGGGAGATAACAGGCGCCTCGGATCTTGGTAATATATTTGTACAAAGATCCTCTATGTACACATAACTTCATCAATACGTCTGGTCTCATGTTTGTTCTTGTTTGTACGCAAAGAAAGCGAAGATGAGAAACAAATACTGATCATGATTTGCGGATATTGTCTCGTAGTCTAAGAAAACTTAAAATGGTGGACGCTCAATTAAATTCAGTTCAGTTAATGAGAATTACTGCAAAATGTTTTTCATTCCTAAGCGTAAAACCAACAAACACACAAACACTCACTTTGATTCCTTTAGAAGATAGATGTGTTTGAAATGCAATAAAAAATTATATTAAATGTTTTTTTAGGCTATTAAATGTAGTTAAAGATAATTCAATATTTTCTTCTCATTTCTCACGAAATTCCACAAATTAATTCATAGATTTTCCTTCGCAATAATTTTGTTAATTTGGAAACGACTTATTGGACTGTATCACTCATATAAACATATTTCCCTACTTTCAGAATGTCTGAAATGAATTCACTACTGTCTGTAAGTACGTCTCTGATAATATATACAACGAGATAGAGAAAGGTTAGAGGTCACTAATGTTAAAGAGGTTACCTGGCATTTGCATTCTGTACATGGATCTATTCTCGGTCTGAATATTGCACCTTCAGCATACGATACATTGTCAAACCTGCAACCTGTATTTCAAGGAACATAACTTAATAATAATACGGGCAATCATATGTATTATACATTTAGCGGTTTCCCCTTAGTTGTTAATTTGGAGTAAGTTTCTCTTAATTATAGACAATGATCTACGGTAGCTTATTTGCATTTCTTTCATCTCCCACACGTCTATGACAGAGGCCCGGCCCGCGAACCGAATTTGTACGGCCCGCGGGAAGCTGCAGTTTTTGAATAGAGTACGGTCTGTAACAGGAATTCAGTGCCACTGTTTTTGATGTTATATGAATAGCGAAGCGAAGTGTCCCTAAAGTTGATTTATTTGATTTGCAAGAAAACCATATCGATTTTTTATGCCAGTCACTAGTAGATAGTCGATGTGAAATGCAAGTGCGGCCAGCCGTCTAATCCGGTTAAGTGTATTTGGCCCGTTAGTGCTACAAGGTTGCACACCACGCATCTAGGTAATTGTAGTAATAAAAAAATACATATAGTTGTATGAAAGTATCAAAGACTACCTACTTTTGCAGGATGGACAACACTGATCAGTTGTAGGTAGTATCGGATTATCACATTGCACGTAGCATTGTTGTCTTGCTCTTGTTAGAAAACCATCCTGAGAATAATAATGTAGCATCGTGAATATTATCGGTGTGGTTGCGAACAAAATACTTGAGATCCATAGAGGGTGTACTGTACGTATACAGTGGTGCCTCGTACTTCGAACCAAATCCGTTCGAACTTTGAACTGTTCGAAGACCAAATCGATTATACCCATTACAAATAATGGAAAGTGAATTATTCCGTTCCCAGACTACTATCCAAACTAATTTAATGAACTTAAACAGTAAATACACATAACTTAGGTAAAATGACCCAAATAAATTCTCTAAATACAGTCAAAACTTGTTACTTTGATGTCGCTTAGCTTGAACTGATTTCATGGTCTTGGCAAAATCCCTATTAAAATACATGTATTCATCTTCGTTTTATTGGACTCGGTCAACCCGAGTTCTTTTTCCCGGAGCTTTCGAAATGCAACATTTTACTACGCGCGCAGTTCGAATATAGAAGCATCGGTCAAACTCCGAATAAAATTTCTCGTAAATTTAGCATTCGAAGTCTTGAACGTACAAAGTTAGGGTCGTGCAAAGTACGAGACACCAATGTATTCACCCAGGTGTGTTTGAGTATACCTGACAATATTCTACAAGGCAAGTGTCATTGGATGAAGATGTCCAGACTTTTGATTGCTTATAATTCTTCCCTTGAAATTGACAGCCTGAAAAATAACTTCATTAATAGCTAATATATATATGTTGTAATTATTTACAGTAAGCCAAATTGTCTGACCAGACTTCCTGCTTCAGACAGGACAGTCCAGCAGTTGAGTAATGGAAAATCTATACATTGCAATTGACATTATTCACCAAGATAACATTAATACTTGGAAATGATACAGGTGTGAAGTTGAGCTCAACTTCCACGTGGTATCATGTTATTCAACTCATTAAACATGTTTAATTTAGGTTAAAAATAAGTGTCGAATTTTTTGTTGAATATCCTCCTTTTTAGAAATTAGGAAATGGCCACCTTAAGCCATAGCCAATGAATTACTTGGCCTATGGTAAACCCAGTCTGTGGGTCCATGTTGACTACTTCAGGGACCCCTGGTGTATAAACTATATTAATTGTTACCTGCGCATTCTGGACAGCATTGCAATTTGTTTTTCACCGGGACATGACAATCAGGTTTTCTTGTGCATTTCTTCTTTGTGCATTGTACTGTCAGGTTCTGTGAAATCACAAAGATTTATTACAACTGTTATTGTTACGCTAACAGTTTAGTTTATCTTCAAATATGCCGCGTAAAGCCAACAATCCTCTGTTACATAACAATGAATTGGGGGTTTTGGTGCTTAAACCACTTAGACAGCGCGGGAAAAAGCGCCTTGCCGTATTATATCGTTTAGATATGTTGGTAAGTTGAAAGCCGGGCCTGTCCGCTATCAGGAATTTTCATCTCTCAAGGGATTATCAGTAAAGCGTCGTAAAGGCGGAAATTATACTGAAGTCGGTAGGAGAAAGAGATTAAGATATTATTAAGAACAAATAATAAAGAATCCGGTTAGTTTCTGGCTAATTAACTGATAAAATAACCAATATCCCAAAGTTGGTGCACTGACCAAAGGGAACGGATTTAGGTCTAGTGGCATTTCAGGTTAGAGGGTCCCTTAACATAGAAATTAAATTACATAACTAATAGAAAATGAATGATAAACCATATTTCCTCGAAAATATAATAGTCAAGTTCCCAAGAAGACATCTGATTTATTTGTCTCTATTTTATTGACTGTAAGAATAACTGACTACAATTTTCAGTTTGTAATATAGGACAAAGTGATATAAATTACTGTTGATCAGATAAGGTGTTGTGTTGCCTCTATTTGTTTGAATTATATTATTTATAAAGCAAGTCTTTAGTTTGGGGGGCCCCTTTGGTCCCAGTTCCCCCGTTATTTTTGCGGCCCTGATCCCATAATCCTGGTCCTGCTTCCCCATGGTAGGGAGCCTTTTGACCCCTTAAAAAATTGCTCTGACTGGCCATAATGGTGGGCTAGATGAAAAATAGTGCTACAAGTCAAATTCAAAAGAACCAGGAATTATTCAAAATATTATAGGCCTGTCCCAATCAAAAATTCGAAGAATTGATTTGACTTTGGATAGTTATGTAATAATATGTGAAGATTTAATTAATTTAATGAAATTCCCGTTTCGATCAGGGATTCCATGTCCTAGGCGGCTAATACAGTATACTTTGCACAGACAACGAAATATCCTAAGACACTGATCATAAACGAGTTTAGGCTAGGACGATAGATTTAATGAAAATTACACAATCTACGAATCTACGACCAAACTTACTGAAATGTTCCCTAGTTATATCCGCCATATGACATTTATATGAACTCTTGCAGTATCTTAGACATCTTAGACATAGCTAATCATATTTATATCCTGTTATTTTTATCCTGCGAGAGATTTTTTGCGAATATGTCACAGAAATACGGCGCCATTGTCGGTTCTTCTGGCGTAAACAAATTAATTTCGGAAATAGTTTTAGTATAAGATGAAATATAACAAACAAAATAATCCAGGATTAGCCAAAGCTTGAAATGGTAGTTATGATTTGTTTGGACAAAACTTTGGATAATTTCTATGTGTTTGTGACGCGTTAAGCGGAGCTGAAATTGGCTTAAGGCGCGTTTGGAATATGTGATGCTATAATATGTAATACCGACCATTACTTAAGCATAGGGCTACCATATTTTCATAAATAAAAACCGGGCCGCTTCAAAAAAACGGCATTTTAAGTTTGGTTCATATTTAGAAGTATATAGCTATTAATTAGATGCATTTTGGGCAGTCCAAAACTAATATGCAGAATTAAAATATCACCAAGAATAAACAAAAAAACAATATGTGATTGATTTATAATTTACTCTTCAACATATCTTACAGTTATGTACATTGCACACGGTCTTAAAAACGGGACAATCCCGGGACGTATGGTATGCCCTATGTTAAGCAACATGTGGAATTTAAAGTACAGTAGTGCCTTGTACTTCGTACGACTCTAACTTTGTACGTTCCAGACTTCGAACGATCAATTCATTAGGAATTCGACGATGCTTCTACATTCGAACTGCGCTCATAGTAAATAATAAAACTTCAAAAGTTCCATGCAAGTAGTGAAAATTTGGCTCGCTGCGTAAAGTACGTTCGTGATCAACAGCATAAGCGTGGTTAGCCTGAAATAGACAGTTCTCCTGCTATCTGTTGATCCCGTATTACCAAGGCCATTTAGTATGATGTCGTATCGTAGTAATATAAACACTAACTCATAATTCATTCCTATTTTCAGTTGTCGCTTCGTAACGATAACTTAGTCCCTTACGATTACAATAACAATTATGCCAAGATATGTTGGATTTGCCAAATAAAAATAACTTAAGAGCATCGATAGTCTTACAAATTCAAATCATTGTACTGCAGTGGTTCTCAACGTTGGCGCTCTGAACGCTTGAGGGGGCAGACAGAGATCAGGCGGTGCTATGGGAGGCGCTAGGTCTTTAGAATTACATAAATAACCCTTATATTTGGCAAGAAGTAAAATTACTGCCATTGGCTTATCAATCTCTATACTTTGTCGAAAAATGATTCAGCGCAGTAACAAAACTGCTAACAAAATAGATTACAGATATGTGATAGGGGAGACTCGAGGTTCTGTTTGTCAAATATTGAAATTGATATTGTAAGTTAGCAAAATCTCAATAAGTTCAGTATAGCATAAGCTTAGTGGGGCCAAAGCAAATGTCAGAAAAAACGTCGCTGGAAAAAGGGGGTTAGGAACCACTGTTTTACGCTATGTTACGCTGTACGACCCGCGTACTACAGTGTTATTTTAATCGGATACCCAGGGCTGAATGAATCATTATGCAAAAGAAATACGTTCTCAGAGCATTGAGGGAAGGGGTGATACAGAAATTTTTCATTGCCAGATTCACAATGGACCATGGATGTACCATGGACCGCGTGCAGTTTTTGTACGCGGTGATGTTGGTGGTGTTTGTTTCTGTTTGCCATAAAACTTGCGAACACACATTTACTTTTAATTATGTATCACTTCGCCCTTTGCCACAGCACCCATTTCCACGTATATATTTTTTATACTTAATATTTCACCACGTACAAATCCATCCGCCTTTTTCCGAACATTAAAAGATGTTGTTAAAAAACCTCAAGTTACGAAACGAATATTTTGCCCGGAAAAATTCCGAATTTTCGCGGTTTTCCTTCGAAATATTGATTGAAAGACCTTTATTTTGGCGCCGTCTATTTCGTATTTTGCTCTCTTCATCGCGAGGCAATAATTATCCTGCGATTATCTTGTATAACAAATAAAAGGTTTGTCTGTTTATATGTAACTGTGTTATCAGATAAACACGAGCGGCACCATGCTGTCGAGTCAGTCGTCCGTTCCTTATTTCATATTTTCTATCGGTTTCTCTCTCTTTCTATATTATCGTGTGAATTCTGTCGTTGTATATATAGGTTTCTGGCGTCAGGGTGGTCGTACAGGAAACTGTACTTTGACAGCGGCGTCTGTCTGCTGGGCACGAACGATATACGACGAGATCGAACGAGATATTGTTTAAATAGAGACATCGCTGTGGCCGATACAACATCCGATCCATTTCATATCCGTAATCCATAAATCCGTAAATCCGTAAATCCATAAATCCATAAATCCGTAACTTAGCGACCAATTCGTTTAACGATTGCACACACATACGACAGTTTGATAGTGTCCCAATTAGATCCCCTTCCATTACACCTTCACGAATTCGTAACTAAGCGGCCAACTCGTTTAACGATGGGTTGGAACCGTTATAACGACTTCCGACTACGACCGTTCCTCGTACTTACGACCGTTTGATAAGTGTTGCTGTTGGACCTCCATGAATTTTTTATTCATATAATTCATATAAAACTAATACTTGTTAACGTTTCATATCCTCATGTACTTGATCACCGGTCGGGTGACATTAAAACAATATCTGAACATATTTTCCACGTCGTTGGAACGGATACTGGTCGTTAAGTGAGGAATTCTTTTACCAACCAATTCGCTTTATGACCAGGTCGCTTGAACGGAACTTGGTCGTTAAGTGAGGCGTATTTGTATAACGTATTTTTCGACTATTGCAATCACTATATATATATTACTGTAATTATTTTGCAATGGTCAAATGTCATCAAATATTACATAATATTATAAGGTGAGAAATAGGAATTCAACACAATGCAAGACATCATACGAAAAATTAGTTTCAGTGGGCAGATACAGATGGTCCCTGAAGCAATCGCCTACTTGGTCTATTGGTAAACACAGCCCTGATGTCGTTAGAACGGAGATGGATAAGTGAAGAGTACTCAGTATACGCCCATACGTTTACATATGTATCAGTAATATATAAAATACTTTCTCTTTCATGTAGAGACTTAATCCATCCTTCAAAAGTTTTAGTTCGCAAATCCTTTAAAACGCTTTTCCTTTGCTAGTTTTAATCTCCCTTGATCAGCGCGTTTAAACTTCAGTGTATTCGCGACTCTTTTTTTTTGACAGGTTTATCCCGATACCACATTTTTGTTTGCTGAGTACATTGTTAAAAATCCATTAGTAACTTTCTGTATGTTTAACATTAGGTTTTGTATGTTCAATTAATCTTCTATAAATAGGTTGAAATAATGATAAATATTGGATTTTGAATTGAGTTTTGAAGTGGAAATCTTCAGCATTTGTAGCGTGCGCAGGGTCAGTGCTATCATCAAAAAAACTAGACATCTGACTTGAGTGTAGACTTCAGAACATAGACGAATTTACATAGAAGCAATTGCTACGGGCCATGCATACTAGTTTCGTATGGCTTTACGTGTAATTTTGTGTATTAAAATAACAAATTCAATTACAGTATTACTGCCTCATACTTCGTACTTATCCATGAGGCCGAACTCTGAATTATTCGAAGTCTGAATCAGTTACACCCATTAGAACGAATGGAAAGTGAATTAATCCGTTCCCAAACCCAGAGCAATAATGTGATTTCTCAACCTAAATGAGGTAAATGAGAAGCAACTAAATGGGTAATTTCGAGACATACACTTTGTAGTTTCTTAGAGATTGTTTCTGCTAGCGAGCAATGTTCGTTATTGCTTAGTTTTGAGTCACGGTGGGATGAAACTTGCGCCGTAAGAATTTTGCATTGCATTCCTTGATTTATCCCGTTTACAATGAGCTAAATGTGCTTTATATCAGAGCTTCCCAACCTTTTTTCGCTGTGGAGCCCCAAGCGCTGATTTAGCTTGGATATTGTTTGGGATGGTCAAATTATACTACTTGCTGCTTCATAGAACTACAAGGATATTTCAGTTTATTCAACAATTTTCATGAAATGCACTATTTTAATATTATTTAACATGTTTTCGACCCCCTGTAATTGCGCTGTGGACCCCAGGTTTTATATTGTCGGGCCTTTGGTTAAATTGGTTTCGTTTTATTCAAAATCTCACTTTCCAAGAACCTATCCACGATATTAAGCGGTGACCTACTGTGCTTAACACAGGTGGTTAATTTCCAGGTTAATTTTGATGACCGCGATATCATCCATCTTGCTCATAAACCACAGATGATTTATATTGATTGTTTCTCTGCTGAAAACATTTTGCCGGTCGTTTAGCGAAATCTCTTGATCCCCGGCATCCCTCATTTTCCACACATTAAGTTTGGACACGTGTTTGGTAAAAAGGTTAAAAGCAACATTGATTGAACAATATGAATTACATACGCACGTCATCCATGAAGACGGATGAACAAAGGTTCAAAAAATGCATTTCGTGCTTTTCAAAGTAAAAAGGTTAAGTCAGATTTACCGAAAAAATCGTTGCATACAAATGCGACTTAAAACGCCTGTCAAACCGCAAAACACCTTCACTTTTGCTCCCAAACACTTTGGCTTACACTTATCTGATAAGACAAATATTCGGAATATCTTTAAAGCCTCTGTGGTTGGTTGAAGGGATGTAGGGTACACGTGACCTCTGTGTTATAGATACCCTAGGTAACCGCGAAATGCAGAAATGACTTGTTAGCACGGAAGCAATGGCTAAATGCTGCACGCGAGGGTACATTTGTAATAGCATTTGTAATAGCACCTTCTACTACTAAATATCGCGACCACGTTTGCATAATTGCGCAATTCATAGTAAGCTATTGTACGTCTGCGTGCAACTTACGTAAGGAAAACGTTATGATCATTTTTGGAATCGGTTTTAAATTAGAGTCGACCAACATAACTGGGTTGTGTCCTTGCTTCAACTTTTACTATAGTGAAGCAAGATCTTTTGACGTCATCAGATAAATTTGCCTTCCTTTTGGCGCTGAATGACGCTACACTACAACGGTCCAATCAAAACAATAGTTAATTTAGAGCAGTGGTTCTCAACGTAGGCGCCCCCTGTGGGCGCTGTGAACTGTTGAGGGCAGAGATTAGGGGCGATATTGGGGGCATTAGGTGTTTACATTTGAATGAATATCGCCATCTTTGACAAGAAATAAAATTACGGCTGTTGGCTCATCAATCTCTATACTTGGTCGATAAATGATTCAGCGTAATAAGGAAAAATACTGCTGACCAAGCCGTGAAGTAGATTACAGATGTGATAGGGGGAGACTCAAGGTTCTATTTGTCAAATATTGAAACTGATATTTTTAACTTAGCAAAATCTCACTGAGGTCAGTATAGTAGAGAGACCAGGCAAATATCAACAAAGGGGCGATGAAAATAAAGGTTAAGTATTCCTGAAGTTGCTGTGTTTGAAGTTAACAGACAAACATTGACTTTGAACAATAACTACATGTAACTCGATCCATTTCAAGGAGCCGAGATTACCGTTCAATCTGTGTCAACATTACCCAACGTGGGTGAAGTTTGGGGCGAAATAATTAACCCCTTTCGTGAGGGTGCAATCTGTGTGAAGCTTATTTTGTAAACACACGTTGTTGTTTTAGAGAATTCAAAAATATTGTCGACACCTTGAGATGGCGAAAGTTTAAGCTAATCAACGGCGAAGATAGTTTCTAGTTAACAGTGCTCTACGAGATTCCGAAGTGGAGTGTTGAGTGAAGTCGTGGACATTGACATTCTGAGACTCAATGTGGAGCGGATCCTGGTCGTTAAGTGAGGTGTTCGTTTACCGATTAATTCGCTTTACGACCAGGTATCTTGAACCGTAAAGAAGTATTCGCTTTACGACTAGATGTGAACAGAACTGAGTCGTTAAATGAGGTATTCGTGTCGCTTTACGACTAGGTATGGAACCTGGTCGTTAAGGGAGGTGTTCGTTTACCCACCAATTCGTTTTACAACCTGATTGTTGAAACGCGGAACGTGAGGGTGTAGATTTTGTACTCAATATTCTTTCGACCGTATGTGAATGCTTGCAAGTACTGTACTACAATGCATGTCTGGGAGCTCCAGCAATACAGAGATATCTTACAATAAAATGAGTGATGTTAAGCAAATAACCTATGTTAGCTGAACAAACATTGATTGGCGCTTCTAATAATGTTTATTTTACCTAATCCCTGATTAAATAATTCCAAATTTACTTTATGTTATTGTGAAACCGGAGACATTTCCTTGACATGGGACAGACACACAGACAAACAGAATATTGTCCATTTTTTTTGTGAGATTCAGGATTTAGATTCAGCGTGTGCGGTCCGGCCCATATATTCACACTTTCAATAGTAAAGGTAAATTGATCGCTTGAAATGGTGCATCTGTGAGGCAATGGGTCAAGTGAGGCAATTGTCATGTTTACCTCTCCCCAGCGAACGTAAATGGACAGTTAACCCACTCTAAATTAGAAACTACTACTGTACTGTATATAATATATATTAGGGGTGTTCAGTGATCTATAGATAGTCCGCTGTTGTAGCAGAATATAAACAAACTTACCCTACAAATACATTCGTAACATGGTCTGTCCTTCAGTAGTTCAACGTAAACTTTTTCGCCTTCATTTGTGCAGTTCTTTACTTCCCCTGAAGCAGAAGTTAGAAATAATATTAACTAATGGTTTAGAAAGGTCACAGTAAAATGGGCACAATTGTTTAATTTTGGTTTTAGGCGTATGGGGGACTTTTTGCCTTCAGGAGGCAGAGTTTTTGATTAGCCCGAAATATTATACAGATGAAACACGTATCTATCTATTTTACTATAAAATTTTACAAATATGCACGAAACCCAAAAAAAATTCGAGCACAAAACGCTCGAGTGCAGGCTGCACTTGGTGGGAGGAGCGCAGTAAATTGAGCAAGTGCTATTTCTTAGAATTCTTAGAAATCGATGACGTCAGCTAGCGCGATGCGAGTCACTCGTAACTGTAAATTTGGTGAACGTTTTCCTTTTGCTGATCTAACAACGATTTTTTGTGCGTTCACTCGATAATGTACTTTTTGCGCCTTAACTGGTGTAATACTAAAATTTCAAAGTTCTCCGGCAATTTCTTCTGGTACAACGGGTGGTAAAAATATTTTGGACAAAAATCTTCGCTTTTTTTTCTGGGAATTAAAACTTGTAATTTCAATGGCATGTTGTTCCTGGACAGTCGCAATGAACACAAATATGACGTTTTTGGACCTCTCTATTCGATAAAACACGCGAAATCCACCATTTTTTTCGTGATGACGTCATAACAAACCGACCGATAGTAACTGACTGATGAGTTCCCCTCGGTTACAGGTCGGCTTTAGCAATAAATCAGTGTTTTTCAAAGTATCTCACATCTCCTTGAACTGTGCTGGGAGAGCCGAGTAAGCGTTCATTCTCTTCGACCTCATTCGGTTTAAAAAGTTTAAATAAAGCGGAACGAACAAATGCAAAGGACCAGAACTAACGGTCTGTATAGAAAGTTAAATGGGATTCGGTTCCTGCATTTCATTTGACCCGGAATTTGGTTTTGAATTATGTTACAAGTGAACGAGATCCGCGCCTGGAAGGAATTCCGGGGATCTACTGTGCCTTAGTGCACTGATAGAAAGAAAGGGGCCAAAGGGTATAGACATGGCTGGATATACGAACAAGCAAAATAGGCCAACGTTATCTAAGGCCCGTCTGAAACTAATTTGTCGTATCGATGTGTTACATCAGTGCTTTCCAAACTGTGTTTCGTCTGCAGTGCGTAGGTTTGTCGCGGACGCGGACATTAAAATGTATTTATGTATCAGTATCTCTCATATGGGATTGAATTAACCACTGGTTTGTAATTAAATCTGAGTTGCTGTGTCGAGAAATTATGTATGTTCAAAAAGTTTGTCACCAACTGGAAAAGTTTGAAAATGTCTTTGTTACATTGTGTTAAAAATTTCTATTTCTTGGGTGAAAAAAAGGATAGAATAGCACGTTCTGTTATTTACCAAGTAAAAAATGTATATGTTCATTCGTTAACCATTAGCGTTCTCTTGCTGGAAAGCGTGATTTTGATTTATATGTATATGTCTGCAACTAAAATAATAAACCTTCCATATGGTATTTGAGAAGCTGTAATTTAGGTAAGAATGATTGGTCCAGATAATGAGACCTCTTGTATTTACTCATACTCACTCTTATACTCATAATATTATTGTTTAAAGTTTATTTCTTTTTAATAGTACAATTTAAGAATAAGTCGTAAGGTCTAGAGCAGTGGTTCTCAACCTTTTCTTTTCTCTCAAACATTTCCGGACCCCTTCGCATTTTCAGTGTGTTTTTGTATTCAGAAACGTGGTTTGGAAATTTAGCAATTTGCAGTATATCAGTTGGTCACAAAACATAACACCTAGCCTCAAACTGTAAACATTTGTCTTCCCCTGTAAACAAACTTGAAACTTAAATCTGAAACGTTCCCGCAGACCCTCGGTTGAGAACCACTGGTCTAGAGCTTGACGTATTAGCGTGGAGGTCCCTTCAGAGGTTCCCTAAATAGTAAGGTACCTTGGATTATGGGCGTTGTAGATATACTTAAGTAAAATAAGCCTAAATTAACGAATAAAACGTTAGCCAAGGGTACTTGAGTGACTTTATAACGACTCGATTTCAGTCTCGATTTCCTTTGTTTCGCATTTGACATTTTGAAACCATTTTATTTAGGTTTTGAGAACGAAACACTAAGGTTACACACAGTTGAGTTACATTACCTATATAAACACCATATAATGTTTGTTATATATTTTTTCTACATGAAGCATAAAACCAAGGTCATCCCGGTAATATTAGATGACAAGAAACAACGTAATCATTCATACTCTGTTCCGTTCTGCTACATTTCCTGAAGCAAAGCATACAACTAGCAGTTTTCAAAGCGAAAATAATGTATACGTTGTAACATAAGTTCAATTGGTTCAATAGTTTTACGTGGTTTATTATTCAAGTTTGATTTATAAATAGCTGAAACTTTCACAGTAACTTTTCCTCAGAGATATCAAAGGGTCAGTGACGTAGCTTGGACTTTTTAAAAGATCTCTAGATGATATTCGGAAGCTTTTGAGATGGTTTTACCTATGGTCACTGACTGGGTGATGATGATGACCCCAAGAGGAAACTTTAACCTTATTGACGTCATTATCAACGCTAAAGGGACCCTAACCTCGCCTTGCTGGTGATTGTGTCTTGCTCGAAGACACGGGGGTGGGGAGGGGGAGGTTCGAACCCGCAACCTCTCGGTCGCTATCGCTGAGCAACTCACTCACTCTCTTTTTTTTCAAACCGTAGCGTGAGTTGCAAGCACCCGGGGCAATGCAAGAGTAATGCGTCCCCTATCGACACACCAACAAACACCAGCAACAGCATCATGTTTAAACTCCGCGTTAGAACAATAAGTTGGCGAAAATCAATTGGAAACTTACGCTATGGATTACTGCATTATGTAATTCAACGATATCTTTTCCTGGGGAGAACACACAACAATTTAGACGAGAAATAACCACATCATAAGGTCGGTTCTCAGACCAGTGTCTTGATCTATGAAAGATTATCTATATATTAAATATAATTATCATCATAATCTGATATTCGTTGGCGGCATATAGACGGTGCCATAGTTGATGTCTATGTCTCAATCGGCGATAAGATAAAGCGAGTACATCAGTGTGTATTTGTCTCGTGGTTCAAACAATTAAATAAATCGTCTGTGAGCAAACAGTGCGGTCATTTAGGGGCTCAACTGCGTATATGCAATTACATTCTTTGCGGTAAAATACAGTCAACCAAGATAAGATATGATTTGCCGTATAAAACTGAAGTAGTACCAACAAAAAGCATTGCGTCGATGCTAGTTGGGAATTATTTAACTATAGAAATGAATGAAATATAACATAGCATTATAGCAGTGGTGCAGCCGCCTGCTGTCCGCCCAACAACGGTTATCCGTGTTCGTTAACTAAGTAACAGCGTAATAAACTGAATTTATGAACGATCAGAACTAATCGAATTGAATTTGATATTCTACTGCACGAAACCGTCGGGCTTAGGAAGCGCAGAGTAACATTTGCTGATTTTGCTACCATGATAGGTGATAATATTCCACAGCTATAAAACCCCAACTTCTATTCAAAATTAAAATCTCTCTCGGCTTCCCCATCGCTCAACGTTGACATCTCGTATTCATAAAGCATAATTCATAGCTGATGTACTGCCAGGGCAGACCAGACCGTGATTATGTGTTACATTAATATAGAATTAATATAGTTTATACACCAGGGGTATCAAAGTCGTCGATATGAACCCACAGGCCAAATAGAGGCCATTGTCTTAGGGCCCACCATTCTCTAGGGACCAACTGGAATTAATTTGTCGTAATGATATGCTACATTGTGTTGAAATTGTTATTTCTTACATTATAATATTATGTAATATTTGATGACATTTGGCCATTGCAAAATAATTACAGTAACACTGTATATTGATTATTGAAACATACAAACATTTCTATGAGTTTGGCTTGGGGCTCAAAGTAGAAGAATCCAGCCTTTGTTATGACATATACATAGACGTTTATATATCCACATGATTGAACAAACATTGACTTTTCAGTTTGTTTAACAAAGGTTACTTCAAAGTACATTTCTATGAACTTATCAGGACGTTTGTTCATGTTATTGTGTAATGCGTTGACTACATCCCATAATATGCCTGTGAAACAATAATCCAATACCATTCGTATTTCTGTTCCTCCACATAAAATTGACACAAATGAAGTCAAATTAAGTCATTTTTTTACTTATTTCATCCTACGACTGGTATGTGTTGAAATTCTTATTTCTTTATAACATTTGGCCATTGTAAATGATCTCGGTATATCTATATATTAATTATTACTAAGATCATCTATTGGTTCCTTATCGGTGCCTAATTTTAATTCCACACAGGGTGAATAATTTGTACTTTAAAAATAATGGATTTTCAGGTGTGACCCGATAGAGAAAATGCATTCTGTGGAAAATATCTATATTGGAAAGCCTGATATAAGGAATTAAGTGCGATATGAAATGCGTTCGGCGTTTAAGTTTTCTAGTTCCCGCTTGTTCATTTTTAGTTTTTTAATATTCTGATAGTATTATTTCTACTTTCTACTGTCAGTTCAATCAGGGTCTGGTTAATTGAGAGTTTAATGTAGCAGCAAACTGTCCAGTTTTTTAAATTTGATTTTGAAAAATTAAAATATTGATGTTTTGATAGTGAATGTAAAATACTGGATTAATATTTCTGCTGTCAGCTGAATCGTTGTCCAGTTTAGGGTTTAATGTAGCAGCGAAACAGCCGTTCGTATATTGGTTTAATACTAATGATACTGTCAAGACAGTAGTAGCCATCCAAACGATCATCTATACAAATATGTCATTCGCCATCAAACAGAATTTATTTTTGAATGAAGACATCAAGTCTCCATGTACGATAACAGAGGTCATAAAGGTCATAAATTATGACATCATATTCTTCTTCGTAAAGACGTTTACTTCAATTGCTAAGGTATTTAACTTAATTCTGACATCGCTGTCCTTATCCCCATTTGATACAATAGGTTATTTGGCATTTTGAGTTTATTAATATCCCTGGGACTCAGTTTCTTAACCCTTTGAGTATTTGCTGACGCTTTTTCGGTTTCAAATTTGCACTGTTGTGTACACGTCGGTGTTTTTGTTGTGGTCATCAGTGGGGTTGAAAAAATAAAGATAACGCAATATTATGTAATTGTTATATATCGGTCCGTATTCAATATAAAATTAACTGTATATATATATTGTGTGGGAATGAAGAGACATTAACATATGTGCGACCGTCTCGAGCTGGGACTCGGGCAATAGCAATATATACTACAGTTCAGGATATGCAGTCTTAATGGTTAAAGTTTGAGTGTTGGCTGGTGCTGGTGTAACAGCCCAGAATATACCCATGTACAGAATATACCTCTCTAGTCTAGATTTTACCTCCCTCCTTTTTAAAATAAGTCGGTATTTCTAATTTGGCCCAGAATTTACCTCTCTGGTTCCGAATATACATATCCTGTGTTTCTCATGATTAAGTCAGTCTTATGGGTATGCGAACAAGGGCCCGAAACTTAGAGAGGATCGAAAGAAATAACCAGTGCCGATCTTAGTGGCATACGAACCATGCAGTCGCATCGGGCTTGTATTTTAAGGCGTGGAAATTTCAAGAGAAAATTGCGCAAGAGTTAGAAGTAACGATAGGCAAATTGAGTTCAGTTTATTAATAATTTATCAGCATGATTTTTATTTTCAGTCATTTAAAACAAATGACTTAGGTCTTAACCAATAGCGTATAAGTCGGCCAATAAAAATCTGAAATGTATTTTCAATTTTAGACCATATCAATAATTTGTTTTTTGAAATATAACAAGGTCGACTTGTACTTTTAAGTTGATATCATTGTGAAGTTATTTTAAAGATTGCCGTCAGATGTGTTTGGACGTATATTTGCCGAATAAGTCGACCAAAATAAGGCAGCACCGCTTCCGTCTACAGTCGTCCCTCGCTATATCGCGTTTCACTTTTCGCGGATTTTATATAATATTGTATT
>QRAM01000292.1:15883-35114 GCA_013436055.1 Halocynthia roretzi | reverse complement strand
TGGTACAAGACTAACATGATAGAATTAGAACACTGCTGTATGGATGTAGGGGTGATCGTAGTGTCACTGCCTTATTTTTGTCTCTGCATCGACAACTTTATGTTCGGTGTGTACAAACAGCATCTAAATTAAATTTAATTAGGCTACGGCAGAGTTTTGTATTCAACTCCTAATATTATCAATTATCCCAAGAACTGAGACACTGTACTATAGGTGTTGCATTGGTGATGTCGGTAATGCAAACTGTGTTTATCTTAGCAAGTTTTATTGGTTAAGTCTCTGTGATGTAGTTACTATTACATAGATATAAGCTTACTCGTATTAATTGTCTCAAGAACTAAGGGATTGTACTGTAGGTGTGGTATTGGTGATGTCGGTAATGTAAACTGTGTGTATAATTCCTTCGTTAGCAAGTTTTATCGGTTTTATCGGTAAGTCTCTTTGGCGTAGTTAATTTACACATTACTTACATATATTGGAATTGACATAATACAATATATAGATAGTTTTTATCTGTATAACTGTGAAATAGTCAATTTCAAATATCTCACAATGTGGTTTACTTAGCTCCCCATGGACCCCTAATTCACCCCATAAAGTCTCCAATATATTAAAATTGACTCACCCATGATATCCAGTATTTGACATTTGGTAGAAGATAAATATAAGATGAGTAGAATGATGCTTATATATATTGTTCCAGCATATCGCCGAGTTGAGTGTGGTGTTGAGGTAGCTCGATACTTCATTGTGAAATGTCTCGATAAAAATCCTAACGTTTGCCGGAAAATAGTCTTCGATTTCCGGCAAATTATTTTCTCCGTCTCCCTTCCAACATTTGTATTCAACGTTCTTTGTAACGTCTTTTTACTTGTGTATGTGTCCATGATAATATGATTGCTTGTAGTAATTTCCTAATTGGCGGTCCAAATTTTTCGTCCAGTCAAAGCTTAGCATTATTCATAACTATTTGTAAGGTTAGACTGTAAAGAAAGTACATAAAAAAAACATAATAACGCAGTGATGTGGGTCTTGTCTCTGAGAAAGGGTACGGTCACTGCCCCTACAGCTGGGGTAGGTGCTCCAGGGATCAAATAAAAAGTTCCAGATCGTGCGTTACCGTCATCTGGGGGACGATTGGAACTATTAAAATGGTAATCGTAATGATGCGTTGAAATTCTTTTTTCTTACATTATAATACAGTAGAAGCCACTTAATATGACCGCCTTGGGACCGGACCTTTTTAGTCATAATATCCGGATGGTCAAAAAACCGAAGCTGCTATAAACAAACCTAGATCAACACAGTTAACCAAAAAATGACCAAAAAACATCACATTTGTCGTTCAATCCCAGTTTTCAGTGAAACTGAACTAATCTTACGGAGCGTTATTTCTAATATTTGTGAAATTTTCAGGGGCCTATGAGACCGCGCACTTATTATGTGATCCATTCTTTACAAGTTACTTCTCGTAGATATGTGTAAATTTTAACTTCTGGTAAAGAGACAGGAGACAGGATTTTGAAATGAGAATTCTTGACAGATTTTGACTGTCCGTGTTTCAATTTATGGTAATAACTCTTTTTATTTTTCCATACTGTAATGTTGAATAATTTTATAAAATGTATATTTAAATGCGCTCCCCACATAAATTACATCTTAGATTGCTTATTGAAGGTGTAAGAGAGATTAAATGATAATTTAACCTTAATAAAACCGAACTAGTAACTGTTCAACTTTTCTGTAATGTACTTACAAGATGCAAGTATGAATGAACAGTAGCACAATGAAGTAGCTGTATGGCTTCTGGTCCAGAGTGGGGACAACTGCCCTGTTGGTCACCCCCAGTGGACGCTCATGGGTGTNTTTCAATTTATGGTAATAACTCTTTTTATTTTCCCATACTGTAATGTTAAATAATTTTATAAAATGTATATTTAAATGCGCTCCCTACATAAATTACATCTTAGATTGCTTATTGAAGGTGTAAGAGAGATTAAATGATAATTTAACCTTAATAAAACCGAACAAGTAACTGTTCAACTTTTCTGTAATGTACAAACTAGCTGCAAGTATTAATGAACTATCAACAGTAGCACAATGAAGTAACAGTCAATGTTTTCGGATCGTTAACTTCAGTTGAATCAGAATTTTCTTGTCATTAAATCAAGGGCGTAGCTTTCCTTAATATTTGATATTCAAGGTGTGTGTTCTCTTACTGACTAATGCAATATAAATATCAGAACACAGAGAAATAGTATGTAACTATATTTGCGATACATGACCTTTGCTAACAGAACGACACGACCTTGTCTGGGTGAGTCCTAACGTACTTGGTGTATGCATCCTGTCAACAATGACGAGGGATTGTGGAGTAAATTGTCCCACTTTATTTTAGTTTTTGAGATGGTAATTGAATATTTTGATTGGATTTCTTTCCTGATACGACTGAATGTGTTTGGTATCACACTTGCTCTATGCGTCTGTGACGTCGTAATAAAGTATTAGAGAGTCGTAGTGACGTAGGGAGCTCAATTTTATCCATGCATTATTCTGGGATGCAACTTGACCACTGTGTAAAATTTAGTGAGGATCCTCTTAGAAATAGCGACAATGTTTTAAGACACAAATTATCACGTTAATTCTCACGTAGCTGATTAAGACTTCCTGGAAGATCTTTGGTATATATCTGCATTCCTATTCTGTACGATTGAAAGCGTTAGACCAGTGTTTCTCAACATGAGCGGTATTGTCCCCATGTGGGTGCTGTAAACTCTTGAGGGGCGGACAGACATCGGGGCCGCTGAGGGGGTCACTAAGTGTTTACATTTACATAAATATCCCCATCTTTAGTAAGAAATAAAATTACTGCCGTTGGCTTATCAATCTCTATACTTGGTCGATAAATGATTCAGCGTAGTGAAAAAAACTGCTAACCAAGCCGTGAAGTAATTCACAGATAGGGGAGACTCGAGGTTCTGTTTGTCAAATATTAAAACTGATATTTTTAACTTAGCAAAATCTGACTAAGGTCAGTAAAGGATAGGCTTAGGGGGCCGCCAGCCCCAGCAAATATCAGATAAAGGGGCGCTGGAAACTGGGATTAAAAAGCACTGCGTTATACCGATCCTAGGTAGGATTTGACCCTTCCGACCCCTTACGCAAATGGTGTCACAATACAGTAATATCAAGTCCGTTCAAATGATTTGACGCAAAACAGGACAAAAAATGACGTAATTATCGTATATACGATATTTATATTTTCTGGGTTCCGGTTGCATGAGAATATCGGATATCTGAGTCCCGGATATGAGGGATTATACTGTATACTAAATTGAATATAGCATTGCTATTTTATCACTGCATTTCCCTTCATCCTTTTTAATTTATTGTAAATTAATTTCTTCAAATATTTGTTCAGAATCTTGCAAACGCCTTTGCGTGTGTTTCGTAATTGCTGTTTAATTTCTAACATCAAGATATTATCTGTTTCTTGTGTTGATTTGACCTATTTCCCACAGCAGGGAAATCCGTAACTGTTACCAATGAGGAAATTCGTTGTTTAGATTTATTAACGATCACATTTTTGTTTTTCATGTGGCTCAATGACTTATTAGTGAATCATGATTAAGATTTGAAATTAAAATTTTAAATAATTAAAAATTATTAAAAAAAGACATAATAAGCGTCCGTTACCCAGGGATCGGCAAATTATTTAGATCATGAACACCTTGATGGAATCATTGATCTCTCATCGAGCCCTGTCATGTAAAATAAATGTTATTGATTGTAAATTTCTCAATTTAAAAATATCAATTCCTTCGGCCTTTTTACTGCATTGCTGCTTCGCGATAAGAAATATTTAAAACAATTTGAAGAGGAGAGTTCAAACTAAACGTGGCCATATGAAATGAATAAAGAATGGAAACAAGTAGTTTTTTACCCCTAGACGTTTATCTACCCATTGAATTGCCCCATCGACCCCAGAAGTCGATCTCGAACACTTTGGCAACCCTTGCTTTAATACCAACCCACAAAAATGGGGTTAACCTTATATCATAGCAGCAACCAATAGTTTATTACCTGACTGTACATGTCCTTAATTTGCTAGCATTGCACATATTCGTATCTAGACTATTGTAAACCGACCGTGTAACAAAAAACTTCATCGTTACATACTATTGAAGCTATGTAGATTAAAGTTATATAACTAAAATTCCTGTTATACTGTCTCAGCTAAGTAGATTGAATTAGATCTCTAACTTCTGTTATATACTGTTGTAGATATTGATCTTAGGTTAAGGAATTCAAAGCTTCATTTTCATACTATTGCAGCTATGTGCATTAAGTAAATTAACTGAAACTACTGTTATATATACTTGTAGATGTGTAGATTGATTTAGGTAACTAAAACTCCTGATAAATACGGTTGCAGATATGTAAATCAAGGTAAATAACTAAACCTACTATTGCACACTGATGCAGCTATATCGATTAATTTAAGTAACTATGCCTTTACTGTAAATTCACTCATGATCTGTTATCAGCTAGTCAGCATAACTAAATACACCTCGACTTCCTATTCAACCCACCTAGACATTTCCTATGATCAAATCCTCATCCCCTAAAACCTCGACAAGACTCTCTCGCGATATAATATCAACCTTTGCTTATCTCTAAGAACAAGATAAGTCCATTTAACATACAACTTTTAAAACTTTACGTAACATTCCTCAACCAAGACTCGAAGTCGCCTCTCTAGGGTCGATTTTCTCTCGTGACATAGCTCCCTGAGCCATCAAGGTAGACCGGTACTATTTTATATTTTCGCCGGAGTAAAGCTCTCTTAATTCGGTCGAATTTCACAAATGGTATGGGCTAAAGTTTCATGCGAGCAAGGTGGGCAAAAAAAACGATACGATATTAACATCAGGTTGTTCGAACAGGGGGTTAAAGGTGAATCATTCCATTTCCTTATTTTATTTCTTTATTGCCCCTCTTTAGGACTGGAACAGGTTCCCCCTAAAAATGTCATCAGAATAAGGTAAATTCCCCGTGGTATTCTGCTAAGATAGCTATCAAAGCTTGCCTGTTCCCGATGGGAAATTATGCGTTCGCTTGCTGCCTTACTTAAAGATAGATTGCATTTTTAGTGAATTCATAAACTTCACAAATTCACACAGGCGTGGCCCTACTTGGGCCCTACGCTCTAGGCCAATCTCATCAGTGGGCCCCATAGCAATTCTTGCATGTTCAATAATCCCTATATATATTACTGTAATTATTTTGCAATGGTCAAATGTCATCAAATATTGCATTGCATTATAATGTAAGGAATACGAATTCCAACACAATGCAACACATCATTATGAAAAATTAGATTCACTGGGCCCTAGGCCAATGCCCTATTGGTAAACCCGGACCTGCAAACTGACCGTAGTTCACAACTACAATACGAAAAGTAAACCAACGAAAGACCTTTAGTGTACTCATATTGACTAAACGATAATTAAAAACAATATGCTTAACCATGTCACTCACTCGTTACAAATTTCCCGTTTCTACCCACTAGCATGTTACCTCGGGCGTCCAGGGCCCCTGCAATTCCTCTCTCTGAGCCCCCTTTATATCTTATCTTGATCCCTCTTTTCGTATTCATGAATCTCTTCGTATTCCTTTATCATAATATTTTCTGCTACTGTCTGTTTTTTTTGAACTGGCTGATCCATTTTAAGTACTCGCTTAACTCTGTAACGCATGATCTACAGTGTAAGCGGCAGCTACCTTAAAGCGTCCATTACGAACTGAACAAGCGCTCAACAGGAGATAACAGTCCCTTAACACGCTAACACCAACATTATTATTCTTATCTCTACAAACCCATTCACAAGAATGCTATTGTTATGTGCGTTTGTAAAAATGATTGTACTTCACCAGAAAAGATTTCTTTTCAGTGTCGGGATGTATTCGATTTGATAATTTAATATTTCATAACGATACTGATGATATCATAATGAGTTTAATAATTGAACTCGGTTACAGATTGAGAC
Source organism: Halocynthia roretzi (assembly GCA_013436055.1). NCBI lineage: Eukaryota > Metazoa > Chordata > Ascidiacea > Stolidobranchia > Pyuridae > Halocynthia > Halocynthia roretzi. The sequence continues at coordinate 29,064 of QRAM01000292.1, read as the reverse complement.
ATCGACTTTACGGGCTGTAACAAGCTATGGGGATTTGGAGATTATGTGAAAAGTTATTTCAGTTGTGAATTGTGAGTTATAGGTACTCATCTAGGACTGGATTAAAATTAACCAACATAGACATGTTGAGCATCAAAGGGAAGAGGCTAGGGGGCACCACAGAAATTTTTATTGCACGGTGCAAATGGCGATGATTAAATTATATGTAATAGTTCATTATAATATTCTAAAAGGCTTAATCCCTGAAGGGACCTCTTTCGAAACTTTCGGAACATTTCGGAATTTCAAGGTTCCTTCACACCAGTGGTTCTCCCATTCTTATGCAATATTCTTTCCTTTGCGATCCTAGGTTTCTCCTCCCTTACTTTGAACCCCCTCCTTATATACACGATGTACAGCGTACAGTCTTTCCCAGCTTAGAGTTTCTCATCTGACTAAAACTTCTCCCTTCAGGTTTGAAATTCTTTTAGAGTCAGATACTTCCTGTTTGAAATTCGCTACTCAATCCAATACACTATAAACTTGGCACTGAAACAGTTGAACACGTACTATTCTACGTATAGCTCTGTGTATACGTTATTCAATTACAACACAGCATACCTATGATAGAACGTACGTCCACATTACCATATATATTGCCCTCGTACTGTCTAGCCTAACTTACAGATCCAATACATAGACTTATCATCAAGCAGGCAATTTACAAAACGAAGCCGCAAAGCCGTCTGGTCTGGGTTGTAATGGACACATCGATTTCTTTCTGAGATTTAATGATATAAATGATCAAATACATGAATTGTATGGCGCGGTTTGACATTCCAATTTAAACGTATAATTATGCGTCTTCATTATGGTTCATTACCAGCTCATAATGAAAATAAAATTAACCGTTTACGGTCAAGGAAGAAAGTTCAACTCCCACGCGTTTCTGGGAGTTGAAAATGAGGAAAACCATTACTGAAACGTAAAATATATATAACTTCTCACTTAACGACTGCCTCGTTTAACGACCACTCACTATTCAGATAATTTATTTATTTCAAACTGACTCTATCACCCGTCAGGTGACATTGAAACAATATCTAAAAATATTTCCCAGCGGATCCTGGTTGTTAAGTGAGGATCTCGTTCATCGACCAATTAGCTTTACGACCAGGTCGTTAGAACGGAACTTGGTCGTTAAGTGAGAAATATTTGTAAAGATTCAAATTGAGTTGTATCCACGTTTTGTTAGTAACATTTTGGGTCCGTGTGTAGAGAATTTATGGAGTTTGAAATATCACATTTCAATGGTGGTATTTGAAAATGGAAAAAAAAAATTTAATTAATATATAATTTTAATATGTGTTTGATGTCTTGAAGTTAATGAATGTTGATTGCAACCTTTGCTTACAGTCGTAAAATTAGTGGTTTAAATATCTTATTAAATTATTATTACGTGACCGCTGGTGGTCTGGCAAAACTGATAATTGTCAATGTATACAGTGATGCCTCTTACTTCGTACTTAATCAGTTCCAGGAGGCCGTTCGAGCTCGGAATTGTTCGAAGTCCGAATCAATTATCACTATTAGAGATAATGAAAAATAAATGATTCCGGCATTCGAAGTCTGGAACGTAAAAAGTTAGGGTCGTGCGTAATACAAGGCACCACTATGTTAAATAACCAAATCGTACAATTAAATGTGCAATGAAACATGTCTGATGATGTAAGCAAACATAGAATAAAACTACAGATAAAAACATTTGCTCAAACATCAATTAATTTATGAAATATTTTAATGTAAGAAAATTAAATTCTTAAGAGATAATTTTCAAATTTTCCTGTGGGTTGCAAACTACTGCTTTAGATCAAAGTGTGCTTTGAAATGAATGGTGTATACGAGAGGTGTGCAACCTGCGGCCCACAGGCCACATGTGGCCCGCAAACCGAATTTATGCGGCCCGCGGGAAGCTGCGGTTTTTGAATAGAGTACGGTCCGTAACAGGAATTTAGTGCCAATGTTGTTGATGTTATATGAATAGCGAAGAGTTGATTTATTTGATTTGCAAGAAAACCAACTCAATTTTTTTATGCTAGTCACCAGTAGAGATAGTCGAAATGCAAGTGCGGCCCGGCATCCAATCCGGTTGAGTGTAGTTGGCCCGGGAGTGCTACAATTCATTTTCGCTGCTGCCTAAGATCAAAGTCTGCTTTGAAATGAATGGTGTATAGCATAATATTTATATAAATGAAATTTTGTATTTGATATGATGTCAAATATACCTCGCCTTGGTCCAATTGTCACTTACCTACCGCTGTTCTTGACCAAACCTTTCGGATTGTCCGTTATTTACCTTCTGGGTAACCTGGAAAACGCGGAATCATCAATTAAGCATTTTGTTTTCTTTTAAATATTTCCGCTATTGTGACGTCATCCATCTGCTTGCTTAAATAGCGGGAGATAGGACGAGCGACGCCACGATTGTGTCCGCGCAAACAAACTATGAAAATATGAGAGAAATATTTCATTTTCAAGTAAAAGGGAATTATGATTGACATTTATCCATTATTACGTTTTTGTGTGGTTTTTCCTGCTACCGCTTCGTCGTGGTCTCGTAATCGGGTTTGAATATGACCTAGGTCACGTGGTTAACATTTTTTGAGTAATTAATACCTTACCTAGGTAAATCATAGCATTTATCGGTTAGTATGATACATGTAAGGTATTAATTACCCAAAGAATTTAATATGACTTAATATGGTTAAAAAATATTGATAAGTCTTCTTTTTTACGTATTTAAATTATTGATATGAGAATTTATAGATAGAGATATATGAATTGAATATCTCCCACACTAATAAAAGCAGATAAGAAGATGGTATCGCATTAAAACATAGATTTATTGGTATGTGTTAACTAACACTCACTTAAAGCCCTAAACTCAGACAAGCCCTCAGATTACGAATTGCACAGGTAAAAGCATTATTTTTGAGCTGATATTAAGGTAAAGTTATCTTTCGCAATTTCAGTGCTTGCCAAATTCATCGCTAACTGGCAAAGAAACCCTGCGCTGCTCGGAAAAACCTCTAAAGTCCTTACTGTGAGCACTCAATTGAAAATAAAATGGCTAAGTTATTTTTATTCGGTTTAGTTTCAGTAGAAGTGTTATTTTGGTCTCTATGGAGTCCCGTGACGTCCGGGGCATCTTTTTTGTAAACCAACCACAACCACCACGACCATGTACATCGAGAAAAGATGGGCATTAAAAACATACTGAGAGACTCACCCGGGTCGCTCTGCTAAACGCCAACTGCATAGCAGCTAGCAAGCAATAATATAACAGTAACTTTAACCCGAGTTTGTATAAGTCAATGATCATTATTCCAACGATTCACGTTTCGGAAATAATTAGAAAATTAGCGAAATTGATCATTTCCGCAATTTTTCTTACTTAAACACTTGAAATTGAATACTTCCATTAATGAAAAATCACCTGGGGGCATTTTGGGCCCTTTGGGGCTCTATGAACACATCGGGTCTATTCGCCTCACTGGGATCATGCTGTCTTGGTTGGAGTTTATCAGTGTCTGGAATAAATTTCCTGCGATAATATTTTTCAAACATTGTCTGGTAGGATTAATAAGCTTAATAATAGTTTTATTCCCATTCTAATATTCAGTATTCGTCGCTGCTTAACACATTATTAGGGTTTCGCTGCTGCCTTGATGGGAGATGGACTCGGTGTCTTGAATAAATGTCGTACGATAATATTTTTTGAAAACATTGCCTGTTGGGATCACTAAGGTTTCGCTGCTTTACAGTTGATCTTGAACACACTGCAGTTGTGTCTTCGAAACAACTAAAAAATTTTTTGATAGTATCGCAGTCGTCTATTCTACTTTTGTAATAACAAAGTTCAACTGAAAGTTCATTATTGTCGAACAAATGTCATTTATTATGTAATTACTGGCGGCAATTAAAATTCTTGTGTTGTTTCTTCGAGTCAATATTTGCATGCGAGCATACTTCTTGTTAGTAGTCTTCCATCTATAATTACAGCGGACAGACATTTTTCTTTTTTACGATTATTTCGTCCGGCCGCGTCTAGAAGTCTGGCGATTCGCTTCAACAATATGTCGAAGACCTAACGCGTCCGAAAACTTAACCCATTACAACTTCGACACATGTGTCCAATAAGGATTTGCCTAGGCCAGCGGTTCTCAACCTTTTTTAGGCTGTGGACTGAAATTACGCTGTGAATAATGTAATGCAAACATTACTACAGTAGAGATATTCCAATAGAAGCCGCTTTTTATAACCATTTTAATACGGTCCCGAATTTCTCCGCTCATTATCACCAAAACTACCTAACCTACATAGCATATGACATTTCAAGTTTTTTTTTTAACTTAAAACTTAAATTAAACGATAAATGTGATGTTTTTTGGTCATTTTTGGCTAACTGTGTCGATCTAGGTTTGTTCATAGCAGCTTCGGTTTTTGTGACCATCTGTATATTATGACCAAAATAGTTCGGTCCCGAAGTGGTCATATTAAGCAGCTTCTATTGTATCAGCAAAATTGATTTATTTAACTTAAAATTTATCTTAAAGCGCACGTATGCAAAATCTCAATGTGAGCCCTGTCCTTGAACTTGTTTCATAAGCTCGTCAAAATTCGGAGCAATGGTTGTTAAAGAACATTGAATATCATTCTCCGGTTGAAGTTTGTTGCTATACGAGATTTAAATAGCGCGTGCGGACTCACTTTTCACCTTTTCACAGACTCAAATGAGTCTGCGGCCTCGGGGACACTTAAGCCTTTGGCTTCATCGTCTTCAGAGATTGGGTAGAAAGTGTTTCATTTGTGAGTACTGAATCAAAAATATAAATGTTCTAAATCTAAACATCTAAAATCTGAAAAAGGTTTGAATGATATTATCACAGATGTGGCTTTGGAGCTGATTTGAAATTCTTATTATGGAAATTTTTTTTACTAACTTTTCAAGTAACAATAAACTGTGATTTGAACACATGTGTTAAGTCGACCCAGTAGTTCAATAGGGTACTGACAATGTCAGGGTCACTGCATCGATGATGATGACCTCCAACGAGGTTATAGAAACTTAACCTAACCATCCTCTCGTCTCACATATATATATAACGTCGCGGCTATTGAGAAGTTTTATATAGAGAGTTTCTACTGTCTATTAGGGGTGTTTTTTAAATTTCAGGGGGGCCCACAGCGACTGTGAGTTACGGGCCATGTTTGGGGATCTGAAATGGGGCCCGGGAGCCAATTGGAGGACTGGAAAGAAACCCGAAAAAATACCCATGATGAAATACCTCTCGTGGTGAAAATATCTTATGGAGATTTGAATATTTGGTTTGCATCCACCTATGCTGTTTTGTAGTCTGTGTATTTACTTCTCGTGTTCCATTGAATGTAAGAGTTAGGTTTGTGACGTAATTAACAGAAATTATAGTCTCGTGAGCAACTGTGTAGTGAGTAGCAAGTGTGTTACTTTTTTTCTTTAGCCCGCGAAACTGAGACAATTCATCATGCTCGTCTATAAAAAAGTTTGGAGATCCCTCTATTAGTCCGTAGTTAAAAGAACGTTTACAATAACTCATTACAATTTCCTTACCACACACACAAAGCATACATAGCGAGTACTTACATACCACAAATTACCTTTGAAGGTCAATTACCTTGTTTAAGATACATTATTCAAAATTCAACTTTAGTCTCAGTTTTCAGACTGTAACAAATATTTCACCGTCTAAAATAACAAAGTTAAAACCTTTAAGAGCCCCGTTGAATCCTTTCTTTTGCTAAAGGTCGTTACTAAGAGCTGAAAACGTTTGAATCAAATTACCCTGTGAAGGGTATTAGGACTTCAAAGCAAACAGAGTGAAAGAATTCATGTTCCTTTCAACTAAACAGCAATAAGACATTAAATATGCCGGATTTTCTTTGATGTAGTTTTCGTCTTATCTTTTTATCCGGATTTCGCTTGTTATTGCATTAGAGTGGATTAAGTACAATACCCTTCGTGTATCATAATAGTTTCGCTAAATATAGACACTAGCTTACAAACGTTCAAACTTCAAATCTGTGCTAATCTACAAAAGTGATTCTCAAACTTTTTTTGCTCCTCCTTCAATATAACATCGTTAAAGAAATTCTTAAAATGTTTGAGTTTGCCACCGCAACTGTGAGGGCCTTAAGGGAGAAGACGAATTTTTTGAGTAAAAAAATGACATTTCAAGACGCAAATCCACATCTATTTTGCGCGAAATTGAAAACGAGACTTTCGGGGATAGTTGATGACAGTATGATAGAAATTTTGACACCGCAACTGTGAGGGTATATTTTGGCTAGGACAAAAATAGGCGCATTTGGCATAATTATTGATCCATATTATTACTTTTGTTCAAATTCTAAATTTTGCCCTTCGACGCCCATGACAACCCCCTCGAACAACGGGTTAATATTGTTTTATGATTTTATGACATCATACATATATTGGAAATGACGTCATATAAACATCAGTATATATTAATAGTCTACATTTGTGTCATCACTATGATTTCATCTGCTACCAACAGACCAGAAAGACAAACCCATCAGCCCCACAGACCTATCCGCCAGATATCCGATATTTATATATACAGGCATTCCTAAATTCTTTTTAAGCGCGGTAAACGAAACGAAATATAAAATGAGAATTATTATACTTTGACGACATCAAAGTCGGGAAAATACTTTGAAGATATATATTGTATTGTTTGGTCAGAATTGTAAAAGAATAAATAACAAACAATGTAGATATTATAAATAGATTATGCTTGAAATAAATGTTATGTTATTATTAGATCACAATGACCCAACTGCATTTAAAACATTGACATTGTGATAGAACAATGCAACATTGATTCCAGTATCAACATCAATTGTTATCATAATAATAACTAAATACCCTGACTCAAAAACAACCTATTATGACGTTTAAAACGATCTCGTTGTGACGAATTAATGGATTCTATTGCGTAACAAACGGTTTCCGCGCAACTTTGTCAAGAAATTTTGTTTTGTCTTTCGTGTAATACGATCTGTTTTCTAATCGGAATTGTGCGTGACTGTGGGGTCAAAGGTTAAAGAAGTCACGAAAACAGGGGTGGCTTCCGGTAAATCTTCTGTCGAAGAAATGAACTTTGAACTTCGGTCGTTTGTATGTTGTTTTTATAAACGACTGAATGTGGTTTTGTGGTCGAGACGTCAAAGGAGAAGATTGTTGCTCTGAGTTTTCGAGTCATGTTGAGTGCGCTGTGTTGATCGATTGGCTTAAACTCGGCCTTTCAAACGAAAGATTTGCAAAGTGGGGAATGTTCATACCATTGTCATGGCCTTTACCAGACTATATCGCGCCTTAGACAAGCCCAGATACTCGCACCGTCCTCGGTTATTAAATAAAGAGTACCTGTTAAATCGAAAGTATTCTTGCTACTATCAACCTCTAGTTGTCTATGTCTTGTCCACACTATTATCAGGGCCTATACCAGATTATTTTGCGCTCTAGACAAGCTTATATATTTGCACTCTCGTCGTTTAATGAAGAGTACATGTAATAATGATATCACATATTATCACAGAAACTACCCGGTCAAATCAATTTTTAGAATACTGTTTTTTTCCTTTTGGATAATTTCTCTTTTAAATAATATTTTTTTTTACTTTAATTTTAACCCTCAGCCCCCAACCCTTACCTTACTCCTTACAAATCAGGTAGATCATATATTATGTATCACTTTTCTATCTGACCCAAATACCCTTCTGACCAATCCACCCACCCAAGCCCACCCATTATTTTTATGAGAATCACACTTAATGTTATTTTCTTTGATTCAAGAAATTTCGCTGGGAAATAATTAATTTGTCAAGTCAGAAGTATTTGTTTCCCAAAATACGGCTCCATCAACAATGAGTAGGAGTAAGAAACAGTACCCTCTTGTACTGTCATTATCCATTGTACCGTGACCAAGCTCCTTCCCTTCCACTTCTGCTGATTGCCACGTGACTTGATCGATTGTTTAGTAACTATTTTTCTGTCTCAGTGACGGAACAGTTGTCTTTCAGCACTCAATTGTGATGTTATAAAGTTACAGTACGTGTTGTTGCTGACGACTTAACCTGTCGTCCGGTAAATCGCTTACAATAACACTGCGAGAGAGATGGATGGATTTGTATCGAAGAATCGAACCAAATATTCATAGAATCAAGACTTAGAAACACTCTAGGAACCTGAAAGTCTAATACAGACCTGGACATAGCACGACCCTTTGGCTGACGTTGACCGCCCCCCGTAAGGTTAAATAGAAAAAAGAAAATGAACGTAATTGTAACATCCGGCAGTACATTGAAAAAATAGGCAAGAAGTTATCAGTAAACTATGCTTTATTGCTAAACTGTAACTGGTTACTGTCGGCCCCAACCACGCCAAAAAAAACAATATAGGAATTAATGTTGTACGGAAATGAGTTCAGGCTATTGGCCCGGCCCTACAAAATATTTTTTCTTCCTCATATGGCCCCCTGGGAAAAATAATTACCCATCCCTGGTCAAATAGAAACACTATCTGACGGTCGTAAGTGTGGGGAACGGTCGTAAGTGCGGGCAAAAGTTGTTAAACAATTTGGTCGGTAAATGAGGAGTACCTGTATTTCATTATTCAGATAATTCATTGCATATATAACTTTACCTTTTCATACTCTTCATCAAAGCTATATCTAAAGATAATTTCCAGGTCGTTGGAATTGATTTTGGTCGTTAAGGGAGGAGTCCGTTTATCGACCTACTCGCTTTACGACCAGATCGTTGAGTCAGAAGGTATTCAGTTAGATTTTTTCCAACTCCTTGCATTATCCGATTGTGAAATGCCTTTGTTACCTTCATATTCCCATGAAGTTTCCGCTGGCGTAAAGCCCGAGTGTGTCAACACGATTGTTCTTTGAAGGCTTTGTTCCCGCTGTTGCTTTACTAACGGTTGATTGGTTGATGTTGCTTGTTTTGTAACTCGATCGGGGTTCAAGGTCAAACCGAACTAGTCAAGGTCAGCGTGGGTTACGCGTCAGACTGACCGAAATCGAGTGACGCGGGACAGTTAACGATAATTCAATCGACTTAGTGTCGGGGCTCATGACTTTAAAATACCGCAAGTTTACATTTCTATACAAGGCATTTGTTGACCTATGACCCCATTATATTTTGACCTATAAGTCGTGAGTCATGAGTCGAGATCGTAGGGGTTATCAAGCGGAAATTTAAAGCAGAGTGCATGGGGTTTTACTGAGAAAGTAGCACAATACACATGGCTACCATCTGTCTGGACCCAAAAATAAGCACGTTCAGAAAAACATCTCACTACGAGAAAATAACAAAAATCTAAAATTATTATATTCAAACGAGAATGTCAGCACGTTATAATCACAGTGAGCAGTAGAATTATACGCGGGAATGTAGCTTTATTTAATGCCGCCCAGGCAGAACTGATTTGAGCTCGTCCTGATACTTTGTTAACAGTGAAAATAACCATCGAGACCTATAACGTACGACAGTAAGTTTATGATTTGCGACAGGAGTAATTGAAATTAATACTTCATTAACACCAGCATGAACTTTAAAGTCTGGGAACGGATTGATTCACTTCCCATTATTTCTAATGGGTATAACTGATTCTGACTTCGAATAATTCAGAGTTTGAATGTCCTTCTGGGACGGATTACGAATTATGAGACACCAGTGTACTTGTTCCTGATATACAATTTTTTTTCATGGTTTAATTGTAATATTATTGTGCAGCCCGCATACAAGCATTTGTTCCTTGTTCTGCCATACGATTTCTCTGTTTTTATTTCTGACGCGGTCATACGTACACTTGCATAAGTCGCTTAAGTCCACGAGTAAATACTGTAGACACACCGACCTCGTTAAAACGGACGAAATTCAATTTCGTGCGTAAATTAGAGAAAGAAAATAAATCACTGCATTCTAAGTTGCTTTCTCTCAACGTTGAAATATGAAAATCAAGAATGATCATAATAATAAATAAACAAGTTGAACATAATTTGGAGACACATACTGGCGTCTGTCTGCCCGGGACATCGAGTCAAAAACCAAGATAACTGGAATGGATTATGATCAAAGATTCCATCGGAGAATAATTTTTTGGTGCTTGTTATTACCTGAATTATTACTATTGAATAATGAAATGAGATTTAAATGTAAACAGAATTGTGACGTCACGAATGATATTTATACTCCCCGTAAACTTTTGATGAGAAAATGATGATCGTGATGTCATTTGATCCGTTTCTGTTTCGTAATAGAGAAAGGTTATTATGCTGTCACAAGGGAAGAATAACATGTGATTGACTTATCTTCATAGTGGCTTTGTTACGTCAATCAAATGTCTTTGTGTCGTCATTATAGTTTTGAAATCCGTCGCTCATGCGTGAAAGTTAGAAGATTTTTTTCTGACCATCGCGATATTTGATTTCATATAATTGGCTTTAATTTGTAATTTTGGGAGATTTTTTGTGACAAAATATAATAATTTGTAACAGGTGTGAGTTAAGTTAATCCGCAGTAATGGGAGGAAGAAAAAAATTGTTTTTTTTTAAAAGTTTTTTTAAAAATAAACCATTTTTTCGGAAAGTGGATGGCTTAATGTACATATCTTGAATGTCATATCATAATTTTGTTCCTGTTGGTCTGTGGTTGCCCTACCTTTATAGCAGGCCGGATGTACCTATTTCTCGGCCCCAGGCCAACTCATGAATGGTCTCCCAAACTTTTAGAACTGTTTGCATGCTCAATAATCAATATATATATATATTAATGTAATTATTTTGCGATACACAAATGTCATCAAATATTACATTATATTATAATGTAAGAAATAATAATTTCAACACAATGTAACACATCATTACGACAAATCAAATTGAAGAGTTGAATTAAACGTGAAAAAATAAAATTAAAAACAAATGAAACACTTTGCAAAATCACGATCTCCACACTTGAAGTAATGTTATATGCTTGCACATTGCGAGACCAATTTCGGGGCGGTTTTAGTGGGCCCCCAGATACCGCATAGGGAAAGAAATATAGGCATCAACACGCATGGTAACTTTTGAGATTTATATGTACAGGAATTGAATTAATATTAATTATTTCATTCACGTACACAATTACTTCAATTACAATTACCACATTCAAACCTGAGATAAGTAAACCCCAAACCTGTAGTAAAAAAAATTAAATAATTTCGCTTTGAACTTGATGTGTTGTAAACGTAGACGCACGTGATCAATTTTCTCAAACGTATTTTAACTTCAGACAGAAGTTATTTCCCGGGCGCCTACAAAATTTTTATCTTCTGATTTACCATCAGTTCCTTCGCGCTCTAAGCCAGAAAAAATACTTTCGTTTTTGCAGCAAATCTCTTACTGTATGCATTTCTTCGTTGGATATAGCCGGGTTTTATGCTGCCATTTGGCCTACTAGGCAACTAGTGATGGTCATATTGCGAGACAATAAGTAGCGGGATATACAACGATAACAGGTGATGATATATTGACAACTTATGATGATGGGAGACATGGAATACAATAGTATCAATACCCAAACTCCTAAACATGAATTTAACAATGGGAAATGTTACTGTATTATTAATTTATGTAAGCTGACAAGCTAAGGGCCAGAGAGAATATGGGGAGAAGTCTCATTGGGCGCAGTACAGTAATACCTCGCTTTACGTGGTTCGATCTACGTCACGATATTTTTTATCCGACCTTACGTCACTCAACAGCGTCACCTCGACATAATAAAATGGCGTGAAATAAATTTCCCTTGAAATATATTTGAAATAACAATATGGAGACATAACAATAATTGGGTATTAGGCAGGCAATGTGATATGTATTTCTACATGTGCTTGCTTGCCATTTACTGCATTTTGTGAGTAATTCCATTGACTGTGTCTGTTTCATCCATGGGACCTATTAAAAATAGTTATAGTGCTTGTAATGACCAATATATTATGTAATACCTCGGCTTACATCGCGGCTTCTGGAACCAATTACTAACGTAGTACGAGGTATCTCTGTGCTTTTAAACAGCGGTTACTGTAAGCTACAAGAACCGTTGTCGGTGTTTATATTACGTACAGTAATATACGAAAAGCCTTTTTCATTGATTTTATCATGGGTTTAGTCTTAGGTTATCTATATCTACGCAGACGCCGAGATATACAAGATAGGATAGCAGTAGTTGTATCGGAATTTCCTCATAATATCCTGTTGCCTATTCGCAGACAACGGACAGTATCTTCGTTTGAATGACGACAACAGCTACTAAGGCGATTTTAATTCATGTAATGCGCAGTTGATAGATGAAATGTTGCAGTGACTGACCGACGCCAGATAAAGATCTAAGTACATTAACCCGTAACAACACTGCTGCTGTGCTCCGATCATCCTATTCCCCAGTGGTAACCTAATGAAAGCGATCACGCACTTTTCAATACCAAATGTCGCACAACCTATAATTAGTTCTGACAATATCATCAGGGTAAATCACGAGTACAAATAATTTAATAGAATTATAAGGTGAATCAAACTCGTTGTTTCTTGTGCTTTTCCCACTCCAGAGAAGTAAAAATGTTTTAATATGCTTATTTAAGGCTTCTAAAGGCGTATCAGGCAAATCAAAAATATTGTTCATTCTAAGTCTAGGAAGATATGGAAATCCAAGTATTCCATCCCAAAANTTAATAACACAATAACAATCTAAAAATATATTCCGATGCAGATAATTCTTGATACTCAATGTACTCAATTCGGAAATACGATTTAAATACGCTTTCATTATATTTCACTATTTCGAATTTTACAAGTGAGTAATTTCTTTCTGTTACGGAAAGAGTGTACGACAACGATCTGAAAAAGCAATTCCCATCAGTAGTGATTTTTCTGGTATGATTGGGTGTTTTCATCCCTTCTACGATAGGTATGATGTTCAAATATTCACATTTCATGCCGAGTCTTACGACATAATGCTAACATAGTGATAGGTTGCAAAGGTCTAAAATCCACTTATTCACTCATTTTTTCATGGGTAATTTAAACATCATATTC
>QRAM01000292.1:0-12151 GCA_013436055.1 Halocynthia roretzi | reverse complement strand
GGTTCAAAACGATGAAATTTTACGCTTGAGAAGTCATAAATTTCACTTTTTCACCCCAAAAACTAAACAGTTCAGCCGATTCGAAGCAAATTTAGCGTGGTGATTTTGGGGACTTGCATAAGGTTCAAATTCCCCAATTAGTTTAAATAAGATAACAGATAATTTCTGGTTGATTGTTGAATTCACGCGATCATACTCAAAAACATTCACATCAATTTGTCATTGCTCGCTTCATTTACAACTATTGGTTTTTAAATGCGTGTTTCATTGAACTGGTGGGGCCGCAAATCCAACATTTGCTGCAGTCCCCATACCAGCTTATTCCGATCCCGCCAAAGACCCCGAGATCACCCAATCGATTATGATTCAACCATATAACTGTTGGGTCATATCTGCGATCTTTATAATCTGTTTCTCGCACAACTCGAGTCTTTCCCTGACCTGACTCATCTTACGAGTGGCGTCTATCTCAAGTCTGAGTATAGAATGCAAAAACTTCTTGATTTCGACGGGTAGTTCAGTCTCCATCCAATCTCCGACCTCGAGGCTGATATTAACTTCCGCGAGTTGGCGCACAATCACGCTTTCCCTGCTACTTTTCGATTCTATTCCGTATATTGACGCTTTCACCGTTATGTCATCCGGGAGAATATAGGTATCGTAATACGCCTCCTTGCTATCGACACTGTATGACGTCATAGGAACCAGTTTGATGATGTCATCGTTCCGAACCCTTATCCGTTCTGGATGTTGCGTGTCTGCTTGTTCTTTACTCCCGTCTAGCGGTTTGCGTTTTCGATCGCTTTCTTGACTTTTCGGAAGAGAATTATTTTCTTCGGTTTTGGAACTAAATGAATTATTATTACTTAACGGAAGAGATGAAAGGCAGTTCAACTGTTTAGATGTGATTCAATTGATCGATGATTGAGATTTTACCCTATCACAGTCATTTTATCCATCTGAATAAAGAAAATCTGAAATAAAAGATGATACCTTTGCTCAGAAGCATCTACTTTTAGTTTCTTCGTCTTTTCATTCTGTTTTTTTTCACTTTTTCTTTTCTGTGTGTGCACAGAAAGAATCAATTAAATCATTGTCTTATCGAGAGGTTCTGTCGACTTACTCTACATTTAGTGATCCATTTCTTCAACATTTTATCTTTCTTTGCTGCTTCCGGGTTATCTTCAACTTCTTTCATCCAATGGATAGCAGCCACAGTTGTGTATGGGATCTGGAATGTAATTGTGACGTTACGTTATGGGTTATATTATACTATAATGATTCATTGTGGACTTGTTTTATTTGTGCTTGGTAGATTTTGCAGAGTAATTTTTTAATAATTTAGCCGTATCTAGTTTGTTTTTCGCACATCTACTTTTGTAATCAAATTGTCTCTATGCATATAAAGAGAAAGTGTGTTTGTTTGTTCGCTTTAAAAAAATCCAAACGTTTGGACGGATTTGAATCAAATTTAGTTCTGAGTTCTGACTTAAGGTATCCGGTACAGAGTTATTTGGCACAGTATTCAGCTGAGTTATGTTTTGAAAAAGGATCCGGAACAAGGGCTCCCTAGTGGTCTGAATAACACTTAGACCGAAACAGTAGGCACATTCCTCGCAGTATGACGTCATTAATATGCATGTATACGTATGTACCTATACCTACACTGCTTTGGCGGATGTAATATTTTTGGTCATGTAAAAATAAAATTACACTCGCCATTATTACATGACCTGAAGACCGAAGGCCCAGAAGTCTCTGCAGAGAGGGAATAACTCAAGCAGCTGGTGACTAATAGAAATCCTACCCTTAAGCCTAGTTAACCAATACACAAATCTTTCAGGCTTTGTGACGTCTCTATACCTTTTCAGTAAGGTCGTAGGTCAGTTTGACTTTACGGAAGAAAGTCTTTTGTATATCGGGATAAATCTTCATGGCATGTATGATATCTTGACCGGCAATAACCTCGAGGTCAAGATAGGTCAGTGCTTTCACAGTTGATTGGCTGATGGCAATACCCTTCCTTTTCACTGCCGGGTTCCAGAATGCTGTACCAAATATGTTTCCTTTGTCTAGAGAAAATAATATGCTCTGTACATTTAGTGGTTTGGAGCTGTGGTAACAGCGTTCCCTTACTATCTTATATATATAAACAGTGATGCTTCGTACTTCGTTATTAATCCAAGATGCAGTTCGAACTCTGAATTAGTTGAGGTCCGAATCAATAATCCTAATTGGGAATATTGATAGCGGGAATAATTTCGGGTAATTTATTCATTTACATACTTAATATCGCGGTGATTTGATCGTCCTGCACAACTTCCACCGATCCGTGAATGATGAAAAACATCAAATCGATTTCCTCGCCTGAATCCAACAACATATCACCGGGTGCTATGTGAAGACGTTCCATTTTCGACGCTAGGTGTCTCGCGCTCGTCTCCGATAGATTCCTAAATGCCTCCTGTGACGTCATAACGCTCTTGTGAAGGTAGATGCTCGCATCCAACTTCATGTGTTCGGGCAGATATCCCAAAACCTGACAGAGAGTTGTGCGACATTTAAATTTAATAATATTTCTATGGTTTTATGGGGAATATATTGAGGAAATATTCTTGGGGGTCAGGGGTCGTCAAACTATGTCCCGCCGTCAATTTTTGTACGACCTGCTAGCTAACAATGGATTTCACATTTAAAAATCCTCTATAATTCCGATTTATGCGCCATAACGGAACGGCACTCAGCCACAAGGCGTCCTAGTACCAGCTGATCGCGCGCTGTCACGCCGTTATAATTCTACAGCGTTTTTACGTGTATCACTGATGTTACTCCGCTAAATATCAAAAGGTTGCCCTTGATGCTTCATTATAATCATGAAGCATTGGAAGCTATAACCTACTTCTTGGTACAACTGTATGTTGTGGGCAAATGGGCTGACCTAGTAGGTGGATGATTCCAAGTTGTGTATTAAGACCCAGTCTGCTATTGTCTACCATACTATCGAATCGTGACTGTGTCAAAAATATTCTATTTACCTTTTTCACATCTATACCATGTGTTGCTATCCATGTGAATGAGACGTAATCCAACATGGCGTCCTTTAGATATTCTGGAACTCGATGTAATTTGCTGAAATTAACGATTGATTTCGTTATTTCTTTGAATTCTTTTTTCCCAGAATTGATAGTCTCAATCGTTGTAGTGACGTTAGCAAGTATGGCGGCATAAAGAAGGCCTGAAACGAATACACAATCTCATAAAGAAGAGACTCAGTGTGTGTGTCTATTGGTGTACCCATAACTCCAAGGGTTCTTGACTAGGTACCCTGGAAATTTATTTTAGAATCGGTTCCAGGCATGGATGTGTTATATATTTGTTTTCAATTAGAAAAAATGTTTTTGGAACTTACAGCCAATTATGAGTATAAATATGCAATAGAGTTTTTCATTGTTGGTATCTCCTCCAATATTTCCAAATCCTTGCGATATAACTGCTGTCATTGTAAAGTATAAACATGAGCAGTATGCACTCCTTATGCTGGGTCCACCTCGCATTGTTCCTGAGAGAAAATATGAACATTATTTGCATTGCTTGCTCCCTAGCTTAGAAACTTCATGCTCGCAGTAAAATAGTTATTAACTCTACTGTTGATGGTTGAAGTATGAATCAATGTCTTACCATCTTCTTGATCCCAGTAGTACTCCTTTTTGTTCTGCTCACCGAGTCGAATCAGCCAATTAGATGGGTATGGTTTTGGAAATGTTTCGGGAACTTTTATTGCAGCGTTGAGTTCTATGTGAAAGTGCATATTACGTGTATAAATACAATATGCCATGTAGTGTTTTCACATTGACTATGTAGCAATAAGCACTGGCCCCCTTAGTAGTAGAAAATGTTTAACTGCAGTGAGTTTCATCAATAGCTTCTATAATAAACTACTGAATTCAAGATGAAGTCTAGTTAGATATACAGATGTGAGGTCAGACCGCACAGACGAAGAAAGAGGCAGGAAAGAACAAGGAATAATTATAACTTATCATGTAACGGTGATTATTATGAACTACAAATAATACATACAGTTCGCCTGACTACGTTTTTCAAACCTGTGTTTTTGGCGGGGTTTCCTTCATTTATATTACCCCCAATGTGCCTTCTCATCTGTCCCTCTGAGTAAATATTGGATAGAATATTGTTGTTTCCTTGGACGAATTTACTGATGATAATTTTGTTCTTCTCGTTCGGCTCAATAACAATCTTCGTGATATTTACAACGACACTTTCTCTTTCTTGTAGTATCTTTATTGCATGAACGCTTCTGACATATTTTTCCGCTTCCACAAGTCCGACGTTATACCAACCGCATCCCATCCAGTGACAAAGTAGTAATATGAGGCTCATCTGAAATGAATAGGAATGTCAGTATAAGCCGTTACCTACCTAAAAATTCGTTCAAAAAAAGTCAGACAAGAATCAGCTGATTATCAAGTGAAGGCGAAGCACAAAACTTCGCTAATCGGGGAAATGGAATCGTAGACTCCTAAAGCCGGATTTACCTTCTCGGGGCTCCAGACCAAACTCATCAGTGGGCCCCAAAATTTATAGAAATGTTTGCATGTTTCAATAATCAATATATCGATATTTCTGTAATTCTTTTGCGATGGCCAAATGTCACATAATGTTATAATGGGAGAAATTAGAATTTCAACATAATGTAACACATCCTTACGACAAATTAGTTTCAGTGGGTTCCCAGATACCGCTTGGCCCTATCTCAATGGCCTATTTGGCCTAATGGTAAATGCAGCACCGCTCAAGTCAAGTGATTATCTTACCATGATTATAAGCGATGCATAAGCATGTTCCATGTACTTCTCCATATCTCTTGCGATGCGGAATAGTCGAAGAAGTCGTAAGGATTTCAGAATGCTAAGAAGATGCGCGACATTCTAAATAGAGTCAAGGCAAAATTATTTCCCGTTCAATTTCCACAGTTACTGTGACGTAAACACTTGCCTGTTGTTGCGTATCCGTTACGAGAGTTATTGCGTCATAAGGCAAACATGACATGATATCGATCGTGAACCATGTTTTAATGTAACGCATCCTGATCACTTTAAGATCGGTGACAATCTGCCCTGAAATTGATATATATATATATATAATTACTTTGATGATGTCACGGATACGTGACGTCATGTTTTACCTTCAGCTCCAGCGTGGGTCGTGTGAAAATTTATGACGAGATCAGCGAGGAAAAAGATGTCAACGAATGTCTCAAACATAGTCCAAGTCTTGCTGTAAAATAGATTAAAGATTACTTCAAGAAAAAAGCTTAGGGAATTAGGGGGAGGAACACCACAGAAATTTTCCATCACCGGATTTACAATATCCATATGGTGCCAACCTGCAAATGGTAATTAACACCTGCGGTCCGGCGAACATAGGAGAAATATGAACCAATAAAGATAGAATTCTATTAATTAAATCTAATGTTGTAAAATTATAGCGGGAATGCCCCGAATTGTGTAGCAGTATAGTCGGGTGAAAGCATAGTGAAAACTTTCGCGGACCGGCAATGAATTCTTGCGGACCATTGGTTGAAGGGTTCTAAGCACGCTGCGTGACGTATTAGTTCAAGTGGGTCACCAGATACCGGTGTTCCACTTGTCCTATTGGTAAATCCAGCCTTGTACTTGAGTGAAATTGTGAATTTCATATTTATACTCTCGTGTTATGAATTTACCAGACAATATAGCTATTTTAACCTTCCGTCTTTGACATCGAATGCAGCAGCGAATGGAACCACAGCAGAGGTGTAATAAGTCAAAGCAAGAACAATCCAATCCCAACGTGATTTAAATTCACTGTAATGAAGAATAATTCTCCCACTCTTTTTTGGTTGCTCACATTTCTTTTCCTCTTCAATTTTATCTGGAAAAAAACGGAAAAGTGAGAAGAGAAGAAATGTTGTAGCGCCTCACATGTCCCTTATGTCTAAAACAGTAACATTTCCCATCGGTAAATCTCATGTTTAGGAAATGATACTATTACACTGATTCTCAATAAACAGGTATACAGAGGTCCCTTACCCCTCAGGAGTTAGGCGCCCCTGCCTTGCATAGGCTCGGGGTCCCTTGGCGACCCTTGGCCTAACTGGTGAAAATTCGATGTGCACTGCGCGTTAGTCTTACCTTTCACATTTTTACTGAATAGATTCCCAATCTTTTGTAAATTTTTTGCTTCTGCTTCTTGCGCCTTCTCAGCTTCCATGATTGCGAAAAATCTAAGCTGTAACCAAAACAATAAATGTCTGAATAGCTCTTGCTTGAAATGTTTGACCAATGTTCGCACAACCTAAAGAAGTATCATCATATTTGAAGACAAAAAATTTTTATTTATAATTTTTGAACCACATACGTTACTGCAGGTGAACAGATCGAGGCTAACAAATAAGATTTCAACTTAACAATTAGGTATTAGATAGACAACGAAACTACTATCTGCACAGCACAACTACCTGACCTTTTACTCAAGGACTAGAGCTACTCTGTTGCACCCTATTAAATTCCATCTCGCACACCCCTACTGTAAGACTAACCACTTCCAACTTGGACTCTCAACGAACGTCTCAAAAGCATTAACAACTTACTTTGAAAATAAAACCATTCTTTTATCACAATTATACTAATACTCTGTTACCGGATTCCGTTGAATTTCAATGTGTAAATATGTTATTTTGGCTTAAAACGCTGATAATCCCATTTACACTGCAGGTTTATTACCTTACGTGGTTTGAACATAACTTATAATCTCCCTGATCTGGGAAAGCTTCTTATATTTTCACCTTCTGTCGAAGAAAACTTGGCTGAAGTACTTTCAATCCGATATTTAAGGATCATAACAGTGGACATACGTTTCATGAATACAGTACTGTACAACGCTTTCAATCTATATTAAGACTTCGTTATAAAGCAGTAAAGTAGTTCGTGTTCCTGGCGGTGAAGCAGTTGAACATACAGAATACAGAAGCGGATTGTGAATCAAAGATGAATATCAAGCAACGCGATGTCCTTTTGTTGAATACGACACCGACAACGCCAACTCAAAGATTAAAACAAAACAAAAATTGCTTTTATAATTGTATTAAGTTTTCTAATGAATCAGAGATGTATAAAATCAAAGCAACACGATGTTGTTTTGTTAAAATTGAATTTCGTAATAATATCTCGGTAATTATCGTTTGAAAGAACCTCACAAGCCGTAGTTTACCTTGTAAGCCAAGCCATTTGTCAGGTTGTACCTTGGTTTGTAGAACTGTGTGCGTTGGAGCAGGAGCAATTTGTCAGGTTGTACCTTGGTTTGTAGAACTGTGTGCGTTGGAGCAAAAAGAAAATCAATTTAATGTAGCTTCTATTTTATAATAATATCCAGTAATAAGGAAAGGGTTAAGAATAAGAATAGGATAGAATTAGTCCAGTATAGAGCAGAGAAGTTTTTTTCCTACGGAGGCTTTATTTATTTTATTTATTTATTCAGAATCACTGTCTTTTCTAAAGCAGTCTGCTTAATTATTCCCGAAAATCTACACTGTACTTCTTTGTACATCTACATCGAACTTGAAAAAATAATACTCGATCATGCAATTCGATATACAGGCATATGGATTCGGTGAATTTTTCCGCATACTACGCAACCTGGGCGAACTATACAACCGTTTTTGGTTATACATCTGCTTTTTCTTCACTTTGTTTGATCTCGGCATGAACTTTAACAACTTTGTATACTACTGGACTCGTCAATATGAAATCCTAATTATCATCTTGACTTTGATCATTTTTATCGTTTCTCCCATCTTATTTGTGATATTTTTGATTAGGTTCCTAAAATTTTTTGAAGAGGCTATCACGATCCAGGGGGCCAGAAATATAATGATTCAACTGCTTTTCTCAGAAGCTGTATTTACTGGCTTACTTAAGCTCACTCTAACATTGTATCTAGTTTTTACGGATCAGCATTTGCTAACCAAGACACAATCATTAATTCATATTGCATCCGTTTGTAAGTGTGCTTCTGTTATTGCTGGAGACGATTTTGAACAAAAAATCAATCGTCTGTTAGTACTTTTCCATGCCTTAATGATATCTTCTCGAATGTCATTACTGGTTCTGATTTTCATTTACAATATGCATTTGGATTCGTTGTTTTTCTTCATACCTATTGTTATCCGTTATCAACTAACGCAGGGTAATACCAAACCTAGCTTCCTTGTGTTCTATACGTCTGCTATAGTAAACCTCTTTACTTTCCTCGACTTTGCAAATCCTGCACGATATAACACAAAAAAACAACGCTTGTTTTTTCGCATGTTGCCTTTCGTTGTACTCATGGTCGAATGCGTTGCATTAATTTACTTAGTTCAGAAAATCACATCTATTGCCTCAATATGTGAAATTTTTCTGAACACCGATCTAAACAACGCGAATATTATCTCGTATTGTGAAAGTGCACAGAACTTCGATCAGAGCTTTACATCTGGTATGTCGCCCCTTAGTTTTAACACTAGTTACTACCAGGATGTTGTTCCCTCGTGTGAAAATTTACCGAACATTTTTGACAACTCCGAAAATATTTTGTCTGTGTGTTCAGATTTACCGAATTATATTGACTGCGCACCTATTGCCACCTTCTGTGAACATTTTCCGGTCATCTTAGACATCTACCATCCAATTTACTCAACATGTGGACATTTTACATTTCGCCTACCATTTGGATATATTTCGGATACCTATACCAACACAAGTAGAGCCTTTAATATCAAGACTTTTCCATATATTCCTTTCAAATGTGAATTTTTTTCGGATATGGTTGAGAAGTATCATACACCCGTTATCTCTTTTTGTGAAAATAATACTATATTCTTCTCACCAGCAACGATAATACCCGTAGTTATCGTGCTCATTGCGTTTTCAGCTCTTATTTTTCTTATTCATACTTACGTTGAATACAAACAGGCACCACTTGATATTCCTTGATAACCTGTGATTAGTGCTGGATTATGTCTCTGTTGGCGCTGAAGCACATTTTATTAGGTGGTTTGAAAATACAGATATTTTGGGTATGAGTATGAAAAGTATTCAAAGACGAACGCGAACGCTATTTATTTACATAAAAATAAAGGAAAGCATTCTTGTCGTCACCTGATAATTATCAATTTTTTTTTACTTTATTTTGTTTGTTTGCAAGGATTTTTCGCCTTAAGACACGTGCCTTATTTGCCTTATGGTGAATCCAGCACTGCTTGTAAATTTTGATGTATGGTCATTATTGCTTTTGTAGTGCTTATCAATTTCTTTGCTAGAGTACCATTGACAACTTTACCCTTTGAATCTGACGTTCCCTATTTCTTGTATAGTTAGAACTATTACCTTCACTTTGTAATAAATAATACCAGTTCCTTATATCAACTATGTTTCATTGTTTTAATCTTTTCTTAATCGTAATTAATCGGATTTCCATTTTAATTTTCAAAACCTGGTTAGGATCTTGTAGGACCCTATGCTGCAGGGTAGCGTGAGTCTCCCAGTAATATCTAAAAAGAAAGGTTATTAAAACTCCCACCATGAAATACTGGAGTTCTATTGTCATTGAAGACGTGAAAAGGCGAAAGTGCCAGTAAGCTGTTTTTATATACAGCACGTATGCGTATGGTCATCATTTATTATTTCTATTGTTCACTTCAAATCAAAACTTCTCCATGAATATATATCCGAAAAACAAACTTTAGTGCATAATCTTAATATTCAGTCGCGTACACATTTTCGATTTTCGTCATCGATCATCTGTAATTGTTGGAACCAGATCTGCAGAGAAACGGCGGGAGTTCTCCATAATTGTAGCACAAAGGTAGTGAGACGGAGAAGGCGATAGAAGATAGTATCGGCGTATGAAAGTATAAACTGTTTTTAAAATATCGAATTGTTAGCTGGGTTAGTGACCAAGTTTTCGCCTTATCCAAACATCGTAGAATTTCACACCTCAGCGTTTCTGTGTCACTATTTCCATCGTACATACCATACATACATTTACTGATTGAGAACGATAACCAGCGACAAAAATTATATTTTAAAAGTTCGTTACCTCGACATAAGAGAGTTTGGATTTCGGCTTAGCTCGAACTGTTTTAATTCGCCCGCAAAATCATTATTGAGATAAATATTAACTCAGTTAGCTAGAAGTAGTTTTCGCCAGATCACCTAGGTTTGCTGAGGTTGGTTGGTGTTAGTTAACACCAATCCTACCTAAGTCAAGTGGTTAAGGTCAGAGTAATTTTCAGACTCGACTCACAGTCAAGAATATAGCGTAAATTTTAAAACGAAATATTCTTAGGTCAAAGTTCACGAATGAGCAGCAACGTTCTCGGGGAATACCGAACAAGCACTAGATAATGAGCGTTTAGCAAGTTGCCACTTTTTTTTGAGAGCTTAAAAATATCGCTTTTTCCAGGATATTACCTCAGATTTAGGCGATAAAATGGCGACCAGTGTTCAGCATAATGCACAAATAAATGAAGGTATGGTGAAACAGTTTTTATTGGCAGAGTATGAAGGAAAACTTAATTTCTCAATGTAGAAATAACATTGTGAAGCTATCGTTGACGTCCATGGAATGTCATTGCGAAAAAAATAAATTGAAGTTTTAGGGTTAAACTATTGAGATATTATATTTTTAGTTTATAATCTCTATTACTTGATCAGTGATTATAGTTCGTTGCCTCTTCATGAGCCTGTACAGTCTGACTCCACATCTGTATAACTGATTAGACTTCATTTGAATTCTAAATTGAATAGTAGTTTATCATAAAAGCCAATTTTATTCCGAATATTTTTTTATCAGCACTACACTAAGATAACCGTTGCTTATTAACCAAATAAAAATGATCACACACTATTCATTACTCACTTTTTAAAATTATGGAGTAAAACTAACTGTTTTTCGTGCATATTGCTACATAGTCAGTGTGAGAAGAGATGTAAGCGATATGTATCCATTGTTACATGTGTATAGGAAATGAAATGATATGTACTTCGATTCATTCCCATGATATAGAAATGAACGCTACATTTTAACAGAGTTCCAGTGCTCCATTTCTGCATGTTATTGTTGTAAAACTTCATTCATTACATTGGTTAAATAGGAAAATTCTTATTTAGCTCAGCTTCACAAGAAGGATAAGACGAATGGAAATGTGAAAACTAAACCTGCTTCTTTGAAGTTGGATGTAATTAAACTCGATATGGAAGTTGTTCAAACACTTGCAAAGGTATTTTGTCTTATCATTTTAGAGATTCACCATTCACCATTCTCTGAGACTTACATATTACATCTCCTTGCTCTAGCGTTAATCTTATCACTCTACCTGTTCAAGAAGTTGCCTCACGCATCATCGTCATATACAATTACATCTCCATGTTTCGTGGTCTTGTCATTTACATGTTCCATGCTAGTATTACATATGTACAAGTTGACTGGCTATAGTCATAAATTTGTGGCATGCTGGAAGAAGATACTAGGCATATTTTTTCACATTTCTTAACCAATTAATTTATGTTAAAATCTATTTAGGCTCAGATGATCCTTGAAAATCTGAGTCTGAAAGAAGCAATGAAGAACATGGAATCGAGCTCATTCTCACAAAGGATTCAACAAAGCGCTAATGAAGCTGAATCTGATTTGATTATGGATGAATTGAAAACAAAATTAGAGCAACCTCACATGATGGTAAATCACATTTCTTGTTTTTTACATAATGACCAGTTGATCCTCGAATAATGTCAATGGAAAAAAATTGTTAAATATAAATATATCGAACGAATCATTGTTATTGGAGGCGGTAAGACTTGCTCTCCATTACGACTGTCGTCACCCACTTGTTGTTTCAATGTCACCCGACGACCCCATGAGAATTTAAAAAAGTTTCCAAGTTGAACGCTCACCCAGGCAATATTATAGAATGCTGGAGTAAAAACAATGTACCATACTTTCGGATAGATTACCTATAGATTACCAAGTTCTACATGGTTTTGTATAAAAAATCAAGGGTGCGGATTATCCTACGAAGCGGTTGTGTTGGTTGACATTCGTTAACCTTTGA